>JBBPFD010000683.1:0-192521 GCA_038363315.1 Mugilogobius chulae
TTCTGTCAACTACTTCCTACTTAGCAAAGGATGGACAGCACAAAATATGGACAGCGAGCTTGTGAGTGACGCCAAGTTTTGTGTGGGAGCGATCCTGACGTGCTGTGAGATTTACAGCTGCTGAGGCTGTGCAGCACTTACTTGCACTTCAAGATTTCTTTTTACTACCTTTGCAGACATAAGTATGAAACCTTTCCTTTACATAAGCACATGAGCTCATGTGAGTATTTTCTAATAATGAAAATGAGAAAAATAAAACACTGATGCAAGTTTCGAACCTCGACCTTGTTACTTCGTGCATCACCTGCTTATGCACCTGAGCCATGTGAATAATGATGGACACCATTATGCAAGTGACCGCTTTCCAACTCTCCCACAGCAGTGGGTGTCAGAGGAAGGAGTTTTTATAGTCCACCTGGGCGGCTTGGCTGTGGCGTCAACTTGATGTGATGCTGCGTGAACTGCAAAATGCACTAACAGTGTTTGACCATGGTGGCAGCACAGTCATGATTTTTTGTAACTGTAAAATGAGCGAGTTTGCACAAAAAATGTCCCTCCGAAAAAAAGGCCCGTAAAGAGTAAGATAATTCAATTTTGACCCCAAACACACAGTTGACAGTGAAAAAGTAGATCTGTGGTTAGTTAGTTAGTTTCACTTTAAAATATAATAAAATGCAGTTAAATACTTAGGTAATTTCTCATGACCCCTATGGCCATTGTTCCAGATTTCCGTTCCATAAAACTAGAACGCTGACACCATGTGTTTGGTCCTGGAGAGACTTAAACACAACTAAAGTCTATCCTCTGAGCCACTGGGAGCTAGTGTTAAGTTCTATGCACAGGACTAATGGACTAGTCAGGACTCAAGCAGCAGCATTCTGGTTAATAACACCATGCTGTAACCCAACTTCTTTGGGGGGTACGCAACAGTGGCCAACTCGTGGCAGGTTTAAAAGCATGGAAGTGGTAGTAAATGTGTCCTGGTATGGACGAGATGGTGCTTGGGTCAGATGATCATCATTGGGTTCGACAGATGATCACATGACCTGTTCTCTCTCTCTCTTGTGATCACATGACCTGACCTGTTCTCCTCTCTTCCAGACGACGGTGGGCTCTGGTTCTCCGCTGATCTCCACGTCCAGCCTCAGCTTGTTTCCAGCCACAACAGTGATGGAGTTTCTGTTCCCACTGCCTGTGTCCAGATGTATCTTTGGAGGATCTGAACAACAATGTAAAGAAAAGACAGTTAAGGTATTGGCAATAGATACTTTTCTGAGGCCAAAAGCATTCAGAGACAGCATCAGCACCGTTTTTTACTTCTGAATATGTCATTGATGCCCTCAGGATGTTGGTTTTACGGGCCTGAGGTTGGGTTTGGGGTTGATTCAGTGATGGTTTTAAAGTGTAGAATGGACTGACAGTATGTATGTTTGTGTGAAGCTGCAAATGAATTCTGAATCTAAATAAATACTTAAATTGCTGCTGTGTTATAAAACAAACATGATTCTTTAGTTTACCCCAAAATGCAACAATTTCACAGAAATTGAAAAAAAAAAAATGGATTATTTCATGTGAATATTGAGTTCATGGACGGACAGCTGCGTTTTTGTCTCTGCTTCACTGTGATTGGCTGATACTCTGTGACACTAAACAGGCCCAAAGGGAAATCACACCAGTAATGTGGCACATGTTACAGCAATGGACCGACTTAACAAGTCCCAGTGACATAAAGACTCAACACGAGAAAAACTGACTTTATCAGGACAGAAAACAACTGTGTGGGGTAGAATTGACTATATTTGTCGATACATTTAGTTAACTGTACACAAACTCCAAAAGCCTATTGTAAGGAATCAGATAAAAAGGTATTGTCTTATTACATACTGATGCAATAAAAATGTATTCATTAAAATTAACATAGTATATCTTGGGTTTTGCAAAGTTCACTTAAGGAAAATGATCTGCCAGTGTCAATAAGTTAATTTGACGATGTGAGTCAAAGATTTTCAACTTAGAAGTTTAGGTTGGAGAAAGAGAGAGAGGGGGGTGAAGAGAGGAAGAGAGAGAGAGAGAAAAAAAGAAAGAAAGTAAGAAAAGGGGGAGAGCGAGGGGGAGAGTAAGAAAGAGAGGAGAAGAGAAAGAATGAGAGAGAGAAAAGAGAGGGGAGTGAGAATAGGGAGGAGAGAGAGGGGGCGAAGAGAGGAAGAGAGAGAAAGAAAAGAGACGGGAAGAGAGAAAGGGAAAGAGAGATGAAGAGTGGGAGGAGAAAGAATGAGAGAAAAGGAGAGGGGAGAGAGAATAGAGAAAGTGAGTGAGAGAGGGAAAGAGGAGGGATGGTGAGGAATGGGAGGGCAGAAAGAGAGATGAAGAGAGAGAGAAATGAGAGACAGGAAGAAAGAAGAAAAAGAAAGAGTAAGGAAGAGGAAAAAGAATGAGCGAAAAAGAGAGGGAGTGAGAATAGAGAGAGGAGAGAGAAGAGAGAGAGGGATGAAGAGAGAGATTAATAGAGAGGGAGAGAGAGGGAGTGTGTGAGTGAGTGAAAGAAAGAAAGAAAGAAAGAGAGACGGATGAAGAGAGAGAGGGAGAAAGAATACAGAGAGAAGAGAGAGCGAGAAGGAAGAGAAATGAGAAGAGAGAGAAGAAAATGAAAGAGAGAGGGAGAGAAAGGAGAGATGGAAAGAGAGGGGGTGAGAGAGAGAAAGGGGAGACAGGGAGAGAAGAAAAGAGAAGAGAAGAAAAGAAAAGAGAGAGATTAGAAGAGAGAGGGGAGATGTAGAGAGAGAGAAGAAAGACAAAGAGAGAGAATAACCGACAGCTCACACACATGAGGTTAATTGATAGGCAGAAACTGTACTTACATTATTACGTTACACTACTCTGTTACTTTTTACAGTGCACTGGTGGTGCTTGAACCCTTCTGCAGTTCAACTATTTTCTTCATTTTTTAGTCAAATCTATTAACTGCCATGACCTGTGTAGTAAATCATCACTGAGAACTAATTTATCTATGATTTTTGTTATATTTTTTACATAATTAGCTGAAATCTTGATCCGATGAAGTCAACATTAGATTTGGTGGTAGTTTGTTATGGAGGATTCAGAGTGCCACAAATTTAATATATAAATACACTATTAAATAATTAATTAAATATGCCATTAAATAAATATATTTTGAAATAAATAAAGAAATAAATTATTAAATGTACAATTAAATATTAAATGAATACATAATTATTTATATAATTGATTAAATAATGTATTAAATCAATTATTAAATACTTAAATAAATAATTAAAAGTAGTAATGAACCAGGGAGAAACCCCCGCACAGAAATGGACTGATCCAAAGCGTAAGTCCCGCCCCCTGAGTTTGATGAGTGAGACTGACAGATTCTTTTAAAGGTTCTTTTTAAGATCGTGAAATGTAAAATGAAATAATGAAATAAATAAATATATATTTTTAATGTTTCTTTAAAATATTTATTGACACATTTATTTATTTAATTATTGCCACTTTTAATTATTTATTTAATTATTTAAGTATTTAATAATTGATTTAATGATTTATTTGTATAATACATTATATAATCAATTATATAAATAATTATTTATTCATTTAAATATTTAATTGTACATTTAATAATTTATTTCTTTATTTATTTCAAAATATATTTATTTAATGGCATATTTAATTTATTATTTAATAGTGTATTTATATATTGAATTGTGTCACTCTGAATCCTCCATAGTTTGTGTCTTACCTTGTCTTGGTTTGTAGTCAATCTTAATTTCTGTTGGGCAAAATCAGAAAGAGATTAGTATTGTGGGATTATCTTTTATTTGAATCCCATTTTAATAATAATAACAATGTTTTTCTCACCTAGGAAGTTGAGTTTTAGCCGAGAGCGTGAGAGCGTATCCGTCGGGGACAAAGGTATAATCTCCGGCGTCTCCTGGTTTCACGTCATCGATGGTCAGTTTGTGCGTCCTGAGGAAAAACAAACGTTACACTGAAGATGACTAATTAAAAACACAGAAAAGATGTTTCTCTGGGCAACCGTGAGGAAGCAGAGAAAAGGAAAAACTGAATTTGAATTGAATTTCATGCGCATGTTTAAAGCCTTACTGATGCCAGCACACGGTACATCTTCTTTCAGACAGAGGGGCTGTTTCTATTTAACTTTATAGAAAAAAATTCACAAATGTTGGCCTATTGCTTAAGACAGGGCTGGACAATATTGACATAAATCTCGATATCTTTCTGGTATATTCCGATTTTCAGACAATCTTACGTCAATCCAGCAATAATGTGTTAAACATGTCTTTAATTTTTTTGAAAGTGATAAGGCCATAAGATAGAATCTTAATCTTAAACCTATACTACTGTCACAATCTGAGTAAAGTTACTGTAACAGAAATTTTACCGTTTCAAATGAAAACGACATTTCAGGATCAAAATAACTTTGACACCTGAAACTGTGGCATAAAAAATGTCTGTGACGTCTGTGGTCAAAGGTAAATGAAATATTATGAGGCAAAAATAGGCTTTAGTCATACTGCAGAGTTGGATGCTGCAAAAGTGACCTGCATGCACAGTAAAGAGCACCACGTCATATGCAGAAAGTGTATATACACAGCCAGACATTTGTCTATTTCAGGCTGTTTTGTGCAAAAACTGAGCCGCAAGGAGCAACCACTGTCAGTTAAAAGTTGCGCTAACAAGCTAGCACAGATTTGCATGTTCTGTTTCCTGTCCAGAGTAAATAAATAAAGTATGTCTTTTGAGAAACCCAAAGAGTTGAAAACATACTAGTATGCATTTAAGTCCAAACTGTTGCCTTTCAAGCACAGAAAGGTGGCGACAGTTTTCTTTCTTTTGGCCGCGGTTTCTGCTTTGATTTGTTGAATTTTGTGATGTAAATGTTGGAGGAATGCAACATGAGTGATCAGACTGCAGTCACATTTGAAAAGATCTGACTCGTACTGCTCAGATTATGAGCAATAAAATCTGAATTGACCTGCAGTGTGAACGTAGCCTTACTTTTGTAGTGCCTAAGTGTAATAATAAAGGTAATAAAGTGTAAATGTCATAGGATTAGTATCGCTCAATGTTTTAACATAAAAACAAAAGTATGATTACCTGAAAGTAACTCCAAGTAGTGCAACTCAATTACATTTAGAGACAGTAGTTTAATACAAAAGTATTACATTCTTGTACCTGTAATGAATTATATAAAATGTTGGTGATTACAATTAAGCAATAACTTGGTCACTGATTGTACTACTTTTCAGGTTGAATTGTTCAAGATACACAAAGGAGAAAGTCCTTTGTTGCAATGCAGTTCAAGAACAGCAGGGAAATAGAAACGTGCAACATAACGCTAATAATTTTTAAAACAGACTTAGATTTAACACACAAATAAAAAACTATACAGTTACATTAAATTACAACAAATTAAACTTTACATACAGTAAGTTGGCTGAGCAAAGATCAGTAGCCTATGTGACAGAATAAATAGTCAGGTAATAAATAGATCTATAGTGTCTTCAGTAAATTGTATTAAATATGACTATGTTTATATACCAAGCAATATATGAGAAGAAATAAATGACAGTGGATAAAGAATTTAATGCAATAATGTAATATCAGATAAATTACAACTAAAAATACTGCTAACCTCTAAAATGTCCCACGAACTTTGTGTCTCCTTTGTGTTTTGCTCCTGGGAGAATACACGGTCAGAGAAGACACCGAAGGGCCAATTATGCAAAAGATATTTAAGCAGAGAGTGATTTTTCCGGGCAAACGTGGAGCCCTGGAGAGAGCAGCTGAATGGGTTTTGCCTGGTGTAACCTGCTGCTGAGTGAGAAGAGGATTAGTGTGAAACGGCAGCCTCCAGAGAGAGCCAAACGGGCTGAGGTCTGTCCCCAAACTGGGTCAAAATCCTGTGGAAAACATTCTGCTGGCGACGAGTGTGAGACCGCAGGGGAAAAACAGTCGTAATGAACTGACAGAACGCAATGATTTAGGTAAACTCCAACTCAAACGTGTCAGATGTTAGTGTTTCTTGCTGTTCTCACATATTTTGTGTTTATGTAAGCAGCATTTCACCAAGACAAGACAAGATTTTTCTTTTAAAATATGGAAAATTTTATGGATATACCAAACTATTCAACAAATATGTATATTAGCTGATTGCTCAAGTTAATCTATTCAAAAATATCAACATGTTTTTATATCAACATATCAAAGAAATAAATTGAACTGAATGTTTGGAGGCTGAAAATGCTTTGCTGCAAACCATAGGACCTGTTACAAACCGTGGTCTTTAGAGTGACTTTTTTACCTTCCGATATGAGAGATCTTGATGCGTTGGCTGGGCTGCACCTCCACTCCGTCCTTGAACCATTTCCCAGTGACTTTCTCGTCGGACACTTCACACTTGAACACGGCCTGCTCAGCGGACTTCACTGTGAGATCTGCGATGCTCTGAAGAACCTGCAGCTCAGCGTCTGCAACAAGACAAGAGGAGAAAGATGAAGGTTCTCGCTTTGCACAGGTTCATATATCTACATATCTAACATGATTTGCATTTGTATTAAAACGCCAGGGATGGATCTGTGAGCCAGTTTGGGTCGAGGTCACTTGGTGAGACCGCTACTTGGCTGTGTCTGCCCCTGGTGACACACAACTGCAGTGGGCGGATTTTACGCGGCCCGATCTTATGGCCCTACTGCTGCATGTTTGAGCGGGACTGACGCTATCTCAGGAAGGAGCGGGTGCTCAGATTAACGTATTCTAATGGACTGCGTGTAAATACCACGCCATGACAAACTGCATTTCATGATGACGCCCTCTGCCTGTTTTGGCGTGCAATTAAAGGCACTTTTTTTCTGGCGTGGTCTGGACACGCGATGTGGTTGAGGACAAACAGGAGGTTTTTTGGGAGTTAATGACTAAGTTTAGGTCTGAAGTTGCAAAATTGGGTAAGTTTAGGGTTAGGATTGTGTTAGTCTTCATAAATAATAACAAGTCTTTACATTCACCATAGAAATGAAATGGGACAGAAACAAAAAATAGAAATCGATTTAATTGACACGCTGTTTTAAATTGCGTGGTATTGACATGCTTATCTGTGAGAACAGGCTGGTCAGATGGTCCTTCACATGAATGACAGGACAGTGGGGTAGCACGCACAGGGCGCAAACGTTCAGCGCATGCATTGTTTGTGAGAGAGCGCTTTGCCAGAGATCTGTGCAGTGTCAGATAGACCGTGAATGTATGACAGGACAACGCTATGCTATGTGAGTTGTTCCGCTGGTGAAAGTTTAACAAACTTTTTTTCTGTGTGCGATGCAATGTGTGCGGTGGACGTGACCTTGGTGCAGTCTCTTACCTGTGTTTTCTTGAAACATACATTTGAAAATTGTGTTTTGTTGAACTTAAGTCTATTTAGCTCTATTTGGATTTGGATTCTTTTCTTAAGTTGAAAACAGTCAGTTGCACATCATGATATTATTAGGTTCTAATAAAGTGCTCCACTGTGGTTTAAAACTCTGCACATCTTTACAGTAACCATTTCAACTTTGAATTTGTTTGTCTTTAAGACTGCAGCTTTTAGCCCTGTTTTTAGTGCAACAAAAACATAAATGTAAATTTTAATTTCAACTGAACAAAAGGTGAAATAAACAGATTCAGTGTGTTTGCTACTGTATCGTGTAGTATAATGCTCATGGTTCAAAACTACCACTTTGTGACATCATAAGAACATATTAAGCTTTGAGGCATAGTGTGGATAAAGATTAGGTTAGGCCTTTTTGCCACTTCAAAGTGTGGTTCTTAGTCTGTGGATAAAGGTCAACAAATATATTCCAAAATACAGGAAATGAATCCTATTTTGAGCCAAGATTTATGTCTATATGCAAGAGTTCATGTGTCCAAATACTTATTATTGTTTTTTAATGGATGGTGGACCACCCTGTCCTTAAACTCCTGAGCCAATTTTGTTCCCCAAGTTGCCCTTGCACGCTTCAGTTGTTTCAGTTGTCGTTATTCTTGCTGTTATATATTTTGCTCACGATAATGCGCTCTGACAAATACTCATAACAGAGTAGCAGTGACGCACAGACATAAGGAAAGAAACCACAAAAAAATCTCTTACGAAAATCCTCACTCTGGTCACGCCTCCTGAACTCGTAGAGGGAAACATCGAGCTTAAAATCAGGCCAAGGTTTAGGAATCAAAAGAACTTAAAACTCAAAGCACGGAACTTAACTTGAAACCAAAGACTTGCAAAACCAATGACATCACTCCACGACTGATTTACACATCCAAATGTATGTCAATCTATTTTTACTGCCCATTCAGTAGCATTATTTGGAACTTACAGAACTCGTAAACAAACTGAAACGAAGCTTGAACAATTTGTAACCAATTCTGCTCGGGCTAATTAACTTACACGTCGAGATTTTTTGCCGTAACGGGAAAACAGCTCGAACCATATCAGTGTCATGTTTCCACAGCCCGGCCTATTTCACCAATTATGTAAAATGTGCTTCTGCGAACTTGTCTATAATTACTCTGCATTTGGTCCAGCGCTGTCCCGATTTACCACGGCTCGCACCCAAAGCAGCGATCTGGGAGGTGCTACGTCAAATTAGCATAGCCCGATACAAGACAGCGATGGAGGAATATTAATTAAGACGTGCATAATGACTAATTGCTTTTTTTATGCTTGTCATGAACTGGAAACATCAGCAGCAGCAGCAGCAGCAGTAGTCATGTGTAAATGTGTTGAGGAGGTAATTGAGATCATGTGTAGAAGGAAGATGATGGATGAGGAGGTTTACAGTGAGCAGAGATAAGTTACCAGAAGTGGGCGAACATAATGTGTACTCAAGTAAGATAAAGTTAAATTAAAGTCACAAATAGCCTGGAACATCCTCGCAAACTGACATACCGTAGTGTTGGTTACATAGTGATTTTGATGTAAAACTGAAGCTATGGTTATGTCTTTAACTCCTACTTGAGTTCTTCCACATTATCCACCTGGAACTTTTCCAGCTGAAACTGTTCGGGAAAAGGTAGGACGTTTGATAAAATACTGAGAGCTGACTGGGTGTGCCGGCCTACCTTACACCGGGCTCACCACTGCCTCCAGCCCAGATCCGGATCCGTCTGGGTCCGGCCGTCACTCACACTGCCTCCAGAATACGCATGCGTATGTACGGACTCTGCTGGCCTTGCGAGACCACGAGTTCAAGGGGATTCACGCTCAACTTGGGAGTTTCAGGGAGTTACGTGATCTCTGGCACATGGATATGTAAACAAGGAACACTTGCGCCGTGTTTTGGGCTTATTTCACGTCACTTCTTTTTCTGTTGAATTTTTCGACGCATAATGGGTAAGTACGGGACGTTTATTTACATCCTGTGTGTTCAATAGTCGCGTATATGTCGAGCATTTTGCCGTATTTGTTGTAGTAGCAGAAACGTAATGTTTTTACTTTGAAAACCACCGGATTCACTTCACCCGCGAGCGCTTGGTTTCCTGTTTGCCGTGTCTTGTTTTCACAACTTTACCAAAAAGGGCTCCGGAGCGCTCCGGCAGTCCGGAAAAATTTCAATGAAACGGAAACGATCCGGACGTACGGAGCAGAGCCGCGCGGCTCGCCGGACCGGACGGAATGGCGGTGTGAGAGCCTCTCTTTACTTTTCAAGAAACGGAAAGCCTCCGTACTCCGGTCCGGATCCAGTGTGAGACCAGGGTTAGTTTGTTTAAATTCAGTTACCCTAGCGTGGTTGTTTAAAAGCACATCTATAGGTGTTTGCCAAATGAAAGTACCAAGAACTAAGTTCCCTAAGTTTTTTTTTTACCCCTCTAAAATAAACTAAAATCATCTCTGAAATCAACAATAAAACACTACTATCAATTTTATTGATAATAATAGTTCCTGATTACAAATGTAAACATTTATTTTAGGAGCTACTGCATTTAATGTTTTTAAGTATTTTTTCTCTGGGATAAAAGAAAGCTTGTTTAAATATCAGAATAAATAAATAATGTAAAACATGTTTCCAAACAAAGGTAGTGTTGTAAATATGTTTGTGTCACAAAAAAGTTCCACGTCTGACAGGCAAAGTACCTGTCCCAGAGCAGGAACTTTTTGTTTTTTACTAAATCTAAACGAGTTACATGGAAGCCTAAACTTCTTGAACAAGAGGTGGACATCACTGTTGAGCTCCATAAACCTTTCATAAACATCTCATAACTGGAATATTAGGAACAACTTGACTATGCCTGAATATGCTCATATTTTGTTGTTTAAAACCCAGAATATGAGCCCTGGGTTTTCTCTTTCCAATCCAAATGTTTGCTCATGTAAACCCCAATCAGAATATTCCCATCATGAGGGACATTCTTTGTGTTCTGGGCATGTTGGTCTTTCGTTGTAGTTTCTGCTTGAACAACCTGTTCCAGCCACAGCATAAATAAGCGAATGCAGCATTGAATTCTACGCCGATGAGCAGTAGCTGGAGAAGGATATGGAGAAATTAGATCTAGCTTTTAGCAGCTAGCACCATTCAGCGCCACTCTGTTCTTCATCAGTTGTGCTTTTTCTCTGGGTGGACGCACACAAAAAACTCAAGCTCAGGTAACGTGTAACCACACTGACCAATCAGAGCAGGAGTTTGCTTGAGCGAAGAGAGAGAGCCGTTTGTAGACTTAACAGAAAAAAAAGTGGTAAGATTTGCCACTAAATCCAGTCCTTTTGAAATCTGTGAGCCGAGGTGGAGAAGTATGTTTGCACTGTGTTCTATGGAAAAAAAAATCTGGTCTGTGGGTTTATTACAATTATACAACAGTTAAGCTAGCAATAATTAACCAGATATTTCAAAAGAACCACTTGTTTTCTGATTACCTTCCACTTCGAGTTCTGCTTTGGACTCTCCTCCTTGGTGAAAGCGTAGTACATTCCCATGTCTTCCTTTGTGGCTTCGTTTATGATCAGGATGTGTCTCTTTCCGTCTTTCTTGAACCTGTATTTAGACCCGGCCGTTTCTCTGTTCAGCTCCTCTCCATCCTTCATCCTGAAAACAATACACAGGTTAACTTGGCCATATTACGGTTATTTCTAGATAGATAGTTGTTAGAGAATGAGTATGTCTGCTCACCACTTGACGTTGGTCCTTCCTCCGACACTTCCACCTCAAACTCCACTTTCTCTCCGACCACAGTGTGAACATCGTCCAGCAGCTTCGTGATGGTCACCGGAGGCTCTGGTGAAACATGGAAAGTCAAGTTTAATCATAAAAGTACAACAGAACGACGATAAAAGAACTGTATCAGAGTCAGTGTTAACCACTTCTTATTTATTATCGATTCTCTCTCCAAACACAACTGACATAAACAAGCTGTCAGTCAGTCTACATCTGTGAAAACAGTCACTGCTCACTCACACACGGCACGGTGGCAGAGCGGATCGCTCTGGCCTCACAGCAAGAAGGTCGCGGGTTCGATTCCCGCTCAGGCCCGGACCTTTCTGTGTGAGTTTGCATTTCCTCCCTGTGTCTGGTGGTTCCTCCGGGCACTCCAGTTCCCCACCAACTGATAACATGCATGTTAGGGAACACTTGGTAGTCGGAGGTTGAGGCGCAGGTGTTAGGTGAATCGCCTCTGCTGAGTTGCCCCAGGGCAGCTTACTGTCACTGATGGGGAGGGGAGGGGTTCATCTCACTGTGAAGCGCTTTGTGACTCTGTGTCTGTGAAATGCGCTGTACAAATAAAGATTATTACTTACTTACTTACTTACACATGAGTAACATAAATCAGACCTGGAAACTGCAGGGCTGGATACGACCTTCTCCTTTTATCAGAACACCGGCATGTTTTGAGAGGAAGTTACTCTTTGTATAACTTTTTTCTGACTTGGCTATGGAGCATGTGTCTACTCTTGTGTATTATGTGAAATCAAGTCAGAAAAAGTGGTAGATGAGAATGTTGAGTTGTGATGCGATTCAGAACCGAGCAAGTGACGTATGAAGTGACGAAATGCACTGGTCCTGTTTGTAGCGCCCGTTGCTGTGGGAGCTGCTGACAGGCAGGACAGACCCACGGCTCTGCGGTGCTTTATGGATTAAATGGATTCTGGGAAAAGAACACGCCAGCGCGAGATAGAAGATTGTTAGTTACAGGTAGAAAATAAAATAAAGACACACGTGCAAATGGTGCGTGTGCACATTATGTGCACGTATTATTTTAGGCACCCACCCAAATAAACATAAATCGGCGCCTGTGATAAAGATCACAAGAAATTGACAAAAAATAGGTGAATTAGCCCATAAGGCAGGGGCGGGCAATTATTTTTACTCGAGGGCCATATTCAAACCCAGAACAGTGGTGGAGGGCCGAACTGCTAACTCTGGTATAACAAATTCTCATTATTGCAAACACATTTCTTTGAGGGAATATACAAGACCAGTAATAAATAGTGTCCAACAAAATTTTAAATGACTTTAATCCATAAGTTTAATCTATAAAATAGCTTCGTTTTATGGCATCAACTTTATTCTCTTTTTTTTTTATTTATAGTAAAATCAAAACTTTCTTCAAGCTTCAACTTAATTTTCATAAAATTAGTTTAACCTCAAAAGGTTACAAGTTTATATAGTAATTTTACGAGAAAAAAATGATCAGCTCCTGGACACACAATAGTTTTTTTTATATTTTATAACAATGTTTCATGGTCCAAATTACAATTTTAATCTTGTAAAAAATAGCTTTTTATGGCTTTGACTTTATTACATTGACTTTTATACATCTTGAAGTATTACAAGTTTATTGTCGTAGTTTTTGTCTATTGCTTTTCTGTTCTCAAAAACCTGTAAGGGGCCTGACTGAAACAGGTCACGGGCCGCATTTGGCCCCCGGGCCGCAGTTTTCCCATTTCTGCCATAAGGCATGGTAATTTTAAGCTTCAACATCAGTCCACATGTTTTGCTGTAACAAGGCTCTGATCTATGCTAAATGTGGTCGGTAGGTTTGTACCAGCTGACACTCTCTGCTTCTTTCCTAACTTGCATATTTTGCGGGCTAATGTAACGGCTATAGGAAAAAAAATAGGAGAACGCTTCAGAGTTATTCAAAACTTACGGACAAGCTCAGATGCTAAGTGTCCGATAGCATCAGAGTCGAACTGCTCGTCTACTAATCATATGTGGGAGCCTAAGCGTTTTGAATCAGGAAGTGGGCAGTCACTGTTGAGCTCAATAGATCCATTAACAAGATCTGTGCTGGGAGAGATTCTTTTTAAGACATAATATTATGAATAATAATTGGGTTTAGTCCCTTTAACGAGTTCAGCAATTTGTCTGAATAGTAGATAATGCTATTTGCCAATAACTAACAACTTTCAATGTAATACACAATTTTTTACATTTTAACTTTTTCGTTTGTGCATAAAGCGTAAACTCTCTCATATTCTCTGTTTCTGTGGCGGCGGTGTCCTCCCTGTTTGACCTGCAGCCTGTGAAGGTGGAGCGGTCTCAGAGGAGCTAAACACTTACACAGCACAGTCTGAAGTCTGACGTGCCAATGGACTCTGCTTATTTGTCATAGTCACAGAACTCCCCGAGGATCTGCCACGGCTTTTATGCACTGCAAAAAAAAAATGTCCACGAGCCGCAGAGGAGGGGCAGAGTCAGTGTTTTGTAAGACTCAAGTCAGAGAAAAATAGAGACAAGTCCAAGAAGTCCAGGTCAAAGAGAGACAATTAAGTCAAGTCAAAGCAAAGAAGACAAGTTCAAATCAAAAAAAAGAGAGACAATCAAGTGCATCCCATCAAAAGAGACAAGTAAATCAAGTCCAAGTCATAAGAGACAAGTCCAAGTCAAATCTCAAGTCCAAGAGAGACAAGTCCAAATCAAGTCTCAAGTCAAGAAGACAAGTCCAAGTCAAGTCACGAGTCAAAGAGAGACAGTCCAATCATGTCCCAATCAAAGAGAGACAAGTCCAAGTCAAGTCCAAAAAAAGAGAATGTCAGGTCAGTTTAAGGCAAAGCAAGACAAGTACAAGTCAAGTTTGAAGCAAAGAGAGACAAGTCCTAAGTCAAATCTCAAATCGAAGAAAGACAAGTCCAAGTGTGGTCCCAAGTCAAAGAGCAGAGACAAGTCCGAGTCAAGTCCCAGGTCAAAGACGGACAACTTAACGAGAGACAAGTCCAAGTGCAGTCTGAAGTCAAAAAGAGACAAGTCAAAGTCTGGTCCCAAGACAAGTCCAAATGATTTTTTTGAATATACAGTATATTAACATTATTTCATTAAGGTTAGAAACCTAGAATCAAGCTATTTCAATATAAAATTTATTTTTGCAGTGCACATCTCTAGATTGTTTTCATGTCCGATTAAATTGTCCCAGTTGGGTTCATTTAAGTGTACTTTGGGCTTGAAACTGTCAGTACATTCTGGAAACACTGAGTGGATGCTTTAGTCCTGTTACCTTTGACGAACAGCTCTGTGAAGCTCTTCTCTTCGTCCACCACACACTCGTACGCCGCATCGTCAGACAGATTACACTTGTTTATGGTCAGAGTGCGAACGTTTCCCACACTCTCCATCACGTACCTGCAAAACAGACATTCATACTGCATTTAGTTCTGGATCATAGTGTAGAAATAAAGACTGACAATGCAGACCAAGACCAAAGAGTTCTGAAACCGAGACAAGACCAAGATCATTGAAGATTTTTCAAAGTCAATAATAAGGCAAGACAAAGACTGCAGTCCATTGAGTCCAAAACAAGCCAATCTTTGTCGTTTTCTATATTTATTAGTGTCTTACCCCTGCCCTACAATGAGTGCGAGGCGGGACTCGCCCGACTCCCGCAAGGCTTAGAAAGTGCTTATAACCAATGCAATCGCCCATGACGTCAAAGCAGGGCGAGAACACATCGAGAGTTGTGCAAGTGTGTAGGAAGAAACTGTAGCGAGTCTTTTTTTGTCAGAGGTCACGGTGGTCCAATGCGTCCTTCAAGTCATTATACCAGCATTCTCGTGGGAATCCATGTGAATCGGCTCGGCTTTGGGTAAAGACAAACCACAGTAGACTGGAGCTTGTGTACAAGGCACTTCACAAGAAATGTCTCTCGGACCAAACTCGTCTTGCAGTCTGTTAACAGGAGACGTTACAGTCACTGTGGCAAGGCCATGGATGAACTCATCCTCTGGCTCCTGGTGCAAGCTTAGCAGAGCATGGAGCTAATGAAGTGCAGGCTCAGTGTCAGCTTAAATGTTCTCGAGACAAGAGTTTATGCGCCCTCAAGGCCAAGACAAGACCGAGTCCAGGCTAAGACTGAGTCCAAGTGTCCTCAAGACCAAGACAAGATCGAGCCCGAGCACCCTTGAGACCAAAACAAGACAAAGTCCAAGCACCCTCCAGACCAAGATAAGATTGATTCCGGAACAAACTGAGTCCACGTGTCCTTGAGACCAAGACAAGACCAAGACAAGATTAAGTCTAAGTGCCTCGAGATCAAGACAAGACAAAAAACAAGATTAAGTCCAAGTGCCTCGAGATCAAGACAAGACCAAGACCAAGACCAAGACAAGACTAAGTCCAAGTGCCCTCGAGATCAAAACAAAATCAATCATTCAAATCTGACACAGACTTTCAAAAAGCAATCTCAAGACTGGTCTCAGGTCTCATTACACTACTGGATCATAATATCAAACATTTCTGTTATTCTGTCTCTGCTATGGAGAGAAATAAAACATGGTTAGATGTATCATTTTGCAAAATCACTAGCCCAAAAGACCAATTGAAATATCTTTAGCTTCATTACGTTTGTCACACTTTTCCTTACATTTACATTTAATTACTTATCATTTCACTCTGATTAACCACAGTTCTATCCCTTGTTTGGCTCTGTGACATGTTTCTCCTTGTGCGTATGAGCTGAAGGTTTTCAGAGCTGGTCCTTGGCATGAGTCAGTTATATTTACGCAGATTTACTGTAGATTCGCTGGGAGCTGCAGGTAAAAGTGAACCACGCACTACAGAGACGACAGCGGCCCTGAAGGATCGCTGCTGATGTCAGTGAATAACAATGATGTCTCACTCATCTCAAGGCGACGCAGACAGTGTGGGCTGTGGAGAAGCTACACAAGGTAAAATGACTGATAATGTGTCCTATCTGCCGCTGAAAAAGAAAAGTAAAGAGGTAGTTAAGTAGTGCAATCAAATACATACAATATAGTTTGGGCTTTGTTTAGTTGGTTGTTACTAGATGTAGTTATGGACTTGTAAAGATATTGTACTACAGCAATATACTAAAGGTAAAACAATCCCCTAAAATGGCATTGAAGAAATAGGTCCATTTACATGTTTGTTAAATCACATTACTAACTTTGCTTTGTTTTGTTATGGTGACATAGAGGAGGATTAAAAGGATGTAACCTGTACTGTTAGGGTTAAGGTAAAGATATACTTTATTGTCCTCGAAGGGAAATTTGTCCTCTGCGTTTGACTTATTCTTCAATCTTCCTCTGGGGCATCTCTTTAGGAGCAGTGATGCCACATGCAGCGCTCGGGGACCCATCTCCAGGTGTTCTTGCTAGGCTTGATCAGGACTACCGTAGCTTGAGGATATTCTATGACTTGCATATTATTGGTTGGTGGGGAAACCCAGTGCCTAGAGAAAACCTACCCAGACATGGGGAGAAACATGCAAACTCCACAGACTCCCCGTCTGGGTAAATGGTAGTAAAGGAGGTGTGGCAATTTTAACATGAAATGAAGGTGTAAAGGGGGAGTGGTCTGTCTTTTAGGAGTGAGTGAAGATGTAGAGGGAGCGTGGTCTGTCCTTACTAGACAGGTTGAACGGCCACGTCCGTTTACATGTTAAGTCAATGTAAACCTACGTCTTGAAGCTTTGTCAGCCTCATCAGGCATCAACCCGCCTTTCAAGGTCAAAGAAGGGACTGGTTTACTGGAAGTGTTTTATCAAACTTTTTTAAAGGTGGGTAGCCAATTTTCAGACTGCAAACACAATTTAGTCTTCAATCCTAACTATATACGCTCATAAATCCTTCGACACATGCTTACTATTGACATGTACTGTATATATTTGTCTGCAATTACGCCTTAAAAATATGTTTTCACAGATGGCAAAGTGAAAGTGGACAGGACCACCCAAGCACAGCCAATCAGAGCAATCAAACACTGATTACTACAACTCTTTATTTTTCAGTTCAGACTGTACTCAGAGGTCTATTTTTTCACCAAGTGCTGCATTTATCCTATACTTTTTAGCGGAAAAGACAAAGTTTACTAATTTACAACTAAAAAAGTTAGTGACCCCAACTTTAACAAAGGGTTGCTTGTTTTGGGATTTTTTCCAAAAGCTTAGTCACTTGTTGCTTTGAAAATCTGACGACACAGCAAAACTAATAATATGGACATAATATGGACTGACGCAGAGCTCACACTGATCTATTAAAAATGCTAGCTGTCATGTTAAATCACTGCACTTTCCTCATTTGTTTGATTAATGTACTACTTATAGGCTAAGCTAAGTCCATAGACATCTTCTTTTTATCTTTTAATGCGAGGGAAAAAACATTCTATATACACTATAATTTTTTGATTCTATTGGGGTCCTAGTTAAATTATCGTCCCAGTGGTGAGGCAGTGAAGAGTTATGTACGGCTGATGTAATCTAAAGATCCTAAATGTAAAATTGAGTTTGTTGACGTTTGAGTAGATCGATAAAGTTTACAATGGAAACGCAGCTTTGAGAGACAGAAAGAGAGAGAGAGTGATAGACAAAGTTCTTACTTGGCTGATGGTTTGATTTCTTGTCCGTTCTTGAGCCACCTGACGTTGGCGTTGGGGTCGGCCACTTCCACAGACATGGTGATCTTCTTCCCTTTGTCCACAGAGTACGCCGACTCCAGTTTCCTCAGAAGGCTGGAAAAGACCATTCAATTAGTATGTAATTATGCAAATATCATGGTGGAGTGTAGGAGTGTTTCCCAACCCGGGGTACGGTTACCATGAGGGTGCATAGCGACAATTTGCAGTTTGGAGATTGTTATGAGCAATAATAATTTTTTTTTTGTGTCCTTTTCTATACAGTTGTGTTCTGGAGGAGCAGAGCAAGGAAAAGAACCAAATGAATCTCTCTCTCTCTGTATTAATCTTCATGTCTCTATCCCTCCCTTTTCTCTTTTTACCTCTCTCTCTCCTTCCCTCTCTCTCTACCCCCTCCCTCTCTCTCTCCTCCTTTCTTCTTTCTTCTCCTCCTTCATCTTCTCCTCCCTGTCTCGACCCCCTTCTCCTTTCTTCTCCCTCTCTCTTTTCCTTCCCTCTCTCCCTCTCTTCTACCGCTCTTTCTCTCCTCCTTTCTTCTCCCCCTCTTTCCTCATTTCCTCTCCCTCTCTCCTCATCTTTCTTCCCCCCCTTCCTCTCTCTTTCTTTCGCTCCCTCTCTCCCCCCCCTCTCTCTCTCTCTTTTTTCTCTCTCATTCTCTCTTCCTCTCTTCACTTCTCTCTCTCTCTTCCTCTCTTCACTTCTCTCTCTCTCTCTCCTCTCTCTCTCCTTTCCTCTCTCTGTCTCAATCCCCCCTCTTCTTTCTTCTCCCTCTCTCTCTTTTTCTTCCCTCTCTCCCTTATCTATCCCCTCTTTCTGTCCTCCTTTCTTTTCCCCATCTTTCCTCATTTCCGCTCCCTTTTTTCTCTCCCCCTCCCATTCCTCTCTCTCTGTCCTCTCTCTCTCTCTGTGTGTGTGTGTGGTGTGTATATATATATATTATTCTTTCTCTGTACGTTTTTATTTTTTTCTCTTTTTATTTCTTATTCTCTCTTTTCTAGATGTAGTGTCTTCTATAATATTCTCTTTCTCTCTTATTTTTTTTTTTTTTTACTTTACTATATCTCTCCTCCTTCACTAATTTAGTGTCTCTATTTCTCTTTTTCTCTATTTTCTCTTTATCAAGCTCTGTATATATTTTTTTATTTCTCTCTCTCTATCTCTCTCTCCAATGCCACATCTTTTCATTGTTAGTATGAGCGGAGGTGTCGCCTCTCCACAGAACTGACCTGGCCTGTTGGGTGTCAATTGCTTGTTTCCATGAGGATTTTAATAATCAAGACAATAAAAGACTTGCGCCATTTACAAATAATATCTGGAGATTTAAGTTTAGTCAAATCAAGCCACACAGTTTTATAATTCATGCTTCTCTACAAGTTTCTGATTTAAAGAATGAAAACTATTGTCATTGTTTTTTGTATGATGTTTTTTTCTGTTGTTTTGCTAAATTCTATGACAAACGCACCACTCACCTTCGCTCTTCGTCACCTCCACCTTCTTCATGGCCTTGAGTCTCTTCAACATCCCTCTGAGGTCCGTGATGCCGTACTGGAACGCGATCTTCTCGTAGTCGCACGGTTTGGCGCTTTTCAGAATCTCCCACACGTCCACCTCCTCACACTCGCTCACTCTTTGCTTCTTCTCCCTGAGTTCAACACAGACGAGGTTTGGATCCAAAATCATCAGATATTATTAAAGGTTTGTGTTTGTTTTTGTTGAATAATAATGACCTTTTCTTGAGGAGAACGCTGAAATCCAAGTCTCCGGCGTCTTCATCTGCTCCTCCACTGGAAACAAGACAACATTCAACACATACAGTTAAAGGCAATATGACAGATTATCACATTCGACTTAGTTTGATAGTCCAACTTGATCTCACAGAAATAAATGTATACCGCTCAAATTTAAATGCCTCTGTGATGTTTCCTGCTTTGTGTGTCTGATACATGTTGCTGCCCCGGATCAGATTCTATGATGGATGTAAAAATGCGTTATTTTTAATGAAATCCTAATCCTCATCTTAACCAACTCCAAACCTTAGACCTAAATTGACCCTGTTTTGTAACCGGAGACTTAAACTTAGCTGTCAAAATGTTTCATCTCTATTTCATGTGAAACAGAGATGCCGTATAGTAGACACACAAAAAAATAATGTACACTATTAACATGTCGTTGTATAGATGAGCATTTCAGTGAGACAATTTACACACAACTAACACATTTTCCAGGAGTAATTTAGCGAAATAAAAGTGCTACATGATAATATAAAGTGACAAATAATATGTCTGTGTCTTGTATGTGGGTTTGGGCCCATTTTTAGAATGCTGTTTCTAAGTAACAGTTGTGGATATTCCTGTACATATAGAGGGATTATTAGTCTATGTCACTTTCTGTTCTACTGTGCATGCTTCATGACGAAAGAGCTGCTGTCCGTCTACTTAGCTGGGGAAACGTCTTTGAATAAAACAACAATACAGGACGAGAGCAACTGTTTCGGTCAGGTCTGAACCGGTCTGATAAACGTCTGTCTCCTGAAGTTTAAGACAGTGTTTTTCTATTTTTTCACTCACTTGAATGTAACTTTTAACGGCCGTAGGGTCAAATTTCATTCACAAATGTTGATTTAGCAGCATAACTTTTGCTTTCGCACAGCGTTTAACTTGTAGTTAGCTGCCAAACTCTTCTTTTTTATAGTCTGTAATGTGTCATATTTGAGTGTGTGGTCTGCTGTGAGGGAAAGTCTTGTGTTAAGGCAATGAGAAGCTAAGCTTTTTTTACTTTACCTTTACTTTACATAAAGACGTTTTTAGCAGTTAGTTGTTGCTCTCATTCACTGCTCATGTTATGTTTCCCTCGTTAGTGAACGTGGCTTCTGCTGAATATATCTATATTTATTATACAAAACACAAATATAAACCTTATTAAAGCAGCCAAACTGGGTGAAAACAGGCAAAACGTTTAGTCTAACCTACATGATGAACCTGTGACGTGTAGTTTCATTTCACCGCCAGACGTCAGTTTTAGTGCGTCAGCTACAAATCATCCTTTTTTTTTGCCTCCAGCTGTTACAGGTCTGTAGAACACACACATGCTGTAGATAATGTGTCTTTTTAATGACTGAAACGACATGTGACGACTTGTAATTGGATAATCTGACCGCGGCCCCTAATTACCCCCCAGATCCCAGCCGTCTACATGCATTTGGAGCAGCAGCAGGTTTACAGCTATGATTTCCACCGGCCGTGATCACTCGACAATGAGAGCGAGAGGGCCCCCCGGTGGGCTGCTGGGGATCACGTTTCGGTCCCTTCACGGACAGTTAAGGCCTAATGCATTGAGCCGTGTGTGCTTTAAACAGACCTGGGCACATATGGATCGAGTGGCACGGCTGTTGGCACTCACTTCATGTGGGATAAAGCGCGGTCACTCGAGGAGCTGACGATAAACCAACACCGCTCGCAAATGTAACTACTGTGTCTAAAAGGGACGGCGTGTTTGACCGTGGGATCTATGGGACTGAAACGGCTACAGGTCAGATTGTGTGCTAATGATTGTCTGGTAAAGCAGGTATTGCAAAGTAAATTGATATCTTGTTGTAGTCATGGGTGAACAACAGCAGAGTGATTAGAGCAGGGGTTTCCAAACTTTTTTGGAAGGCCGATCTGTGTCATATAAAAGTAAACATGCAGGAAAAATCCAACAGGTGCATTGAGAACAAGTATGATTGGATGACAAAATATTTTTTCAGGTTTAAAGCCTTAACAGCACACAGTAACATGCTTGAAATTAGCTTAAAAACTGTAGATATTTAAAGCTCACTGTAAAATCTATTTTACCGTCAGTCATTTTACTAACAGTAAATCAATTACGTCTCCTGTACACTGACTGCAAGGCGAGTTCAAGTCTGGAGAAATGTCTTGTACACCAGCTGCATCCACTGCGGCGTATTTGCCAAAAGTCACACAGATTCACGCGAGAATGTTCATATTATGACTTGAAAGTTACATCAGACCGCTGCAACTTTGGACAAAAATAGACTCTCTACGGATTCTTTCCGCACACTCGCGCAAACTCTCGAACGTGCGCTCACACTGCTTCGATGTCTGTGTACAAGGGCGCATTGGTTTTAAGTACTTTCCAAGTCTTGTGAGAATTGTGCGAGTCCCGCCTCGCACCGAACTCTAACTCAGTGTACGGTAGGGTAGGCCTATTCAAGTCAGGGCCCGGGTGCAAAATTGGCTCTCTAGAGATTTGATCCGGCCCTCAACCCATTCTTCCAAATAATGAAAATATACATATTTTTCTTATCTCTGGATTTTTTCTGGGTTTACCTAGGATCTGATTTAGTTTTGGTGTAACTCTGCTTTGGATTTGCCCTGGCTTTGGCCTAATTCTAATTAGACTTGGTTCAGACTCGGCTAATCTTGGTCTAGTCCATGTTTATTGTTTGCTCAGTGCTGGTTTTGTAGAGCAAATGTAACAGAAGCTGTTACAGTAGTTGCTAACATTACTGAAACAGATTTTGTAAAACCCAAATTTTGGCAAATTTTTCACATCTCTTTCCAAAAAATCTGGCCCTCGGGTATATTAAGTTGAATAGCCCTGCAGTAGGGATAAGTTATGGTCTTTGATTTATATAGCGCTTTTCCACCTTACAAGGCACTCAAAGCAAAGTTATTGCTGTTTGGAACAATTCTTCTGAAGGTCTGAGAACCTTGTAGGGCAGAGGTTATCAAAGTACCCATCAGGGGTCAAGAAAAATCTGAGTGCTGCAAAATGATTGCAAAATGTAATTTTACAATTGTGACAAAAATACCAAAATTGAGTTAATCATGCTAGTTGTTAGCTTGACTATATTTTCATTATTTAAACTGCCAGAAACAGCTCATACTGTTTGTCTCATATGAGATAAATAAAGTAAATAACATTTATTTTTGATAAAGTCATGTGAAGTCTTGTACTAATAATGATCTCAAAGTTTCACTGCTGTTTGTTCAACTTTATTAGCAGAAACATTGTGTGTTTTCACGAATGTTGCACTAGTATTTAACTTTGAATAAACATTTAAAAAGTAAATGATAAATGTAGCATCTATGTTGTTTGTCTTTGAATACTAATGATGATGTGCACATCAAATTTGGACTCAAATTCGGCTCTGGCCCAAATAAGGGAATGATAGACCGGAACAACAGTAGCTGTAAAGATGTTAGCATTAGCTGTAAAGATGTTAGCATTAGCTGCAAAATGCTAACGTTATTTATTACCTTAGTTTGTGCTCTAATAGCTGAATTATTTTAACGTGAGATCCAAGATAAAAGTTGTATAATTATTATTTGTTCATAAATATGTGAGTCAGATAGACCAGTATTTATTACAAAAGGTTTTTTTTTTTTGTTTGTTTGTTTCATTTTAGCACACAAAATGTAGGTAAAGCTGGTTAATTTTTTTGTAGTGTTTTCTACTTGAATAATAAGAACATAACATTTTAGCTTACTCTACACACCTGGCTTTCATATTACATTCACATTACCTTCCTGTCTAATAAGCTTTCAGCCCAAAAATAAATAAACAAAAATCTAAATAATCTGGCTGTCAGGCTGTCTCCATCTTGACACGAGCTGCCTTCATCTCGCTATAAACCTGTCTGCAATATCAAACGAAATCATATTTTTAAACCCACGTAAAGCCACCACACACACACACACACACACGGGCTGGACAGGAATAGACTGAGAATCCACATAAACAAGGCCGCTGATGTGAACAGGAAGCTAAAAGTGGCACTGAAGTAACATTACGTGACAGTTTTAGGAGAAGCGTCCACGGTAAATTAGCAGACATCGACACCAGAGAAGATTTGACAGATATTGGGTTAAGTGAAGAGACTCACGATCGTTTGAAGGCTTCCAAAATGTTGTCCTGCTGATCTTGTTGGACGGCTGTGGAGAGAGATGAAGAGGAATTACTGTGTTTAGTCTTTATACTTTAATAAAAATGTACCGTAAGTCTATTAGAGCAGTATTTTGTCAAGCTAAACTTATAAATGAACGTGTCACTAAGGTTAGATTCCAATATTTCCCATTTGATTTGAACATTACAAGTTCTCAGTTCAGAGCAATATGGCTAATGCTCACTCGCTGGCTAAGTAAAAGCAAAGTTTGTACAATGTTAATTAAAATATCAAAGGTAGGGCCAATTTATGTTTGCAAGTTTTAAATAAGTCTCAAAATTCTGGCCTCAAGTCCAAGTCAAGTTCAAAGACAAAGAGAGTCCAAAGAGTTTTCAAGTCTTTTCTCCAAATTACCGAATAAATCTTATAAATTTGTATAACTTATTCTATTCAAAGTAATTCACAAAAGAAGTGAGGAGGGACATGTAGCAGTTTGCTAGTCTCAGCCTTTTTGTCATAATAGTTATTTATTCTATTTTAGCTTATTCTTTCCAAAAATTTTATTTAATGATTTTACAACAGATTAGTGCCATAACTTAAAACAAATACATTTATATAACAAGTTTGACGTAATTCAGATTTTAATTCTCCCAGGAGATCAATTATGTCAATTCCTCATTTTTTTTTTTTTTTTTTTGATGTATTTTCTTAATTAAAAAAAACTGAGTCACTGTTGTAAATTCAAGGTTGGAGACCACTTCTTATCAATAATTGGCCCCAAGTGCTCCATTAGTCCATCAAATTAGTGGGATGCTAGCTGATAACCGATTCTGTGGAGTTGCGGATATCGGCGCAGCTGTAAGATTTTGCTGTAAAGGGTGTCTAGCCAATATCCCTTCGGTTGGTGCATTATACATTCTGGACATAGTAAGACTATTTACTGGGCTGATGTTGATCCAGAACTCTCATAATGTTGAAATGTATTCAGATTAAACTGTTACATTGTCACTTGCAGTATAAAGAACAATTGAATAACATATATGGCCAAATGTCTTATGTTTTGACATGAAAGAAAAAAAAAATGATAATACATTTTAGAACAGTCTTTGCTTTGTGGTTTTGCAGGACTCACCCTGGACTGTGATGTCGAAGTAGCAGCAGTCGGTCTTGTCTTTGGTGCTGAGCTCACATCTGTATCCTCCAGCGTCTCCGTCCACCACTTTGATTATGCTCATCTCGAATGTGTAGATCTGACAGCACGGCAAACAACTCATAATAAACATAAATTGTGCTTAAAATGCCTAATGTTGCAGCACGTTCTTTTGTTCGGCAGTTTTATGAACATTTACAGCAAGGAACCAGCCTGAACTAGTAATTGTTGATTTATATTCTCTGTTTAGCTGTTTAAGTCTTTATTTTGTGCCGTTGTACCTTGGTGTTCCGGTCGTAGGTCTCCTTGAACTGCAGATGCTTTCCTGCTTTGCTGCTCAGATCCAGCCACTTCCCTTTGAACCATTTTAGCGCCGGTTTACGAGGGAGAGTGGTCGAGTCCACTTTGGTCACAAACGTGATGTCTTTCCCTGAAAATAACAAGCCCCATTATGTTTTAACATCAGAGTGTAGTTCTTACAGCAAAAAGAATGTCCAAAGATAAAGCAATACTTTTGAGAATAATAACACAAATGCATTGTTGTTGTTTTATGGTCATTAAATTTACCTGTGAGTTATAACTACCAACATCTAAATTCAATGTCCAGTTATAAATGGAGGATTTGAAGCATTGGATGAAACAAGAAACATTTTCTAGTCTTACTGTTGTGGTTCACCCTGTTATGGTGCAATGTTTATTTAGTAAAATTTGTTAGCATATATTAGCAATAATTGCTAACTATAGCACTCTACACAAAGCAGTGCTACACTTTTAATGTGATTTGTACCACATAAGGTAATATTTGGTTCTCCCCAGCACCACCAGATCAAAACGTTAGCTAACTTAGATTCAGCTAACCTCCGTCCACTGAACATGCACAGTTGTTCTTTCTCTCACGCAAATGTGCGCAGCGCACGTGACTCACACCGACCAATCAAAGCAGGAGCTTGCTAGAGTGACCAGAGCTACTAGCCGAAGCAGTAAAAGCACTTTGAGTTGCTCTGAGTATGAATTGTGCTATACAAATGAATTGCCTTGCCTTGCCTAAAGATTAAAAAGCTATTTAAAATCAAATTGAAAACTAACCGGTGTGGTGTCGAGACTCCTCACTTGCTTGTGTGACTGCGCGTGATGCGGTAAAATGTTTACAATTAATTAGGCAAAGTTTAGGCGTAATTTGAAGGCTAAGTTTAGGATTGGGCTTGGGGGAGGGTTAGCAAAAGTCATTTGAAAACAGAAAAATATTACTGATTTTCTAGCACTAACTTTAAACATGGGGGAGTCCAGTCTCAACAGAACATCGGCATTGTGTCATACTTGGGGGCGTGGCCTGCTGTGGGGGAAGTCATAGGCAAAGTCCAATGGGAATCTGAACTTTTTACTTTCTTAAGATGTTTTCTGGTTAATTAAGTGTATTGTTATCACAACTAATTCCAGTCGTTTAAATGGAGAATCTGAGTGGAGTCATCTCAGAAAAGTTTACAGAAATTTCTGTAGGCAGAAGTATCACGTTAGCCCTTAGCTTGCATCTACCATTACATTGGTTATATTTACACATTTGGACAGTGGATCACTTTATTCATAGTTGACTCAATATATTTCCTAAAGTCCACACTTGCTGTTGTAGTTGTTGAGCAGTGAGTGATAAAACTATTGTTCTGATGCACTGTTAATGTTATGTTTTCCCCACAAAGGTTGTTAGTGGGCGTGGCCTCTGATACCAACTGTGAGCTACTTAGAAACATGGATTTTGACAGGTAAGGTTGTATTTATTAGGACAATGTGCAACTACATTAAGCACAATGTCAGAGATTCTAGCTTTTACATAAAATTTCAGGCCAATAAAAAGATACAATCTAGTTTTCTATTGACCAATGTTACTGGCTCATCATCCACAGTTTATCTATTTTTATGATTTTTTTTCTTTACCAAGTACAAGGATGTTACAAATCTTTACAACTGTTTTCAACCAAGTTTGACAGTAGACAATCCTTCAAACAGCTTTAAATACAAGACTTTTGAGGTTTGTCGTGAGTATTTGA
This sequence comes from Mugilogobius chulae, assembly GCA_038363315.1. Taxonomy (NCBI): domain Eukaryota; kingdom Metazoa; phylum Chordata; class Actinopteri; order Gobiiformes; family Gobiidae; genus Mugilogobius; species Mugilogobius chulae. Next base: position 26,947 of record JBBPFD010000683.1, read on the forward strand.
GAGTACCTTTAGTTGCAGTGGTGCTTTCTGGCTTCTGGATGAAAATGCCGCTGTCAGACGACTGGTTTTCTTCCCCGGGAGCCGAGTCTAGACACAGAAAGATTTGTGACAGTAAAGATTAATGCTATGTGCTCATGTAAAGTTCACTTTGCCTCCTCCGTCGTGAGTGAATCATTAGTGAACCACACAGATTCTCTTAAGCCGGCTGCACACTGGAGGAGCTAAAAATCGTCCATGATTTTTAGACATGTCAAAAACAAGACAGGCACAAGGACATTTTGCAACGATTATTTGTCTCGCAGTCGCATCATGTCACAGAATAGAGACACCACAGACAGGCTATGTTCGGTCAGAATGTGGAGATGTAGGATAAAAGTATTGGTATTTTTGGTATATTATGTATGTTGTAGAGCAGGCCTATTCAACCTAAGGCCCAGAGCCAATTCAGCCCTCCAAAGATCTGATCTGGCCCCCAACCCATCTTTATAATATTTCAAGTATGATATGTTTTCTCTTTTCTGTAGGATCATTTTGGGTTCCTATACTTAGGCTCGACTTTGTCCTTTTTTTGTTCTTTGTACAGTTCTGGTTTAAACTGGTTTTGGTCTTTTGGTCCTTGTTTATTTCTGGTTTGGAAATACAAGTCTAACAGGCTATAACAATCGTTTCTAACATCATTCAACAGATCTTGTACAAGGATATTTTAGATTATGGATAACTACAATTTTGTCTGGATGATGACATCTTGTGCACTAACTAGCCCAAAAAACGTGGCCCTCCGAAATTCTGGCCCTCAAGGAGATTAATTTGAATAGCAGGACTAGAGCATTGCAAAAGAAAATCAAAAGTTCCTCCAAAGCCTCATACTATGCTATGATATATTACGCTATGCTATGTTACGTTATGGGTACAGTTAACATTTTTTTTTTTTTTTTTTTTAAATCGATTATCGATTAGTAATAGTCATTAGTTTTTTTTTTTTTTTTTGCTTAATGTATTACAAGTTGTCATTTTGACATCACATGTTGTCAAGTTTTCATTTTGTACTGCCCAAAAAAACAAATTTCATTGAATATTGTCCGCACAAACGAACCTGCGGGTGTTGCTGGCTTAAAGAAATTCACCCCTGGAGAGACAACAGAAGTCTGTTAGAAGATTCTTTATTGAGTGCATAACTTGACTATTAGACCCCGCAGAAGACATGGCGATGATCAGCATGACCAGATTGATTCAGTTAGATTGAAATATGTCTTCCCCCGAGACTGCACACTGGTGGTGGTATAAGATAAACCGGGTCTGAGACCAATGGCGATGAAGGCGATCCAAAAAGTAGGCGATGAGGATGACATCCCCTGTCTTAGGCCCTCCTTCTCGGCAAGGAATACTCCAAACCCAGTAGGGAAAATGAGAACCTTGAGGAGAACCACAGTGAAGGAGAGATCCACTATGGACGGACAGGCTGTAGATGTAACTGGACTGACACGCCTCCATAGCCGTTAGTTTAAGTCTGTAGACCCAGAGTCCATCAGCAGAAGAAAAGATGACAGGATGATGACAACCATTAGCACGGCTGAGTGATGAATGAACGAGATGAATCGTTTGCATGTGGCCCTATATGTTGTAGTCAAGGGCTGATTGGTTGCAGAGCTGCTGGAGAAGGATGGAGTGGCTGCTGATGTGGGACAGGGAGCAGGTGAGCTCGTTAGGTTTGGCAACAGACAGTCTTTCAGGCTGAATGGAAGACTCTCTGCTTTAAATGACAACATGTTGGATACATTAATTGTTCCTTCAAAGCTGCTTTTGCTTCACGATTCATGCTTTCTAGTTTCACTTTCTTTCAGCCGCAGTTCACATTAGATTGCAATCCTGGAAAACTTTTTCTTGATTGTCTGTGACTGGGTTTTTAACATGCACTGATGTGCATTAGGTAGAAATACAACGCAGATGTTCATAGGATCAATTAAATCTGGGACATTAAAAGTCATGGCTCAAAAGCGATGAATCAACGCGCTCCACCTGTGTCGATGCATTTTCCTAATTGACACAATTGATTACGTGGACTAATGTTGCAGCTCTAGTTGTGTTATGCTGTAATGCTTTGCCCTGCTATGTTATGCTATGTGATGCTAAGTTCTAGAGAGCAAATAAAAAGAAAAGTTTCTCCACAGCTTAATAAATGCATCACTAACTCTTTTCCCAAGCACTTTTATAGACTTTGGTCCTATAAACCTTCTGAATCACGTCTTATCATCTGCACAGTGCACATTAAAGCTTCCCTGTTTCTTTCCTGTCGTGTCCCATTTGGAGAGAGCTCACCTTGTGCGTCTGAAGTGAGCTAACCTCTTTCCCCTGGGACTGCAGAGCGTCTCAGTACGTAATTCAAAGTGTCTCCGTTACAGCACAAAACAATGGCACGTGTTTTTTCTTTAGCCGCAGCTGGAAGAGTCATCTGGGACTTTCTGTCAAACACGGAGCTCTCGTCGCTAACAGGACGTCCCACAGGAGAACGAGGAGGCTTGAACATCACTGCAGAAGAGGTGTTTTAGGGTCGCAATATTCTGACTCGCAATAAACATCAGACAAACGACGCACTTATTTCAACTATAAACGTCTTTGGTGATGAATGTATGTGATGTGTACAAGTGTGACTTTATTTGGAGGTCAAGTGTAAGTTTTCGATTCACTTTCGTCTTTGTCTTTCCAAAAAAAATCTAATATTAGAACACCCTTACCATCTAAAGTAGTCTTGGACTGAATGATTTTGAAGATTTTCAGTTTGTTAATATTCTGATTTATTACAGTTTTAAGTAAAAAAAAATGGTCAAAGTTATATTCTTGACTCAGTTTTGTAAGTCAGTTTTTTCTCCAAAACATAGACTTAATCTCTTTGTATCCATGGCAACTAAATGACTAAAAGCAGGTTAAAAAAAGGGGTCAAATGCAGTGCAGGCCCTTAAAGTCTGATATTGGCAAAATAAACCCATATTTCTTGAGATGCGATGTCTTCTTTAGAACCATGAGTCTGTGACAGGAAGCACCTGTCTTTTCACCTTATTCTGCACCGCCCACTTTCATTGGCAGTGCACTTCCTCTTTAGTTGGTTTTAGCCAGTTGCTGGTTTATTTTAACTTTTGTCATATCTGTTTGAGATCGCCCCGCGAGAAAGACAAGCTACAACGTTAGCTACCTTAACACAGTTAAGCAGGAAGTGCCTGCTAACAAAAGTGGGCGGGCTAAATAACGTGAAGGAAAGGGGGGGGGTCTGTCCAGGGGTACACATAAGTAAAATGAGTGTAAAATTTGAAGACAAAAAAAAGACAAGGAAAATAAATCTGTGCACTAAATTTGTGTGATTGATTGATTGATTGATTGATTGATTGATTGATTGATTGATGATTGATTGAATAAATGGCTGATTTTTGTTATGCAAGTGTGAATACAGCCCTACTTAGCTTAAATTTACGCTATAATAAATATCCCCTTATAATGGGGGCCCTTTTTTGTTAAATGCCTCAGTAAAATCATTTAAAATTCAAACTGAAACTGTTTCTGATCCTTTGGAGGACAAACACAAGTCTGGACTCTTTGTGAAGCTGAGGTTTTGTAGTTTTAGTTTCTGATGTCAGACTATCCCTAGATTTAAGTAAGAAGAACATCAGGTTTTAAAGTCTGCCTAAAAGAAGCAGTAAAGCTGGTGTTTGGCCTGGGTCTGAAAGACATCTTTTTTTTTTTTTTTTAATGGCAAGCGCACATGCGAGCTGAATTTCCTGTGATGTAAGTAAGTAAGTAATCTTATTTGTATAGCGCATTTCACAGACACAGAGTCACAAAGCGCTTCACAGTGAGATGAACCCCTCCCCTCCCCACTCAGTGACAGTAAGCTGCCATGGGGCAACTCAACAGAGGTGATTCACCTAACACCTGGCGCCTCCAACCTCCGATTACCACCAAGTGTTCCCTAACATGCATGTTATCAGTTGGTGGGGAAACCGGAGTGCCCAGAGGAAACCACCCAGACACGGGGAGGAACATGCAAACTCCACACAGAAAGGTCCCGGGCCGTGCGGGAATCGAACCCGCAACCTTCTTGCTGTGAGGCCAGAGCGCTATCCGCTCTGCCACCGTGCCGTCATGTCATTAAGTTCACTTGTTCCAAAACTCAAAAAGCCGAGCACGAGCTTGCAAACTCATCAAGACCATTCTCTGTCTGCTCCCAGAAGTCTGTACACAGCAGAACACAGAGAGAACAGAGTCTGCAGACTGGGCCTTGAGAAACAGCCCAAATTTAGTTTTTGGGATTTGGACAATTCCTCTTCAAAAGCTGAAGTTATTTTCATTAAAAAAATGTTTTAGGAACTTGTATTAACTTTAGAAAGTTTAGGCAGAGCCCATTAAAATGTCTTATTACATTTTGGGAAATTTTAGAAGATCTTTTTTTTAAATTATTATTATTTGTAAGTTTGGAGTAAAAACGGCTTCCAATCAATCTCAGAATGTTTGATTTGACTGTAAATAAGAGGGTTCACGTTTTGGTTTATCTTGTCATGTCAGGGAGCTTGATAGTTGATTTTTATTAGATGGTGGGCAAAAATAAATGAAGAAAAGTGGGAGGATCCTCCTTTTCATAAAGGGTTATAGGACAAAAAATTTAAGGCGCACTGTGTAACTTTATGGAGCTACAATTCAGAGTTAAACCAGACTTTGTAACATTGTTTATAGTGATAATTGTTTGTAATGTCATAATGTGAATTTGTGGTAGTAAAAGATTTGTATTATTTATTTAGTGCAACAAAAACATCTAAATTACAAAAAGGTGCATTGCTTCAAGTTTGTTTGTGGTTAAAAAGCTACACAGTGCACCTTTAAGATTATTTCATTCTCCGTGTCCCGGATCAGAGCAGTTCATCTCCATAAACCGCATCTGTCCTCATCTATTTCTCTTTTATGGCTCTATTTTAAATTTGATCTCTTAATCGAGCGCCCCCGAGGACAGATCCCAGGTCGGGTTTAAAAAGGCTGGACTTCTGGATCCAAACGACTTCATCTGATCCCGCCGCGTAGATTCAGTTTCTCTGGATTTGGGTGCAAGGCTTATGATGAAATGAATCCGCTGCTGTCTTTGGCTCAGATCGGCACAGTCTGGTTTCAAAGACTTAAGAAACTATATTTATGCTTTCGGACATGTTCAGGTGTTTTAATGAGGCGACATGTTGACTCTGCAGTGGGAAAAAGCTGCAGAAGATTTTTTGGACTGAGAGCTTAATCTTACTCAAGTTTTGTGATGTATGTAGGAGTTTTGAAAAGTTTGTTAGTTTACGCTAACTGCTCAAATTGTTCCATTCATTTTCTAAAGGAATTGTCAGTCTTGCTAAAAAATGTCAGTATTTTCTTCACAGTGGATAGTAAGTTACAGATAATCATTAGCAGCATGTTCAGACCGATATTTATTTGAGATGGATGCTCTGAAGTGAGAACGTGTAAAGCTCAACAGGGAAATATCCAGTCTCTTTGGATGGTAGCAAAAATCTAAATGAACTGTGAAGATCCACACAGAGGCAGTAGAAGGATTCAGGAGCAGTGAGCTGCCGTGGAACAGTGCTTGAGGATCAACCCCAGTGATGTTGTGTTCGACTTGGTCAGGGTGTTAGCTGAGGAATTTGGTGCAGCTGGTCGAAGAAACCGAAGGGATACATAAGCCACTGAAGATGATTTCAAAATAGTTTCAAATAAATAAAGCTTTTCAGTTGTTCAATTCTGGTATTATTTGATAATATAATCACTAAAGTGATTGGTTTGTTATATTAGACACTTCTTTTGTATTCTTTAATTGAACTTAATATGACCTGGAAAGTCTTGCGTAGAATCAGAATTTGTTTGGCATAAGAATTTACTTTTACTGCAGCTCGAATTGGGGAGAAATGCAGGCTATCTGTCTTGTCTACAGGTTAACCTTTCTGACCTCTGAGGAGGACTGGAGATGTCTGGCTCCACAGCTGCAGGACAAAATATGAGAAGCTGGGGAGAACCCTCCCAACTTGAGCATTTGCATATTTATTTTGAATCTGTATTGGGCCGAGGGACAGGCAAGCGGTCAGATTTTCTCACACTACGCCTGGCATAAGACTTGCATAATGGAAGCTACCAGGGAAAGGTTGGATCGACCTTTGTTTAGTAAGTAAGTATAATCTTTATTTGTATAGCGCATTTCACAGACACAGAGTCACAAAGCGCTTCACAGTGAGATGAACCCCTCCCCTCCCCACTCAGTGACAGTAAGCTGCCCTGGGGCAACTCAGCAGAGGCGATTCACCTAACACCTGGCGCCTCAACCTCCGACTACCACCGAGTGTTCCTTAACCTGCATGTTATCGGTTGGTGGGGAAACCGGAGTGCCCGGAGGAAACCACCCAGACACGGGGAGGAACATGCAAACTCCACACAGAAAGGTCGGGCCTGAGCGGGAATCGAACCCGCAACCTTCTTGCTGTGAGGCCAGAGCGCTATCCGCTCTGCCATCGTGCCGCCAAGAAATATTGTTAGGTGGAATAAACTTTTATTAATTTAAACCTTTTGAATCTTGGTCATCTTTAGAATAAGAACATGCAACACATCCAACCCCACATTTCCATTAGCCTGCGTCCCACAGACCGGTTTGCTTTGGAGCGGTTTGGGTCGCTTATGTTAATGATGGTGAGTGTTTCTGCAGGTCCAGGCTCTCGAGGGTCTGTTACCTAAGCAGCTGATGTCACTCACACATAATACGTGATTTCTTAAATAAATAAAAAAGAAAATGTACCCGAGTTATACTTTTTCTTCCTGGAGTCAATTTGAGTGATTCACAAAAACACGTGTAATAATTTGAAGTCAGTGGCTGTGATACGAGGGTCAGGCTGGTGTAAACAAGAAACTACGGATCAAGTGATTCTAGATCAGTTTTTCAGTCATTTAGGCAAGCTAAAGTTAGTTAAGTCAAAGAAATACCTGATGTTTGAAATTATTGTACATTTACATATACATGATCTAGAATTATTGATCGTACAGAGGGTGAAATTATTGTTAAATATGATAATTAGCGTACATCTGGCAACAATCAGACCAATGTATGATTAAAAACACTTTAAATAAGTTTAAGAGCATTCAGAATTATAAAAAACAAAAATGCATCAAAGTGGACTTAATACATATATTACATTTCATCTTGTGTCCCATTCAGTTCATGTTGTTTTTCTCAAATGCAGAAGAACAAACAAACAGAAGCAGCTCAGAAATGTAAAGACGGATTAGAGCCTCCATCTCCCACAATGCACCTTGTCTCTCATCAGACGTGTGAAAGAAGCGGAATCTGTCCAACAAAGATCAGATTAAACTTAATTATGCCGTCCACAGACAAATGCAGAGCAGAAAGACTCATCAGTGTTTTAATGAGCGGTTTTGTGGAGGTGCAGTGGGTGTGTGGAATAATAAAATGTGAGAAATCTAGAAGATGACGATGCCATTACATCAGATGATGAGTTTTTTTTATACATTATGCATTTTGAAATGAAATATTAAGATACTTTTACACCTTTTTAATCAGGTGATTTCTATAAGTGACTACTGGATCCATTCAGTGTTTTCTGGAACAAAAAAATTACTGGAACATTTAAATTACGGAAGTCCAGAGCTGCCAGTGTGGAGTAAACATTTTTTCCAGCTTTTCTCGTTATAACGACTTTATATTTACGTTCAAACGACTTTTTTTTACGTTCAAACGAGAATATAATGTCGTTATAACGACTTTTATTTACGTTAAAACGAAAATATATTCACATTCGAACGACTTTTTATTTACATTAAAACGACAATATATTCTCGTTAAAACGACTTTTAATGAAGCCCTTCCCATGATGCTCCGTTTATTAATCATTACACAGATTAAACAGGATTCTTCCAGTGTTATTGCGACATATAAGATTCATGGCTCCTTTTTATAGTTACGTGCACATCGCTTTGAATATAAAATACGCCGACTTTCGTCTTTCCTCATTTCTCCGCTGCTCTCTCTCTCTCTCTCTCTCTCTCTCTCTCTCTCTCACTCTCCCCCGTATCTTCTCGATCGTCTCTGATTGGCCAGCGCCTCGTCTTTTTAACTTATCCTGGTCCGGAGCAGGTTATGAGTTTGCCGCATGTTGTCGTTGAGATCTGCCCGATAGGAAGTGATCCAGTTTCGTAGGACCGCAGACCAGTTTAACCCAGGACCTCGTTAAACCCCAAATCTAGCTTCGTAGTACATGGCTCTGAGCATCCAGCTTGTGGCGCATCATAGGGAGAGCAGTCTGTTTATCATAAAAAAAAGTCGTTCGAACGAGAATATATTCTCGTTTGAACGTAAAAAAAAGTCGTTTGAACGTAAATAAAAAGTCGTAATAACGAGAATATTGTCGTTTGAACGTAAATATAAAGTCGTTATAACGAGAAAAGCTGGAAAAAATGTTTACTGCACACTGGCAGCTCTGGACTTCCGTATAAATTACTTATTAACTATTATTAATTTATTTAACAACACATAGATGCTTAAAGTGAAGCTTAACACGCGGTCAGAGACTTACTCCGCCCACAATTGAACCTCAAACAGGCGAGATGCCCAGAGACCTTTTAAGAGACGCCATATTAAATTTTGACCCCATATGCCCAGTTTGACAGTGAAAAAAGTTGATTCCGCATTTAGTTTCTCTTTAAGTCATTTAGTTAACATTACAGCTGGTAATGGTAAAGTTGGCTGTAATGTAAAAATCAATTTCTACAGTGGCTCTAAAGGGCAAACCACATGGTCTCATGAAATAGCATCTATTATACGGCGTCTCTATTTGATTTGAAAAGCATCAAATAGAGACACTATTTTCTTAGCGTCTTATAGACTTTGGTTGAAGCCATATAATAATATTAGAAATGAACTGACAACGGGCATCATAAATAGGCCTACACAAAAAGGAGAAATTCCATGGTATACAAAGGATTTTTACAAGAATAGGCTGAATACAAAATGTGGATACAAAATCAAAAACTATTCAAAAACCTAAAATCAGCAAAACATTATAATTTGCTAGCATGTTTTATTTTATTTGCTAGCATTTTTTTATTTATTGATAGCATATTTTTGGATTTAGGTCCACGTTTCAAATTTGCATGACCGTTTTTGTGTGCATCTTTTTCATTTGCTAGCATGTTGTTGTGTTGTTCTTGTTTTTTAGCATCCTTTTCCATTTGCTAGCATGCTTTTTTAATTACTAGCATCTTTTTATTTGCTAGCATATTTCTTTTAATTTGCTAGCATGATTGTTTGCAAGTATTTGTATTTGCTAGCTTGTTTTTCATTTACTAGCATGTTTTTTTTTATTATTTTACATTTGCTAGCATGATTTTTCATTACTTGTTTTTTTCTAGTATGTTTTTTTAATTTTCAATTGACCTTTATTTAACCAGGGAAGTCCACTGAGATTCAGAATCTCTTTTGCAGAGGAGCCCTGGGGAAGGGTCAGAGGAGGCATTAATGGACATGTTTTTAGTTGTAGGAGGAAACCAGAGTATCCGGAGGAAACCTACGCAGACACGGGAGAACATGCAAACTCTAGAAAGGCCCCGGGCGGCCCGGGAGTCGACCCAGGACCTTCTTGCTATGAGGCCAGAGCGCTAACCGCTGCGCCACCATGTCTTTTTTCAATTGCTAGCATGTTTTATTTTCACTTGCTAGCATGTTTTTTCATTTGCTAGCAGAACTTTTTTTCATTTACAACAATCATTTTCATTTGCTAGCATGTCCTTGTTTGTTAGCATGTTTTTTTCATTGGCTAGCATGTTTCTTCATTTGCTAGCATGTATTTTTTTTTTTCATTTATTAGCATGTTTTTGTTTTCCATTTAGCAATATTTTGTGTGCATGGTTTTCCCTTCAGTTCCACCGTAAATTTCTAATCTGAAACGGCCTGAATTACTACAGAACATGACCAAACAAAAACAGACAATCCCTGATATCCACTAAACATTCATTTACCTGGCCCAAACGACATGTCACAACCTCACTTTACCAAAACAGTTATAGCCTACACACTATTGTTTTATTTACACATTTATTTGATCTTATAACCCAGATCACAGCAGGAGAATCACCGATGCTTCTCACGACTCCAGCTCTTTTATTGCACCTGCGACTTCTCTGCTTTACCGAGCCATTTATCTGAAGTGACAGCTCCGGTACGTACACGTTAAATTACAACAACACGCACATGCACTAAAGTTTGATCTACAACACCACATGACGTCTAATCTGAGCCGCTCACACACTATAAAGTGATTTAGTCTCTCAGGGGAACAACACATGTGAGGAGTTACAACACATAACGTCATGCGAGCTAAAGAAAACCTGGTGTTATGTATGTGCCGTGATGCAAATGGAGGAAAACTGTTTGTGAGAAGTGGTATAGTCGAACTTCTAAAGCCACACACTACAGTTTTGATTCAGTTTTGGCCCAGCCCTGCTTCTGAGGTTGTGTTGAAGAGTCGGTCAAGTACAGAGGAGAAAGTTAGCTCATTCTGAACAGCTTGCACCAATACAATCCCATCTGAACAGAATTTTCGATTATTTTAGCAGAAATTTGACTACAATGACTCATTGCTCATTTTTTCACATTCATCAAATCAAGTCATATCAACATGAATGGTAGAAAATAAAACAAACATTCAATAAAACAATAAACATTCAGAAACAGTGATGATCAAGCATTATGAGAAAACAAGTAATTGAATAATTGGCCAGAGCAGGGGTCTCAAACTCAAATGGAGCTGGGGCCGAAATAATCTAAGTCAGAGTTGGTCAAGGGCCACATTTTAAAATACAGAACATACTGTACTATATTAAATTCTCTCACCTTCTTAATGCTGCTCTGTACATAAACATAGTCATACTTTTACCTCATATTTATTACTGGTTATTTATTCTGTTCATCTGCTGCAGTTGTACATAATCATAGTCATATATTGTACATAATATCATATACTATATACTGATGCACTTTATCTATTTATCCTGTCATATCCTGCACTGTGCCATAGCAAACATTTATTGTAAATAAGAGTTTTTTAACTATTGTAACTTATATACTGTATACTTAAGTCTACTTTAAATTATCTTGTTTGATTGCATGTTTCCTATTTCCCTGCTGTTCTTAAAATGTGCGTTGCAACGTTGGAATTTCCCCATTGTGGGACAAATAAAGGATATCTTATCTTATTTTTAAAAGCACATTAAGCTATGTAAAGCTTAATGTAGCACATATGTTCACATCCATTGTGTTCTGTCCTTAAACCCTCCTTCTCGGCAAGGAAAACCGTGAAAAAGAGAAAGCTTGAGTAGAACCACAGTGAAGAAGAGATCCATTCCTATGGACGGACAGGCTGTAGATGTAACTAAGACTAACACAGATCTAAATGCAGATATTGTCCATTAGCAGAGGGAAATGACTCGTCTAGCAGGACCAGGACAGGCCAATCCTGGAGAGAAAGGTGGAGCCGGTGTCCAGAAAGAGCGAGGGGTCCAGCATCAGTGGCCCTTGTCACTGGAACAGCAGCATCTAGTTTTATATTTATTTATTTATACTTCCCCTGTGCCACTTTCTATGCTAGCTCTGGACCTCTACATTGCTCAAAACTTTTACCCCTGCTGCAACAAAAGATCTTTTAGAGGAGACATTTTGTGGACTGAATCTAGTCCACAAAAGATGAAAGCTTTGCGTTCATGGCTGAGCTCAGTGGCGCATTGTTACGAGTTAGCTAGTTCGGATTCAGACATGCGCCAGTTGTGCGGCTCGTGTAACACATGACCTACACTGACCAATCAGAGCAGGAGTTAAAAAAATTGAAAATGTTTGAATCAGGAAAAAATCATAATCCAAAACTAGGTAAAACTTCTCACAAAATCTAACTTTTTGCAGTGTGTAGGTTGTGAGGTGAGTACAAGCAGTTTGTGATTACATTTTGCTTTATGGAAAAAATTCTCTCTGGACTCAAGGAGATTTTTCTGCTGCAGAACCAACTGAGCGGCCACTTCAACTCGAGACAGCTAGCAATGTCCTATCCAAATTTTTATGCACTGGACTAATCATCAAGCCTGATGCATCAGCTGGTGTCATTTCACTTTGTGGTGGTTCGTTTGCTCTGATTTCTGGTTTCTGTGGTCAGGACCACAGATTATAATTTCATAGCGATGGCTACAGTATCTTTACCTTTAGACATGTCAAAGTCATGTCCTTATTAGACTAATTTCTCTATGAATATGAGTCATATTGTAATGCAACATACATCGTCTTAAAACGTAAAAATCAAGGAACATGTCTCTGCAGTCATTCATGTCCCTTCTGTCCTCAATCTCTCTGGTTTGTCTCAGTCCTCCTCGTCCAATCCGCTTCACCGCACTTATGAGTGTGAGGAGAGTAGTGTATGTAATCTAAATTATTTTAGAATAAGTTTGTTTCTAATGCAGTTTTTTCAAACTTTTTGAGTGACGGCACAGTTATTATTGAATATTCTGGGCACACTTCATACAAAAATACTATCAAATTAGAAGTTCTCTACTCTTTACCATGCATTTTAAATGAAAGCACAAAGAGCTGTTTTAAGTGCTGACTAATGCAATGACCTCCCATTCTTCACCGAGGGGTTAGAAGTGCTTTCCAATGTTCTGTCTATAAACTTAGATTAGAGATTGCAATTCATTTTTATCCAAATAGATACTGAACAGATATTCTGTAATGTGCAAAACTATAATGAGTTTTTACTGTGTGTGTATATTAATCTTGCGAATGTTGTCCATGACTGGAAATTTGAATCTGACATTTTACAAGGCACATCTGCTGCATCTCAAGGCACACTGGCTGAAAATCAGCTCTATGTATTTCAATAGACACTTATAGAAAAAAAATAGTCGATTTGAACGACTTTAGAGATGAACGACTCATGATGATTCGAGAGTCAAAAGTGCCATCACTAGACTTTTCATCTCTAGAAAGTTGCACAGTGCAGCTTCAAAGTGATCTTACTTGAAACCACAAACAACAGAATAAACACATTTTATGAAGCTAAAAACATGCCAATTTAGATAATGAGTGACTATCAAAAATTGTTCATGCCGGTCTTGCTTAAGGACACAACAAAGCATATAGAAAAGAAACAATTGTATTTCTCTGCTGCTTTACTGTACTCAGCACTTTCAACGTTAACATTGGGACGTTTGTTGAAGAGCAAAAGGTCTTGTGTTTAAATTTGTAGAAAACTGAACAGAAAAAGCAGGTCAAACGCTCAAAGACAAAAGAGTTTCACAGGAACAAACGGAGCAGTCCCTCGCACTGTTTTATTAAATTCTCACTGTCGGAGTTGAAAATAGCTCTGATAATCAAACGTGTGAGTTCATGCATGTGCATCCACCGCCACAGAGGAACTTCTGTGGCTGCTTAGTCTTCAGATATACAGATATTCTTAGAAACATGCAAATACACAGTCTGTACTTTTGATTGGTCTGAGAAGAGTTACAAATCTATAGTGTTTCTTCTATTTAAGCTCTATAAAGTTGCTTATGTGTAAATTGATTAAGACAGGTTCATGTTTTTTTTAATCATGACATGTGGGATAATAAATGGCAAGACACTACAAGCAAAGCTAATTCATTTAAAATTATTTTGCAATTGTTTTGTTTTTTAAACCTGAAGAACCAGACTTTTATTGTAAATTAGTAAACTTCATTCATTATTACCACAAAAAGTTTATTGTACATGCAGGACTTTGTGACCAAATCAGACTGCCATGTATAATATATTCGATCATACATTGGGCTGTGAGTGACTGGAGCTTATCCCAGTGTGTATTTCCAACTCGATCTCATAAGATGTGTATATATACCAGACATAACATGTCATAGTATTGATTAGCACATTATGTCTTTTTGCATAAATATGACACAAGTTGCAGCCACAGTTTATGTCTATGGTCATTGTAAAGATGTGTTATTATTTATGAATATTAACCAAATCTCTATCCTAACCTTAACCTACCCTAAACCTTAAACGTATTCATTTTAGTCACAGAAAGGGGGGCAAACCCAAGGCACTCCTCATACAATAAAGTTTTAAAAGCCTTTATTAATATGGGCTATTTCATTGTTGAAATACAGTATTTGTTTTAAAAGCATGTGCTGATCTGCTATTGGTAGCAGATCAGCACAGTTTATTACTGTGCGAAAACAAAAATTCTGCTGCCAAATCAACATTTGTGAATGAAATTCGACCGTACGACTCAGGATTCAGGTGAGTAAAAAAAAGGTCGAGAAAAACACTGTCTCAAGCTTCATGAGACAGACTTTTGTCAGACCGGTTCAGACCTGATTGAAACACTGCTTTCGTCTCGTTTTGTTGTTTTATTCAAAATAGTTTCCCCAGCTAACTGGATGGAGAGCAGATCTTTCTGCATAGTAGGGTGGAAAGAGACGTCGATGGCCAACATGGAGTTTGTTGGAACTTTTTCATTGCGTCAGTGTAACAACTCCTTACCTTTAATGAGCATCCGCTCTCCTGTGACTTTTATAAACCTAGTTTAATCCTCTAGCGATTCATTTTTTATTAATTTTTTATTCACTCTGTGTTCGATCACGTGACACATGCACTGTTCTCCACAAGTCTGTGTCATCTCTGTTCTTCTGACACATGATGCGACTGTGAGACACATAATTGTTGTAAATGTCCTTATGTCTGTGGCCTGCTTTGTTTTGGTGCATCTAAAATCACAAAATATCTTTAACTCCTCTAGTGTGCAGTCGGCTCAACTTATGTGTCACAAAGTTTTGCATTTACAGGCTTTTTCTGACTCATTTATGAGGAAAAACATTCAATACTTCACCCATATACACTTTTATTTTGAAAGACTTTTTAAAAGATTTTGATATTCTGAATTAGATTTATAGTAGTGTCTTGCCTAAAATGCCCAATAATGCCCACATTATCTATAACACATTTATACTTGCATAGATTACATTTATTAAAATATCTGTATGTTATGAGTACACATTTACATCTGCACATCCAAATGAAACATCTACACGAGCTTAAACGACTTCCCACATTCACATTTTTCATCATTTTCCAATTCCAGTCACTTAACTAATGCAGATATTCATTTGTGGTCGTATTTTATGCAGTCTTACCCTCGTCCGCCTCAGAAATCTCTAAACGTGTGAGGAAAACAGCCTCATTATTGCACCGATTATTTGATTAAACTGTTCTTTTTCCAGACAGAAGAATGGCATTTTCTTACCAGGCTTATCTGAAACACACAGAATTATAACACATTACACAAAGTCTGTCATTGGAGTTCATTTGTACAGTGCATTAAAGTAAATTGAATGTAAAACTGTTCCAGGATCAGATCTGGAGTCGGCTCTTACCAGAAGGGGCTGCGGCCGCCTTATCGTCTTTGGCTTCTGCAATTAAAACACAATTATGGAAATTCATTTGGCTACGCTTCTCACTGTTTTTCATATCGTGCAACTGCAGTGGGAAAAGGGGGAATTCAGTGGCTTGTTACATAACACAGATACAGTACATGTGAACAATAAAAATAATAAATACAGGTTAAGATGATGTATTGGTAGTTGATAAAGAGATTAAAAATAATAATAGTTTCAGGTTAGAGTTGTCAAAAGTATCAATACCAAGCTGCGAGTTGATTTAAATTATCATAATTTATGTACAATATCTACTTTCCAACAAGGTAAAAAGAGTATTCTGATTCTACAAGAAGTTCAGTTGCTGAATTTTTAGATTTGTACAGTCCAAAATTACAAACAGGAAGAAGGTTGCAGGTTTGATTCACGCAGGCTACAGTCCTTCTGTACTGAGTTTTCATGCTTTTCCTCGCGTCAGTGTAGGTTTCCAGGCACTCCAGTTTATCCTCCAGCTACGGTCCTGATCATCTGGAGATGTGTCCCTGAGCTGAGAAGATTCCCAGAGGCACTGAAGGATGGGTCATGCAGAGGGCTCATTTTACTACAGGGACAATAAAGTGTACTTCAAATTAAATCCATTAATTTTTGTAGAGCTCAAAATCACAATAGTCCTTTCTGAGGACTTCACAAGATTGTTGATTTAGCAAACACCAGTGTTAGAAAATCATTGGTCACACCAAACAGAAAATTTAGAAAATATGAAATGGTCATTTGTCAGTATTGTTTTCACCAGTAAACAGGCAACTTCAACATGGTTGACTACATCCAGAGATCGACCAAGAATGAGTGGATGGAGGTGGTTACTGAACCCAGCTAAAAATATGTTTTCATAACCATTATGAAATGCCATTGAGCAGTCTTTCCATCTATATTCTAACTCTTATTCAGGACAGAGTAGCAGAAGCTGCAGACTTTTCTTTACACACTTGTTCTGCTCTTCCAGAGGAAGACCACAGACACCTTTGATCTCTGCAAATGTGTCCCGTGTCCTCCTCAGGGGACAGGGACCTCATCAGACAGGCTTTGTCCAAGAGACAGAGAAACAGAAGCAAGCAGGGCTGGTGCCATTTAGTGCATCCTCTCAATTTAGACAAGGTCAGGTATCACGGATATCACTGCAAACGTTTCCAAAAAACAGGAAGTACGATCATCCAATCAGTGAGAAGGAACGGAGTGGAGTAGAGTTGAGATAGCAGATTGTATAGATGGATTTTTTGTTTATCAACACTGGCAATGCATGCACACCCTGCCTGTAGAAAGAGCCACCGCTCATAGACACAAACAGTTGAAACAAGTCGAAAAAGCTCCATTGTCAGCTAACTACAAGTTTATCACTGTGAGAAAACTAAAGTTATGCTGCTTAGTCAACATTTGTGAATGAAATTCAACCCTACGACCTTTAAAAGTTACGTTCAGGTGAGTGAAAAAACAGCGAGAAAAAGTCTCAAACTTCAGGAGACAGACGTCTGTTACATCAGTTCATACCTGTTGGAAACAGCTAGCTATTGTCCTGTTTCGTTGTTTAATTCAAAGAAGTTTCCCATGTAAACAGATTTAGATGAGCTCTTTCTGCTTTACGCATGCGCAGTAGGGCGGAACGTGACGTCGACCGAAAATCACACTACAGGTTTCCTTATTTGACCTTGTGTCAAACATTCCAATGAATTTGTACCTTTGAGCAACAATCACTGACACACATGTTTATGCTCTATTTCCTGGAATAAAATGACTAAAAAGCAGTAATTGGTTAAATCCAAAAAGTCCCAGCTTTTGTGAACTGAACAAACCCCAGTGATGCGATGTCTGACGATTTCCACAAAGTGAAATGATGCATCAGGCTAAGAAACAGATGCCACCTCAGCTAAACATAGAGGAGCAACAGCCCTACTCCAGAGTATTTTCTATGTGACAGAGCTCTTTTGAATTCTAGTTTATGCATTCAAACACTGCTAACTGCTCTTGTTTACCTCGTCTTTCTGTTCATGTATCTGCTAATCTCTTCACTACCTTCTGTGAGCACGAACTGAAAACACCCACAAGCCTCTGCTACACTGCAAAAACGTGTCAAACATTTTCATAAATATCCCAAAACACACAGACGCACTTTGAAATCAGCGCATTACCGACATAAACACACCTTTGGAGGAGGCTCCTGACGGCTTGGCCCTGGGCTCGATGCTAAAGATTGGATTTGGACGACTCGGGAATTGTGCCTTATACAAATTATGCTTGATTTACAAAACACAGAAGCTGGCGGTGGATATAAATGTCTTTTTCAGAGATCAGGGAGGATAATTGGGCTTGAAAGGCAGTCTGAAAAGGCTAGGCCCGGAGACAAAAGCAGCCGTGATAGGATAAGGACTTCAAAGTTGTGCTGTTGTTGGGATGTGGGTTAGCGACGCGGCTCAAGGCTAATGAGATGGAGATTAGCCATGGCTTGTTCTTCCAGACTCCTGCCTACACGAACGCTGCAAGTTTGGCTCCTATAAACGCCTCGATTCTAATGATTGTGGGGGTTTAAAGAACATTTGAAATCTTTTGAAAGAGGAAAACAGAGGTATGCTAAATGTTCTGAGATTAGCATGTATCAGGTGAGTTTGATGAACAAAGTTAAAGAACAAACATATAAAGTATGTTCATTCAAATTGTACTTCCTGGTTTTGGGAAACGTCTGCAGTTCTGCGAAACCTGGTCTAGAAGCTGGAGGGAAATTGAGCGATGGCACGAGCAATAGATTCAGATCGAAATGCTATGATGCTAAAACATTGTTCAGTCTGCAACCTACAGCTCTTTTAGGACTTCTTTGAGATTTGATTATGAATGGGGAACTAGACTAAAAAAAGTCAAGCGCTCATTATTAGCCTGTACAGCAGTGGTGCCCAACCCGTCGATGCTAAAGATTGGATTTGGACGACTCGGGAATTGTGCCTTATACAAATCGATCGCGATTGACCAGTCGAGGCAGTAGTAGTCGATCCCAAAGCCCTGTCTGTTAATTACAAACTTTAAGCACGAGCTACAAGTGTGAAACTACATGGTCAATATACGAGCGCTAGTTTTATATGCAGGAGCAAGAGTTCTCCACTGTCGACTCACTCAAGCGTGGCCAACAACACGGCTCCTGAACACACGGATTCAAAAGAGCGATTAGTTAGAGGAGAGGATAGAGGAGCAGGAGGAGGAGACAGGTGGTGCCACAGAATCCTACCTGCTCACGCTGTGTTGTCCAACCTACAGCAGTTTGTTGCTGATTTGAGTCAAAGGAAAGCTGACTTTCTCAAGCCCCTCCTCTCACTGTTACCATGGTAATCACCAATCTACAGAACTGTCAGCTACAGTAGTTTGAAGCTCAAGTGAGGTGATGACAGCTTGAACTTTTTAATGGCTGTTTTTGTAGTTATATAGATGGATTTTTTGTTTATCAACACAGGTGATGTGCGTGCACCCGTTATGCAAAAAAAACTGCATAATATTAAACTATTAAATAAAGTCAAATGGCAAACTGTGTCTCAAGTCTAATCTAAAAGTCAATTTTTTTGACATTGCTAATTAAATGGTCTATTTATATAGCGCTTTTCTACCTTTCCAGGCACTCAAAGCGCTTCACAATCTAGCATCCACTCACCAGTGTAACAGACACTGAGGCAATGTGGGTTAAGTGTCTTGCCCAAGGACACAACGACAATCTACTCCTGTCGTCCCACTGTGGCACCCGGTGTTCTAACAGTCTCCCATCTAAGTACTAACCAGGCCCTTTATTGCTTAGCTTCTGAGATCTGACGGATCAGGCTTTGACAAGCAGGTATAATTAAAAAAATACTGTAAATCCACAGGTAGATCTTCGGGCTGTGCTTGGAAGTAGCTCGCGAGCTGAAAAAGGTTGGGCACCCCTGATCTACAGTGTGTGTTTATTTTAAATTAGCAGTTGTTTAGTGCAGTGTTTACCAACCTTTTTTGAGTCTCGGCACACTTTTTTCTAAGAATTTTTTCCATAACACACAAAAAGAAAATTATTTAATGTTATTACACTTTTAATTTGCAAATCATAATTGTTTGGTTTTTAATTTTTAGTCAAAATGTTTTTCTGGAGTTATTTACTGAATCTGATTTCATAAAGTGAAATATTTAAAGAGAAACTAAACTCAGAATCAACTTTTTTTCACTGTTAAACTGTGTATATGGGGTCAAAATGAATTATCTACTGTTTCCAGGCCTTTTTTGGACATTTTTGTGCAAACTCGCTCCTTTTGCAGTTATGTGTGTAAAAAACCGCGGCTGTACTGCCACGCAGGGCAAACGCTGTCAGTGCATTTTCAGTACCCTCTGACGTCACAGTGACTTGACGCGGCAGACGAGCCGCCCAGAGGGAATAAATAAACTCCTCCCCCTGACACCGCTGCGGAGGAGGAGAGTTGAAGACCGATCACTTGCTTCAAAATGATATTAGCCGTCATTTGGCTCAGCTTGTTGAGCGAGTGGTGCAATGTGCGGCTGCTTGTACAACTATGCGCTGGTTCGAATCCCGTGTCAGTGAAGTGTTTTTCATATTCATTTTTAGACAATACCCACATAATGAGCTCATGTGCCTATGTAGACTAAAGCAAAGGTTTAATACATGTGTTTTGTAAAGTTAAAAATATCTTGACGTGCAAGTAAGCAAAGACTAGTACAGCTTCCCTCAGATAGACTGTCAGTGATCAGGACCCGGACTGCTCCGTCACATCATTTCCCAAGCTCGCTGTTCATATTTGGTGCTGTCAATCAATATCTGTTCACACCCACTGGGCGTCTCTTAAAAGGCCTCCGGGCATCTCCCACTTTTGCGAGCCTGTTTTAGGTGCAGTTGTGGGCGGAGTTAGTCTCAGAACGCGTGTTTAGCCTCACTTTAAAACTGATTCATTTTTTCTTGGTAGTATCACAAGAAACACTAGTGTCCCATTCATCAGACTTTTTTTTTTTTAAACTTAGTAAAGCCAAGCTAGCACGTTAGCATCAGCTGTTTCCTGTTTGTCGAGGCAGAAAGTATGTAATTTCTTGAGTTTATTGCACCCAACATAGTCAAGCCTCAATGCATTAAATAAAATTAGGTTAAAATGCAGCAGATATATTCAGCAGGCAATAGTCTCTTGTTACATTTAAAACTGCACTGAAACAACCACCCAGTGCCCTACAAGCATGTAAACTGACTTAGCCCACGGTTCAGCTTCTTCTCAGGATTAGCAAGTCTAATGTAGGTCCAGGTTTAAGTGAGTTACATCAGTCTTTCCTCAGCCGCTCTGACAGCAGATCAGAACACTGTGGACCTGCTCTGCTCTGAACACACCAGGAGAACCACTTTGCAACCAGATGCAAGAAGTGTCAGTAAATATCCGTTTGCTCTTCTCCTGGTTTAGGACATATTTTTAAAGAATTCTGATGTACACAAGACTCTTTGTCGTCCTTGTGTCTCTTTCTCTGAAGCTAAGTGTTTCTCTTGCTCTAAAGGTTTAACTTTGCTGTGGTTCTGAACTGGACCAGTTTGCACATTCCACATTTATAAGAATCTCTTCTGCTACTCAAGAGAACTAATTTCTCTCTAGGGCAATAAAATGTAGATCAGAAACGTATCTCATATCACGTAACTTAACTTTAACATATTTGTACAATAATTTCACCCCCTGTACAATCAATATTCCTATAAGTCACTGTAAAACTCTATGTAAATGTAAAATAATTTCTAAGCGCAAGGTATTTTCTTTGTCTTGACTAACCTGAGCACGCCTAAAAGACTGAAAAACTGATCCAAGATCAGCAAACACTTAACACAGTGTGAACTTTAGTGATATTATGTATTATTATTGGTCAACAGCTCCAACAGTCCCTTTCGGCTGCACGGCTGTGTCTGCCCCAATGCGCTGACACCAAACGTAAATACACAATCATGCCGCATGAGTGACCAATAACGGAGACATTGGACGACAGCCTGTTCTCACTGAAATTTGAATTTGAAACAGCGTGTCATATGAACCACATCAAGTTTATACCACGCCAGAAGAAATGGATGTGTAATTGTAGGCAAAAAAAGGCAGAAGCGTCGTCATTTCATCCTCACAACTGAGTGGAACATATTTAAAAATTAACATCTGAAATGATTTAGCGTCATCTAAACTAAAGAGGTCTTTATGTCGTTGCTCTGGCCCAAAACCTATTGGATGTATACAATAATTTTTAGCAAAATACAATAATTTTGAAACTTTGATAACTAAACTATGATAATTCAACATTTCACAACTGGCAACACTGAATGCAGTAGTTGTTTTTGTTAGGGGTGTCAAATGAGTGCATTAAATGAGATTAATTAATTACAGACATATTAATCGAATTAATTTTTTAATCGCATTAATCTATTTTGAAATCTTTAACTTCATTGTTTCCATATCGGAGTTGCAAAGTGACATAAGGGTTGTCCAAATTGACAACTTAGCAACAAAAGACTTCCTTACTTTAGGAAGACTTTAGGACCTAAATATATTAATATTTTCATCTGCAACAACAATGTAAGTAATTAAATTGAAGGAAAATACATTTGAATAGCCTTATGCTGCAGCTGTATGACTTTGACCCAAAGAGCTGCATTTACAATTTACTTTTCACTGGCAAAAAAGGTCAAGTCCCCCAGCTTTAATTGAATACTTGCATTGACATGGTTTTGTCTATATATTTGTTTCTGTATTTCTATTGGAACCGCTGCTTCGACGTCTGAGATTTGCGTCGCTTCTCTGAACATTCCCAGGTGTAAATCTTTATGCAAACCGTGGAGGGAAAAATGCTAATTCAACATCAAAAATCCCACACAGCGGGAATATTTAAGGCAGTTCAAGGAGCATTTTATATGTCTCCAGCTCTGAGCGACGACAGAGGTAGAGCCGGGAAGGAAATCGCATTTGAATAGCCCGAAATAGGAAGCATGAAGTGGCATTGTGATGTAAAATGCACAGAAGAAACGCTTATATCCACAAAAGGGGCGACAGAAAGACAAAGGATCGGGGACAAACAGTGTCTCTGCAGGAACATGAAAAGGGCTTGTTAAAGACACTTCTCTGAACAGATGAAGCTAAATCATTCAGTTCACAGCTTTGGCACATGACTTATTGAATATTAGGATCTCGTCTCAGTGGAGTCTGAGTTTAAACACAGTTTGCACAGCTCTTTTCATGCGTTTGTTTTATTTGGAATGACAATATGAAAAATACATGCAGGTGTCAGTTTATATGTCATGGTAAGGTTCCTATTGAAGCAATTGATCTTTCAACACACTATCACAAAAAAGTGTATATACCACAAAACATAAATAACGTATGACGAGCACGACTTAACGCTTTTTTTGCGTTTATATGTGTAGTGATATGGCGTAAAGCACCCCTTAAAGCCATTTTTTATTTTGTTCTTAGACTATTTTATTTTGTTATCTTAATAAAAATGTTGGTGGGGTTAATTTATCACCATCTTGCAATTATTACACTTTTTTGCAGTATTTTTTGCAGTATTTGTAATAAATGGGACACTGGCCGTTCAATGCAGACAAGTTGTGACTGTATGGTGCGTTAGCTGCTCTCCACCGCTAACAACAACGTGGGAAAAATCATGGAGTACATGGATGTAAGTAGTGCTAATATACAATGAAGATCGATCCACTTTCTTACTTCTACCTCATAAAAGTCTCCTGCTGTATGTGTGCTAACGTGTGTGTGTGCATCTGTCAGTGCGCTCGGCAACAGCCCCCCCTTCGCTCCTGCACAGTGTTGGCCATGTTCTATAGTCTTCTATAGTCCTGTAGTGTGCAGCCGGCATAACAGAATACAAGTTCTTACTTTCTTATTCTGAATACGTAACATCTGTACATGTATTCCTTTACTCCCCAACACTGGTTGTGATTGGCTGCGTCACATTTATGTAAACTTCATACAACTGACATTTTGTCTCACACAGACACTAAACATGCAACAATAAGGCTGTACATGTCTCTTTTGCTTTATATATGTGCATTTTTTCCTCATTTTAAGCCTAAGATTTATCCCTGGGGTTGCTAAACGGGGCCCATGTGTGGAATAAGGTGACTTTAATGTAGAAAGTGAGATTATTTTTCTGCTTTTTTAAAATAATGTTGTTGCACGGCTGCAGTTAAGAACGAGTCCACGGTTCTTTGTATGTTTTTGATGTGAAGAAGCAATTACGATTTGCTTAAAAGCCGGTGAAGTGGATTTTACATACAGTATGTCACCTTTAGAGTAATTAATTAGGCCTGACGGAGTGGATCTGATCTAAATGAGGCAAAGTTGCGTCTTCTTCAGTGTCTGTGCTGCTGATGTGTTTGATAACAGGGCCCTTACACAGCACTTTGGCTCTAATTACTGCTGATCACCAGATCACTGCTTCACTGTAAAAAAGAAGAAGTATCTGCTGGATTTTAAGTACATGGAGGTTTAACGGGATCTTTATGCTCTGTTTGGACATTACATTTGACTTCAGTTTCAGGATGGCTGTAGGTTCAGAATATAGTTTTTTGACGATAAATCTTCCAAACACTATTTATTTCTTGATCAATGGGACAAATAAAAAATAACGAACGAATCAGCAGAGGAACTCCACAGGGTTGTGTACTTTCTCCTTTGCTCTTTCTCTCATAACAACAGCTTTATCTGGACACATGGTTAATATCAACATGTATTCAAATAATGGCTGAAAAAATATTTGGAGAGGACCACCCAAGCACAGCCAATCAGAGCGCTGCATTCTGCTTCTTATGAGAACTAAAACACTTTATTATTTAGTTCAGACAGTGCACAGAGGTCTCATTCTTTCACAAAGGACTGCATTTATATCACAGCCAGTACCCAACTTGGAATTTTTATTCAAGTGTGCTCCTCTAGGTTACTAGCAGCACTCACGTTGATGATTAAACAGCGATAGACATAGAGGGAACACTATCTTCTGGGGGCCCTAACAATAAAGTTGGAGTAGCAACTTTTTTAGCTGTAAATCATTAACCATTGTGTTTTCCACTAAAAAGTAAATGAAAAGTGCAGCACTTTGTGAAAAAAATTAGACCTCAGAGTATTGTCTGAATTGAAAAATCAAACCTTTTATTTCTCATCAGGAGTCAAATGCAGCTCTCTGATTGGCTGAGCTTGGGGGTCCTCTCCAGTTTCACTTTGTTGTCTATAAATACAAGTTTATAAGCCATAGTTGAAACCAAAATGAATACATGTTGATATAAACCATGTGTCGAAGGATTTATGAGAGGAAGATGTCAGATTTAAACCTAAATCATGCAGTGTGAAAATCATCTACTCCACCTTTAAGCCATGTATTATCTTGCCAACCCAAAATTTTTAGGAATATTGCCTAGTTAATTTTGAGCTAATCAAAATCTCTTTTTAAATATGTTATTACAACAATATAATCTAAAATAAACGAAGAAGTGACAGATTATTGCTCAAGCATTTCCAAATAGGTCTACTTTTTGCAAATGTTTAGCAAATTCACATTTTTGTCTTCATATATTTTGTTAATACAGTTATGCCTCTTTCTGACTCAATTTGGTTAGAATTGAGCTAATGCAGCTCTTTTGCAGACGCCTGATTGGCTGTGCTTGTGTGGTCGCCTCCAGTCTCATTTTGTCATCTATAAAATTATGTTTTTAAAGTTTAATAGCAGACAAAAAAATAATGTACGTGAATATCATCTTAAGCATTTGTGAAAGTTAGAAACTAGCTGAACCTCGCTTCAGGTTTTGTGGCGTGAAAACCAGCTACCCAACCTTTAAACGTTCCTGCTTTTGCTTTTGTAGCCATTTGTGTCATGGCGTTTCTGGGGGCCTTAGCAGTTGCCTGCTCTTACCTAATGTTGCACCGCTTCTGGCTCTGTCTCAAAAGACCCAAGGTTAGTATTTAGCATTTTAAACTCTCCATTGATCTAACACAGGCTATAACTAATTCATATTGGCCTGATGCAGCTCTTCTCATGTCCTTCCCATGTGTCCTTGAGCGTGTGTTTGTGCTGTTTGACACTGGACACCGCCCGCTCTGTCTGTTCTGCTGATGGAGAGGCAGAGACGCACTGACAGACGTACGCTTGATAATGACACAAGACCGGCTCGCACTATGAACAGAGTATTCCACTCTCCTGCATCTGCTCTGGACCGACGACGTGTTTGTAACGCAAAGTCAGCCAGGGTCATCGCCGTGTTCATCGTTTCATACGTGTCGTTTGTAATGAAGCGATGTGAACTGTGCTAATGGGAATAACTACCAGCTCGAGCAAGGATTTTACAAACAAACATTAGGATTTGGTTTGAGTAGTTAGATGTTTTTGGTGAAGATTTTTTTTCTGATTTTCTTCTTGATTGGACATGAGCTGTAGAGGTAACAACACTTACTGTCTTTTGTGAACCAGTGTTTGTTCTGCCAGTAGCCTGTTTTAGTCACACACAAAAAAACACATTTATTTTACAAAATGTGTCACTGCTTGTAAATTGTCTCTCCATTTTAAATAGGTTGAATTTTGAGTGGGCCTGCTACTTTGTTTAGCTTTCTTAATGACTCCTCCAAACTGAAAGCTGTATGCAAGAGCGGAAGAAGCAGCAAAATCTACATTTTTTGTTACATCCAGTTGAGAGAAAAGTACACACATATTTCCTTACAAATGCACACAACTTGTGTGTGCTATGAAGATTGAGGCCTAATTGCACAAGGGCTGAGTGTGTCTGTCGTCTAAGTGAGTGAGCCTCTTCTGAAGCCTGGATGAGCCACGGTGATGCAGTAGTGAGCTTTCTGGTCTTATAGCATGAAGGTCCTGGGTCTGACTCTCAGGCGACCCAAGGCCTTTCTATGTGGAGTTTGCATGTTCTCCTCATGTCTGCGTAGCTTTTCCTCCAGATGTTCCAGGTTTCCTTACCACTAAAAACATTGCCTGACCAGCCAGTCCCTACACGCTTTGACAGACACTTTACAAACCGTGAGGGTCTGGGAGCTTAGTGCCAAGGTGCAATTTCGTGGGCGGCCTTTCCGAGCGCTGAGTCAACCAATCACAGAAAACCTGGAAATTCCACCAAAACAGCGACACAATGTTTTTGTAAACATGTAGAGCGAGGATTTTCTCAGTATGAAGCCCCTCTTCACGGTTTGCTGCTCAGGTTTTAAGGAATTGATACGTTCATTGATTAAAACCGAAGCACGAGCCGCATCAGCTATGTGCGCCTTCTTGAATGTTTTGAAATGGGGCTTGCAAGCAACTTCCGACTTTTTAGTGTCACGTGTCTGAATCGCCGTGCATGTCCCTCCCCCAAATTACAGATGGAAATTTGCTGTAAGGCTAGAATATGGTGCAAACATCTCTGTCATTGTGATTAATGTAATTGCACATTGTCTTAATAAACCTTAATTCTAATCTGACACCGGGGAAAAGCAATCGAGTGGCAAGGCAAACCCAAAACACGCGACTCGTCACTAAGTCAATGGGCAACACGGTGGCGCAGAGCTTAACGTTCTGCGTTCAAACATGGGGCCTTACTATGTGGGAGTTTGCATGTTCTCCCTGTGTCTGCGTAGGTTTCCTTCGGGTACTTCGGTTTCCTCCTACAACTAAAAAAAACATATCCACTGTGCCTCCCTCCCCAGGACTAAAATTTGTACAATCCGGTACAAGTACTGTATCTCTGCCATTGTGCCTAATGTGATGGTCCATTGTCCTTACCAAACATTATCATTACCATTACCACCGGCACAGCCAACAAAAATGGAAAAAATGCACGAGTTGTGCAGTTGATCAAAATCAGAGGAGCTTATTTTCGGCTGCCGGTACAAAGTTCCACTGCTTTCATTGAATCTAATGTAAGAGTGTTTTTCCCTAAATTTCAGCCTTACAAAGCAAACTAATGAGACCTGCAGGTGTTCGAACCTCACGCTCTGCCACCACGTCATGCGCGTGACGACGCAAGGCAAGTTTGTTTTTCAATCAAGAGACCAGTGCGACTAGTACTCAGAATATTTGTCACCCAAAAAGCTCTTTTTAACAGCTACGAACCCCGAGAACAAATGTAAACACCAGAAATGTTATAACAAAAGGTGGGAGAATGTATAAACTTGTAATTTTGCCAAGTTGAACTCAGCATTGTACATTTTCTGCACTTGTGTTCGATTATGTCCATGTTTGTTTTATTGCCTTAAAAAAATCATAAATAAATGTTAATATAAACATGAAGCCCTTATGAAGCTCATGCACATTACTGACCTGATCTTGATTTTATAGTTTTATTGACATCACAGTCACAGGTCATTTGATTGCAGGTTATTGACCGCTAGTGATGCAAAATTAAACTATATTGATTGACACTACAACAATAAAGCTGAAACAGGTCTGTCCTGAGTGACCAGGCACAGATCTGCAGATGTATTAATGCTCACTAAGGACAAGCAAGAGATTTTGAAAAAGACAAATGCAGATGACAAACTTCCCTGCGTGCACAATACAGTCAAATCTCCCAAAGATACAGTAATATATTTTGATCAAAAAGGTCATTTGACACGAAGATCTACTAAATAATAACTTGTGCCGATCATTACAAACACCTGAACATACATTTTGCTCAAGAGAAAGTGTTTGCATGTGTTCACAGCTGCTCATAAAGATGAATAGTTTTTTGTTACAGAAATAAAATAAGTGAGCCTTTTTGGGACTGGAGTCGTGTCCTGCAGCTCAGGTGTGAAGCTGAACCGGTGTGAACCTTGATACTGTCCTTACACTCTTCACGTCCCTGAACTTAACTCAGTGTAAAAGCCTGAATCAGCACTTGCACTGCTGCTGCTTTTGCTCTGCCCTACTTTCACACAGAATGAAAGAAGGAACAGGAAGTGTGGAGCCAACTCAAAACTGCAATTTCAGACTGGAACGTGCAGAAATTTAAAAGCCCCGGACCAGATTTTGAACCAATCTACCACAGAGATAAACCGCTATAATTATAACTAGTTCTGTAATTCAACCCTTGTGAGGTATTTGTTTCAAGTCGGCTAACCCATAAGCTTTGTCCCGCATGTCAGGTTTAAGATAAATACTGTACATGTGTTTAATAGTGATATATTGTGATTAAATGCATCATATTTTCTTCTTTTAATGATATTAAGGTCTCAAATCCACAAAACACACTAAAGTAGCAATATTTACAAATACTAATACATGGACAGGTCGAAAAATCTGTTTCAGTCCCTTTCTCTCACTAGAAAGTTGAACCATGACACAAAAACAAAACGATGTGCACTCATAAGTTCTATTCACATATAATAACACAACCTCACGCAAAAAGTATTAATACAGATTTGTTCCATGTGAATCGTCCAAGGTTGTAAAATATGTCTGTAAGTTTCCCCTGAATTTTACTTCTTGTAATCTTCCAAACGCAGATGTACTCAGCAGAGTTTACATTACATTTCTTCTTTTGTTTTGTTAAGCTGAACTTTGACATATAGGTCTAGACCGGGTCACCAACCCAAAATGTTCAAACAGCCACAGTGGACTAAATGAACAAAAACTAAATCAGTCTGGAGCCGCAAAAAATTAAAAACCTTATATAAGCCTTACAATGAATGCAACACTTACTGTAAGTAATATTAGCTTTATCAACCTGTTATTTATTGTTTTATTGAATGTGTATTGTTTTATTCTTATTTTCTGCCATTGATGTTCGCTAAATTAACAATCTTGGAAAGTCCTCACTGTTGTTGTGATTTTGGGCTATACAAAAATAAATTGATTGATTGATTATCAAAATGATAAGTCGGCTACAAATACAAAATGAGCATTCACGATTATCATTTTATCGTATAAGTCGCTCCGGAGTGTAAGTTGCATAAGCCAAAAATTTGTATATTTGGAGAAAAAACGTATAAGTTGCACTTTTTGAAGGAAAATAATTTTACATAATTCAACACAAACAGACACGGGACAAGTCTGTCAATCCCGCTTCTGTTTGAGCCTTCGGAGATTGCACAAAGGCCAAGGATCGCCGATATGAGGTAAAACTACAAAAAGCACATCGAAACATGACTAAAACCTGCTTAAATCAGCTCTTAGAAAATCACTAAATCATCTGCAATAAGCATTGTGTCCATTTGACATTAAACAAATCGCGATGTGACTGGAGTATTTCCAGTTTATTTTGCATTTTGTATAAAATCCAGTCCTTTAATAATTTCTCGGGAAACTTTTCCTGTGGGTCCGCGAAGCTGAAAGAAACTCGTGTCGCTGGCTATGACTTAAACCTTGACAGAAATGTTGAAATTAAATATTTATTTTACACATTTTTACTAACCTGGCCAGCCAGATGGTTTATCTCGCGATATTTGTGAATTCACAAACACGAGATAAACCATCTGGCCTTCCAGCCGCCCGATTGGTTTGGGAGTCTGAACCAGCGGTGTGTCGGTGGTGTTAAAACGGCTGTTAGCGCCCGGCGCCGCCAAGTCTCATTCAAGATAAACAAAGGTGGCGGCTCTCGTGGATGTTAGTGTTTCTGCTGCTTTTGATGCGGTTTTAGCAGAAATACGGAGTCATTACTTTTTGAATGAAGAGCCGAATGTGTGACGCGTACCCAATCAGATCAAAGTATTTCACTAAAAGCACAGTCTTTTATGGTGAGAACTCAGATAGGAGTTCAATACATATCAATCTGGTGTGAGCCAGGTTCCATTTTTACAGCATTGGAAAACTTTGAGTGTTTGTCATGATTTTTTCTCTACAAAAATTCTATCCAAACAAAAAATACTGTATATTCATTCACACAACTTTCCACTTTCATATTTTTTAATTATCTCCAGGGAGCTACCAGGGTGGCGCAAAAGAGCCACGAGTTGTCGATCCCCGATCTTGCCAAAGCTCACTTAAAGACCTGCCTCCCTTGATCATTGGTCGCAACAAAGTGACATAGAGCCACATTTACACTGCCACAGCTCAGGTCAGTCATGATAAAACAAACCTAAAACAGGACACTATTGTGGAACATTCTACCACAGGTGGGCAATTATTTTTCCCCGAGGGTCATGTTCGAATACAGACGAGGGGTGGAGGGCCGGATTATGATCATTGGTGTAAAAACAATGTTAACTATCACAAGCACATTTCTGTAAATGGAGGCTTTTAATTCAGTTTCATCCATTTATTGATCCATTTGCTTTGATATTCATTAAGAACACAAGTAAGTCAATCAAAAGAAGAAATAAAAAAGAGTAACAAAATGTGCTGAGGGCCTGATAAAACCAGGCCGCGGGCCGCAATTTGCCCAGGTCTGGGCGAAACAATATCATTATGAAGAAATTGTGCAGAGAAGAACCTCCGTCAAAAGTCTTACATTTCTAAATTTGTTTCTAAATTCCCTCCAGTCGCCTGCAGTTCTTCATCGGTGATGCAAGTGTTAATCTTCAGTAAATAAAACATCTGAGTTTATGGCTTTAAAAGGATCGAGTTGTGGTGTATTTTTATCGAGACAGCATCAGCGAAAACCGAACCAACGACATCTTTCATCCGCTCCTCACATTATGTGTGTTTGTACAAATCTGTCTTTGATCACTCTGGTCACTCTGACCCTCACGACCCCAAACTGACTTCTACCACTGTTTAGACCACCTGACACCACATCAGAGGAGCACCGACCACATTATTTCTATTGGTCTGATGCCACAAAATGGAGGAGTTTGTGCCAATGGCAGCAACTGTTCTAAAGATGTTCTCAACTATTGTAACTATGAAGAGGCCAATGACATGTTAATGTGTCACATTTATGGCATTTGTGTAAACATTGGTTTACTTTATCAGTGCTTTTCTAATTGTGTTTTATAAGTTGATTCTTTTTGGGAAATTTCTGAAGTTCTTAGCCCTTGTTTGGATCAAATTGGTTAAATTAAAAATATAAACTGTGTTACAGACCACAGAGCCAATCAGGAGACACTTTGACAGAGACAGAAAGAAAAACATTTTTTACACTGAAGGTCAAAAGAGCTGTTTCAAGCCTCGGCCCAAGTCATTCTTAAGGGTCTTTCACATCAAGCCGAGGGTCGCTCGTCTGAACCGATTTGGTAACTTTTATCGACAGGTGGTTCTTGTCAGCGTCTTCAGTTGCTGCATATGCAGATGTTTGATTGGACCATGGCTACATGTGAACCAGCGATTCAGAGCACTGGAAAACCAACAACCATGCATACGGAGAAACAGTATTTAGCCGGGCATGGATTGTTGGACGTCCTAAGTATGGAAGAGAATGCTGATTTGGACAACAGAAAACAAAGACTGAGAAGAGTTACAACAACTGCAGTAAAAAGGCTGGACTGTGCCAATAAATGGAAGTTAAGGTCACTCTGTAATCAATCTGTAACTCTGCTTTCTTGTCGCTATCTAATTTAATCTTTGTGGATTAGGGCAAGACTAGCGTTTTCTGTTCTCGGTCAAGAATTTGACAACTACTCTGCACAACTCACTTTGTGTCATTCTCTGTGCCTAACACTTTTGAATTCCAGAGGGTGATTTTTTGTGCCATTGTTTATAACTGTTCTAATGTCTTTCGCATTCTTTTCTTTTGTCCAGGTTCTCCCTGTGACAATGAGGAAGACACACACCTCTAAGTGTGACACTCTAAGACCTCCATCCATATGACTTCTGCCTGTGACTCTCACTGGCTGGTTTGGTGGTAGGGTTAGGATTAGTTTTGTTGGTCCTGTAACCAGCAGCTCACATGTACAAACCTCACAGGAGGCAGATGTTTTACTCTGTGCAAATGAAAGTGCCAAGACGAAATTATGTATCTACTGTTACACTCTTCAATGTGTTCACTGTTCAATCTGGTTATTAAATGTGGATCAAACACATGTGGTAGGTGTGTTTGAGCAGATACAAGTGTGGGAAGGGCAACACACCTGAGTTCACTCTGAGCTGACTGCAGCAGTGAGTTCTGTGAGTGTTAGCAGAGGTGACTGAGACATGCTAGCAGTGTTTTGGTGATTTAAAAGTTACTAAATGAAAAAGAAATAAGGAGATAAAATCCAATTCACAGTGAAGCTCGTCTGCCTTTATAAGATTAACTTTTGTTTAAATGTTTTGAGAAAGAAAGATTATAGATGCAGTAACAGGAGGTCTCATTCTGCCACACAAACTCTGAAACTTAAGTTTAATATCTGACCTCGCTGCTCTTCTTTGATCACGTCATGAGCTGAGTTTTAAGATTTCATAGGAGCTAAAATCATGCAGTGGACAAACAATGGCTTCACATGCATGGTATTACAAAACTGCTTAAACATAAAAGAATCAATCAAAATTCAACTTTGATAACAAGGAAAAAATGTGTTATAGTTAGTGATGAAAAATGAAACAGTTTCATGAACAAATAAAAACACAGATTAACCAACAATAGTAGCTCAAATGAATACATGTTGGCATTTCTATTTATTTTTCTATTTCTAAAGTAACATCCAGACGCAAATATACAACATATAAAAGTTACATTTGAACTGTCTCGAACTCTCAACCCGCCACACTGATTCATTCTTGCAAACAAGCCAGAAGTTTTTATTTATTGATAATTGGGGTCTAAACTTTTCATTAAAAGTCTTTCATCAATCATAAAACCAGGTCCAATGTGAACCAATCCAGGTCTCTGAAGTGTCCCAGATCAACGTGTTCTCATAGAATGCGTAAAATACCACGCCATGACAAATTGCATGTCACGACGACGCCCTCTGCCTGTTTTGGCGTGCACGTCTTAACATTCACCATTGAAATGAACGAGGACAGAAACGCGTCAAATACACACGCACAAAATAGAAGTTGCATTCATATGACACGCTGTTTACAATAGCGTGGTATTCACACGCTTATCCATGAGAACAGGCTGCCCAGATCCAGGCTGTACTGCGGATCATGAGTCGATCCTTTTGCTTCAACACAGCTCAAACGAAATGAACCAACTTGAGCATAACGACGCTTCATTACGCTCTGATGACATCACTCCCTGAAAACAACACAAGCTCCGATGCAGGCTAAAGCGTGGGCCGAAGCTTCGTTCATTTCGCCCATCACTAATCATAGTCACAATTAAAGCATAGATAGATCATAATTTTCCTGGAATCAAATATACTTGTCCCAGAATTTGAGAATCTGGCCTGGCAAAACCCCTTTTTCTCTTTAAATACCGGAAGGAAACCCACAAACTGTGTAACCCAGGTGAAAATCTTGCCTCAAAAGCCGTTTCTCCCTCTTAAATATAAATTGTGAACTTTACTATTACGTCATCGCAGTGTTGACGCAGTCATGTGACTGTGCACCGCCAATCAGAGTCTATATAAACCGGAAGTTAAATGCACTGCTAGAGCGAGGGGATGATTTTCGAGTGACATGCTACAGGAGCTGACTACCAGGCCCAGACCACTAACAAAACAGCGCAAGTCCGCTAGAAACTACGACCAGACCAGATCGGATGGCAAGCTAAGGATCTGAGCCTAACTGAACCCAAGGCAACACACCTGCAATAGTTCTCTACTCAAACTCAGGATTTTTGACTCAGGAACTTGAACTTTTTTTGAACTATTTGTCCCGTACACTGCTCGTGGCCAACGAACTGAACAATCCCGCCCTCGCACTCACACTTTCACAATCACACATTGGATTTATTTAAAGATCTACAGCCACGAACTTTGATGCGTAACTCACGCTCGGGATATTGGAACTCTTGCGCTAAGAGCATAGCGAAGAACCTTTCGAATTCGAATGTACATTTTCTGAACTTGGATTGTAAATATTTATGGCCATTCACTTCAGCTAATGTTTTGTCAGTGTTCAATGTATTGTCTTGTTTTTGTCTACTCAATATATGGTACCAGCAAAATCTAATTCCTCGTCTCAGTCTCGTTCTCCACTCCTAGCCGATCTAGCCTAACCAATTCATAACCTTAGTTATTAAGGCATTGTTACCTGGCTGTTACCAACACTGTACATTAGGTAATGCAACATACATGCTACAATTGTCTTTGAGGTGAAAAAAAATGTTCTTTGGAAAATTTCCAAACTTCACTGTGATTGTTCCAGCTGACTGATATGAGGAGTAAAAAGACTGTGGTATTAAATAGAGGAGGAGTGGAAACATTTCACCCCCAAAAAGCTGAAGATTGTATTTTTATCACCACACTGACCAGCCTTATATGTCTTCTTCAAAAACACTTAAGATCTTACACTATTTTTTCGCGTTGTCCTTCAGCCCAGTAAAAAAGTCTGTCTGTGTTCTCGTGTCCCGTGGAGATGTGAGCGCCGCAGTGAGCTCACCTCCTCCATGTCTTTGGTATGTGTCCCATGTGCAGCGTTTGAAGGCTAACCTCAGAGCTATGAGCGCTTAATCTCCCTGACATTTCCTCGGTCTTCAGCTGCGGCGTCTCAGTCTGTTCTCAGAAACAAGCAGGCCAAAACTCACACCGTCTCAGAGCTCAAACACGCTGCAGCACAGAACCGACCTGTTCAGAGTAACGACGCCTGATTTACAGTGTAGGGATTAAGTTGTTGTATTTACAGTGCAGTGTTGGTGACGGCAGACGCAAGCTAGACAAAACAGCGCTCAAATCTGCATTGACAACACCCTCCTGTCTTTTCAGTCCATCACTAAACCTCAAATACAGTATGTGGCTCTCCTGCTGCAGTGTTTTTTATTTCTTTCAGTCCCAAATGGCGTGATTTTTAAAACCCTCTTTAAAATCTTTATATAGTACATTTCACAAAATTCATATGTGGAATATGTGTGTGTTTCTTGAAAACTGCCTGTTAAACCATCCTTGATCCGTATTTGTCCAAAGCTGTGCAGATTCACATCAGTTCCCACTTGACCTATAATGATGTGGCTCTAGCGCCCACGCTGCTCCGAGGTCAGTGTGATATTGAGCTCACACTGAATCAAGTCCGTTCTCTGGTCTGGCGAACGAAGACCTTCCATTTGGATGTACTCCAGATCTTTTCTGTTGGAAGGAACTTTTTCTGGAGTGCTCCGGAGGTTGTGAAAACATGACACAACAAAAAGGAAATCAAGCAAACGCGGGTCAAGGGCATCAGGTGGTTTTCAAAATAAAATCATTACACTACTACAAATAATACAATACGTCAAAATGCTTGACATATTTTGTACACAACTATATAACACAGAGGATGTAAATAAGCGTCCCGCGCTTTAATCAAGCAGTAAATTAACTGAAGTGAAATAAGCCAAAACTCAAGTGCAAGTGTTCTTTGTTTACATATAGGTATGCTCGGTGATCGCGTGAAGACTTAAGTTAAGCGTGAACTTGTACAGACTCTGCTGCGATGCTGGGAGAGTCTGTGCAGACGCATGCATACTCCAGTCGCAGTGTGAGTGACCACCAGACCCAGACGAATACGGATCTGAACTGGAGGCAGTGTTACTGCACGCACTGGTCCTGCAAAACTTTTGAAATCCCAACTTGCACTCTGTGTTCACCCGGCATAACTCTGCTTCTAGTGAGACTGTCAGTCTCTTTTAGTAGCCAATGATGGTCCCCATAGGCTGATGGATTTAGCCTTCTTCTGGATTTGACTGTGACATAACACGTGTCAATCATTCTGCAAATTGTTTGATGAAGGCCACAGGCTGAAATGTTGCACTGATAACTAAACTGATAACTAAATTTTACTTGTGGAAGTGCAAGACTTTTCATTTATGAAGTTTTTTTTTTTATTTACCACCACCAGGTCTAGATTAGATCTTCTGTATGACGCCTTCTATGCAACAGTTGTCTTCTCTCCTGTGGTCTAGGTGCCAATGTCAATATAATTGTAATAATTCAGTATCTTTTAATGCTCATCAGTGTCATTGAGTTTACATGTTTTGCCGGTGACCATCACAAGTCAGATGGAGATGCACAGACAGTATAAACACAGTCGGTTTCATGTGCTTCCTGCTTTAGATCCAGAGTCCGTCTCAGTGTCAGTCGGAGTCTAAATGTGACTGGACCAGACGTGTTTACTGCAGGTCAGTCCTGGTCCAGTCCTGGTTTGGTCCTGGTCTAACTCGAGCCTACTGCAGAAGAGGAAACATGGTCCTGCAGCTCACAATTTGTTAAGACCAGTGTTACTCTCATCACCAGGTCACATCACCCAAAGACCAAACACGGCACGCACAGATGACAAAGTGATCCTGCCAACTCATTCAGCAACGCGAGGAAGTGAATGTGATGTCATTTCAAATGTGATGTCTCTCTCTCTCTCTTTCTATGTACTTTGTGTGCATTAACATTTGATTGATTATACGTATTGATCATACATTTGTGAGAAGCAAGTGAGTTACAATCTATGACAGAATTGAATGTGAGGTCCTCTCCCAATTGTCCTGAGTTGCATGTGTAGGCCTATATCTATGAATCTGTTTTTTCAGGGTTTGTATTAATCTTGAGAAACAGCACGTCTTTTTCCAAGAAAGTAATAAAGGTAATAACGCATCTTTAACAGATTAAACTAGGGGGTTTGGGGGTCCTCCCCATGAAAAAGCAAAGCATCTTTAATCTGCGTTATCTTAAGTTAGTTTGGGTTCATTTAGAGTATTTTCCAGCTAGTTTGCAAAAAAATCATAATAAGATGACCTATTTAGATACTACAAGAAGGTACTACTATTTTTCCACAAATTACGTCATACTCATCAAGGGATTTGTAGCTTGTAGCTTTTCTCTTATGTACACAAGGTTTTTACACCAAATACAAATAAATATCAGGCTCGTAAATACAGGACAGGACACTCACTAATGACATGCTCACATTCAGTAACTGTTCATGACAATGACAATGCTAACCTGGCGCATCGGCCGGTTTCATTTCACTTTGTGGAAATTGTCTGACATCTCATCATTGGGGGCTCGTTCGCTTCACTGTAGGCAATTTTTTATTTCAGCAGTCACTGCTGACTGATTGTTTTGTTGTACTGAAAGTAGAACATAGGCATGTGTGTCTGTGACTGCTGCCGTTACTATGAAATAAACTAGGTACAATATCATGTTCAAAGTTAATTTTGACTCAAGGTCAAATGAGGAGAACATAGACAGTCTGCAATTTCAACTCTGGTTGATTTTGGTCAACACACCATTTCAGCTCCTGCTTGCTGATTGGACAATTGTTCTTCCTGCTTCTTGGGAACCGTCTGCAGGAGTGCTGCTGGAGTGAAATTAAAGCGAGTTGAGGCACTAGGTGGTGCTAACAATGCACCTGCGAAGCTTGAAAAGCCTGGGGGAGCCGCACTACTTGACACGGATGTGCATACAGCAACTTTACTTACTAACAGTAAATGGGTCTATAAATATAATATGTGTTCTCCAAGTATAATAAGATTCAAACCAAACTATTACAAACTTATAGCCCAAAATATTTTAAAATTAGACCAAATTAGGTCTAAAACAAATGGCAAATCATGGATAAGGCAGCTCTAATGAATGCTATTCCAAATGACAATCAAAACATGAATAGATTTGTCTGTAAACTAAGCCAAAATTAAACTGTTGATGGCTTCCAGTACTATCAGTACAGTCCAAGTACACAGACCACAGCTTGAGAAACACTGATCTACAACAAATAAACAACAAATGAAACGCAACAAGTCAAAAAACGCATTACTTAAAACAATACAGCAGATAAATCATATTACAATAGACAAATAACCAAAAGCCCAATAAAAATCTCATGTCTGTTCCAAAGAAAGAGCACACACAGATGCCCTTTTATTCCTCTTTTATACCGTAAAAATATAAAAAACAATAATCGCATTTGCTTTAAAAATATAAGGTACAAATATACATTAAGCTACACCTACTACGCACAGATTAGCCTTTAGCTCTGCCTCTTTAGATCTCCTGCAACACTAACTGCATTAAAATCTTACAGACGTTCAGCAGAAATCCCTGGAAACCGACACATAATCCCTCTGCATGTTTTCTGTGTTTACATTGAAAAGTGTTTGGCACCAGCTCCGAAAAACAGATTAATATTCAACGTATCTATTTATAAAGCGGAGGATGGTTCGCTGACTTTGGATTGTGAAGCTGTTTGAAATGAGAAGTGGGTTAAAGGCTGTATGATGGGTTAAAATACATTTAAACGTGGTTATATTTAAGATTTCATTAAATATTTTGCTTTCATATAATTGACACAGACATTAGAATCTGACAACTGATAAAACCTTGTAACTTTAATTGTTGAATGGTTGCTTAAACTCCAGGAAACGGTGTTCACTGCTGTAAAACTATGATAAATATTTACACAAAAAAAGAAACTAAGTCAAACTTAGAAACATTTATGGATTTTAAAGGTTTTTATAATTTTCTAATGCTAACTTTATTTGAGAGATTGCCTGCAAACATAGTTTTACTTGAATTGGAAAAAAGATCTCTTTAGACACTACAAGCAAAAAAAAAAAAAAAAAACATTATCCAGTCTGCTCCAAAACAATTTTAACATTGTTACTTAAAAGTTTTCTAAAATGTATTTTCTTCATGTGGTCAACAATATCCTCTAAAATAAGTCTTACACGCTTAGGGTTATTTTATTTATACCAAACTTTACTGTCTTGAACTGGACAAGATTTTGAAGCATTATTAAAGAAGGATTTAACCCTCTAAGCCTGGTTTAAAGATGCAATGTGACTTACTGGAGGTGAAAAGTCAACTATGCAATTCTGTAAATAAAAGAGTTAAAGCCATACTTTGGGAATGAGGGGTAAATATGTTCCTTGCAATAATTAAAAACTACATCAATGAACAACTTTGCCCTTGGGAACATGCAAGGTAGGCCCTCCGATTCACTTTATTCTGCCCCGCCCACTTTACACTTCCTGTTCAGTTCTGTTAAGGTAGCTAACATATTATAGCTCATCTGTCTCACAAGGCAATCTCAAATAGATACTGTATAATGACATGACTGAATTTAAACACAGGAAGTGCACTGCCAAGTGGGCGGGACAGAATAAGATGAATAGTTACCTATAGGATCTAGAGCCCAAGCGTCTGCAAAGGCCAAAGTGGGTCTGGTCACCACTCCCCGCGCTTGGTTTCAGATAAACTCTACACCTTACCGTCCAATCAGACTTGTTATTTGAATGACGCAGATGAAACAAAGAGCTGATGGTCGTCTGTCCTTTAGACTAAATTCTAACTTCACTCACCTCACATTTAGATCGTTTTTTTTTTTTTCTTTTGCTCATTAATTCTGCAGAATTTTGTGATGTTTTTCAGTTCTACGTGAAATTTTTTCCATATTTTTTTTGGCTAAGCAACCATGTTGATTTTCATACAGAGACAATGCCTGTTTGACTAATTAATCTGTCAATCACACTCACAAAAGAGGGACACTGTATTGTCTGGGTCTGGAAAGAAATTGAAAAGACAACATTAAAACTTTTTATACAAATTTTCAGTTGAATAGGTTACACTCACTTAAACAAACTAAATAAAATATTAAACTTGGCTCTGTAATTTTTGAGTTTTTCTGACCACATTATGTACAATTGTTCCAGCAAATACTTGACATTATGAAAAACTTCCAATACATTTTTTTCTTACAGTGACATGAGTAATCTACAGCAGAGGTTTAAGTTTATAGCTTTGAATTTAATCTTCTCTTATTCACCAGTGTCCCTCCTTTAGCATTTTCTCCAAAACCTAAAATACTTTCCTGACAGTCTCTCCTTTCTCAGCTGCCTTGCCTCTGTGTTTGAACTGTTTTGACCCGGGCTCTGTGTCTCACCGCTGCTGTTCATCACAATCTATTTATAACATCACTATTTTAAATGGCTCCATCAGAAACACAGGAGGAGTGTGAATGAGACTGACCCACATTACACCGGCAAAGCTGCAGCCAAAGAAAACCCAGTCAAACATCTAATCAGGACATTTTTATACTGAGAAATCTAATCGTGGATGTTCGAGAGGTTGCACTCTGGTTCTGGGGTGACACAGTGTGGATCTGTGGAGGTTAGAAGAGTGACCCACACACAGGCTCTTTGCATGGATAATATTTACCTAAAGACGTCTGTGAACTTCAGTGTGCCAGATGGGAAATGTTGAATTATCGTACCAGAACCTCAAAATTATCGATTTGCTAAAAATTATCATACACATCCATATTTCAGGCCAGGGCAATTTGTAGAATAAATAAAAGACCTCTTTAGACGATTAAAAGGATTTTTAAACATATATTTTAATAAAATAATATTTAATCATTGCTGTTTAATGCATTGCACACAGCAAGCTTCTTCTCTTCACAGCCCAAAATATTATTATTAGAACGCAGTCATACTGTATTATAAAACAAAGCATTGATTCACTCACTCTTTCCCTTGTTCGATGTCTCCACGATTGCTAATGCGGCGTAGTTGTGTATTTACGTTCGGTCTCAGCACATTGGGGCAGCTGACTATTGGTGCTGTTGACCAATAATATCACAGAACACCGCTAAAGCTCACGCTGTGTTAAGTGTTTGCTGTTCTAGTTTTTCAGTCTTTTAGGCGAGCTCACTTTAGTCAAGATGAATAAAAGACCTGGCGCTTCGAAATTATCGTACATTTACATAGAGTTTTACAGTGATTTAGAATTATTGATCGTACATCGTACAGGGGGTGAAATTATCGTGCAAAAACGATAATTATCGTACGTCTGGCAACACTGGTGAACTTTAAATTTACGCCACAACGTCTGAGTTTTTTTTACAGAAATTTGCACGGGCATTTGCTTGTTTTTACAGACTTTATTACGGAAATGACGACAGATACGTCTTGATTTATGACAACAACCTTTTTAGGTGTTATTTATAAAGCCTTTGTACGTAAAAAAAAAAAAAAAAAGGGGTCAAAAGTAAGTGGGAGATTACGTGTGTGGTCACTTTGAAATTTATGAAAAGACAACTTGACGTAGGATTTTGCGGGTGGGTCTGCAAACTCTGGAGCTACCATACAGACTTTCAGAGATGAAGCAGAAACAGATCTGTGTTTAGAGGAGACAGTCTATAATAACTGAAATGAAGCCGTACGTGCATACATGCACGGGAGCGCATGATTCACATTGTTTATTCAAAAAGAATCTGAAGCTATAGAATGACTGACATTAAGTTCATATGTGTGCTTTATGACAAAGATCCTGTGGTCACACTCACACCTACGAGTGGCTCCATGCTCAACATATTCTCATGGCTTGCGTGTAAATACCACGCCATGACAAATTGTGTCTCATGACATTTTTACACCTTTTCATATCGTGCTAAATGTACGGCGTAACATAAGTACCCAAAAAAGGCGTGAAATTGTGGTCATAATACACTGTTTTTGTGCTGTGGTAAATGTAGGTCTGAAGTTGTAAAAATGGGTATGTTTAGGTCTGGGGCTAGGAGTTGGTTCAGGTTAGTATTAGGATTGTGTTAGTATTCATGAGTAATAACAAGTCTTTACATTCACCAAAGAAATGAACTGGGACAGAAACGCATGAAATACATATGCAAAAAGTAGAAATTGCGTTTGGCGTGGTATTGACACGTTTATCTGAGAAAAGGCTGCCCTGCTCTCTCACGCACGGCCATAGTTGTGCGAACCTTAACATTAAACAATTAAAAAAAAAAAAGTTAACAGCTATGCAAAAAAAAAGACTCCTTTAATAAACCTGCAGCAGCCTGTCTCAACGTCAATGTTTGAAATTTTACTCACAAAGTTGTTAAATAGTGTTTGCTCAGTAAATAACAGTTACATAACACATAAAAGATAATTGAGTTTTGAGAAGAAAAAAAAGCCATTTTCAGTTTTGATGCAGGCCAATATTGGTATTTACAGATAATTAAAGACCACACTATCAAAATTATGGCGACAAATGATTGGACTTTATTAAACAACATTCATCTTAGATACCTTCCATCTGAAATAATTATTGTATTTAGAAATACTTTAGTGCCTAATATAATGTTGTAACACGTCACAGTTGATTCTTTATAAAGTGGGATTCCAGTTTACAGGCTTTATTATTGAAGTGGCGTTCCAAGACAAGTTTTCGAGTGCGAGGTGGGACCAATCACGAGGCGTCTTTTAAAAATTTGGACAAATCTAATATCAAAATTTTCACATGGGTTAAACCTTTTGTGTTCAGTGTTGACCAAAATGGCTTAAACTCTATATAAATCAATGTTCTGCTGACATTTTGGGCCAATTTTGATCCAAAGTAATGTAAATTTATTCCAAATACAGAAGCCAAACACCTACACGAGAGCAGTCCTGTTTTGTGCTGTGAATTGAAATAATATGAACCCAATGTAAGATTTACGGAGGCAGTGAAAGGAGACGTGCAGTTATTGTGAAGTGAAGATGTAACAGACACCAAATCATAGAAGCCAAAACATCTAACGTCACCACTCACTATTTTTAACTTTAATAGGCTCTGCGCACGGAAAGTCAGCTGGCTTGTTTATGATCAAAATAGATAACTTCTGTACTTATGAGCATTCTCTGTGTAGTTATATTTTATCGGGTTTCACTACATCACTCTAAAATGAATAAATACTCCAAAGATCAGGCAGTGAAAGTGAGTTGTGGTGATACCTCTGAAAACATGTTAAAGACTACAAATCAGAAGAATATTTTACCAAAGGAAATCTGTATCTAAATGCTAATGCTAACAGGAAATAGTCAAATACATACTTAGCTATTTTGCATATAAACGAATCAACTAGTGCCCAGAACCTATTGTCCTTCTTCCGCCTTGTCCACTTTTCTTGGCAGCGCACTTCCTGTTTAGTTCTGTTAAGGTATGTTAGCTTGTCTGCCTTGTGCTGCAATCTCAAATACAGCAGATACAAAGACAGTAAAAAACAAAGGTTTGCTATACCTATCACTCTGTAAAGTCAGAATATGTTTTAATGAAGATAACTTCAGTACTATGGATCCTGCAAAAACAGTATTTCTGGATAATTAAAATGTCTTCAAATCTGGATTTTAATCTTTTGTTTTGGGTATTTTTCTGGTTCAAATGGTTCTACTTGATGGACCTAGATCAGGGTCTCCAACCTTTTCACCAGGAAGCTACTTTTGCAAAACAAAGCAGGCAATGAGCTACTACTTTTCACTATTAAAAAATAATTTAATGGGGCAGTTAAATGTCCATATGAATTGTTAGTCAATATCCATTTAGATGTAGACAGAATCAGTCTACAATAGAAATAGACATACAATAAAGGAAATATGAGCAGTTGTAGAAGTCAAACAACCCAGTGAGTATTGATCTGTTTTGTGAAGTAGGATTCCACGACCAGGTCCCTGTTTGCAAGAGGTATTTACTATTTACCACCACATTTTTACAAGTGTAAGTGGGAACGATCCCAGTTGCATGGAACGCATCATTTCTGCCCTGTTTTATACATTGCTTTCATTTCAAGCCAAAATACTGATTTGCCAATGGCGCAAGACTTTTTTATTCTCCCCATTGGTAAATTTGATTCAGGCTCAAATTACCAATGGCTAAAAAATCAGAAATCTCGTGAAACAAGTGAAATATAATACCAATCTTTAGCAAATTTATGCCGAGTAGCATTTTCAAATCTCCACTGGTTTAACATTAGGTCAGCTGAACATTATTCTGACATGTTACGTCATGATCTTGAGCTCTATTCTGACTACAACAGCCTCAATCCATTTTACAACTGTGTGTTTTGACGACGCTGTTGCCACCACAGTCCATAGCGTGCGCTGTGGTCGGAGGGGCAGCTGTCCGGTCGTCGGG
Source organism: Mugilogobius chulae (assembly GCA_038363315.1). Taxonomy (NCBI): domain Eukaryota; kingdom Metazoa; phylum Chordata; class Actinopteri; order Gobiiformes; family Gobiidae; genus Mugilogobius; species Mugilogobius chulae. The sequence continues at coordinate 71,271 of JBBPFD010000683.1, forward strand.
TAGAAGCTGGAGGCCTCGGGGCAGAGCGGGCCAAGGCCTTGTCACCTCCAGGACCCCTCCAGGCCTCAGATACGCCCCTCCACGCGCCTAAGTCCTGCCCCTGAAGCCTGAGCTCTCTGCACATACCAGTGATGTCGACGAGCTGCCAGACAAACTGTGGCCTGATGGATGACGGACAGATGCACAGCGCAGAGGAAGTGGACTCGACAGGCTGAGGCTGCGCAGGGATAACATGGGTCGTTAGAAAGTCTGGAAATGTCTTGGATTTAGTTTTGGAAATGATCTTAAATTGTACAATAATGCCAAAAAAACTCAAGTTTAGTAGAACATGGTGACAATGAAATGTGGTCTTGGTGTCCAAGACAAGACCAAGACCTTAAAAAGCAGTTTCAAGAAGACCAAGACCCGTCTTGAGTACTACACTACACAAATCCCACTAGTCCCAGGGCAGTGATTGTTAAACTTTTCAAATTATTCTAAGTTACAAAAAACAAAACCTTCAAAGAGGAGCTGTCAAAACCCAACATTTGCTCAAAGTTGCATTACCCTGGTCTTAGGAGAACCAGCTATATTCTTATAATTACCAAAGAAAATTTGGGTCAAACTAATTTTCTTTTGTACAGGTTGTGGTTCTTCTTTATAATCAGAGTCAGAAGCCAAAACTACAGAACCTCAGCTTCACAAAAATCCAAGACATTTGTGCTACAAAGAGTTAGAAACCAACTCAGTTTGACTGTGGACCATTTTAGTGATCGAAGGTTGGTGCTTAAAGGGGACCTATTGTATTTTTTCTATGCATTTAGGAATAAAACTTAAATTTAATTTTATGTTGTAAGTGCTTTAACATACATGTTGTTTGATTCTGATATACATTTATGCGGGGATAAATGGTAGGTGAGGACAGGGCTTTTCTGAGTGCTCAAGAATAGCTGCAGGACAAGACAAGATTACTCAAACATGCAGGAATCATCATTAATAAAACTTTAATGATGAGAGAAGCAGTTATACCAAGGTCAAAAACGTAAAGAAAAAAAAAAAATCCTTTAAAGGGCCAAAAAAAACTTTGAAATTTGATCTACCAACCCAATCTCACTGAAACGTGTATGCACACCATGCAAAATTAAATGCATATAAATACCTAGGTACTAGGGCTAGGTATTGCCAAGAGCCTTTTGATACAATAAGTATCCCAATACAAAGGTCGCGATACGATACGATACATCACATACACGTTTATCTCGATACAATTCCCTCCATACAAAACATAAAGATATATTTTCTGACCAAAATGAGAAAATGTAGAAAAAAAATGAAAATTGTTGTAAAAAAAAAAAAAAATCCAAATTCAGTATTGTTTGTAACGTTTTGTTTCATTTCTATGGTGTATGTAAAAATTTGTTTTTTGTGAATATTAACAAAATATTAATCTTAACCAACTCCAAGCCTGTGACCCATTTTGTTACTTCAGACTTGCCATTAAATCAAAAAAAAAAAAGTCTCCACGTAGCTTCAACCAAAACACATGTCTATAAAGAAGAAAAATAGTCTGTATTTCACTCTATTACACGTCAAAACAGAGACATCCTATAAATAACCACAAAAAAAGGGACTAGAAACATGCTCAGGAAACAATATTAACATGTTGTGGTACATACAGTACATTTCAGTGAGACTGTGTTGTAACCACATGCCATATATCATTCCTGAATACATAGAAAAAAACACATTGACTCCATTAAACTATGGTGGTGTAGTGTGAACAAATGCCAATCTAACTCTGAGTAAACCATCTCTGAATGTTGCGAGACTGACAAGCAAGTGACACCAAAACAACACCATATCAATGGCATTATTTCTGGCTCTTTTCTTCCAGACTGTACCCAGATCCTGGCGAGTTCATCCCTTCTAAAGCCCCGTGATTGGCTGAAACCTCGTCCTATTCACCGATGAACCGCAGACGCTCAGTGAATGAAGAGCATTTGACAGATTAATACACTGTTTGAGTCTGTGCCATTGTTTACCACCAGCGCGATTCCTCATCCCCCAAATTAGACCCGACTTGTGCGATTGTCTCCCTCCTCCGAGCCTGTCCCATAATCACCGCTCACTCAAAGCATCATTCACGTCCCGCACAGACTCGGGAAAGCCTTTATGCCCGTTCCAGACCCATTACCGGATATTTTCCCCGTCCGAAAGCCACCGTAAATCTGCCGTGAGGAGGAGAAGACAGAGAGAGACCAAACAAGCTGTAACTCACGCGGATGTAACCTGTGCGCGGATGGTTTTCAGACGCTACAAAAGCAAAGTGATCGAAGCCGAGAAGAGGGGAAGATGAAGGGCTGGTGGTTCAATTCGTGCTGTAGTTATTATAAAGATTTGCACATGTATGGGTTAGACGTTTAAAGGACCTTTATTACACATTATTTTACCACAGACAGGTAGAATGGCAATGCTAACTGTTGTGTTGAGTTTTTGAGATCATTTTTAATGCAAAGGTAGCTCCGGCAGCCATTTAATCACACTCTAAATCACTGGTCGTCATCAGAACAACAAGTAAAGCTTCGATCACAATGACTGTGTTACAAAAATGACGCAGTTTTTGTAGTCAGTTCTTAAAGATGCATTTGTAAGTAGCAAAGTTTGGCGTTTAGTGGCACAGCACTAGTTTTTGTTACTCAACTGAAAAAGAATCTTATTGTTTAAAGTCTCGTGTTGACATACTGTTATTTGTATTATTTGCTTCATTTTTATTTTTGACTGATCGACCAGTTTGCAAACTCCAAAAGTTAGACAAGGAAAGTTACAGACTTTGGTATTTATAATTGAGTTTGCATCTTATCTTCTAATCAGAATAATCACCAGATGAGTGTTCTATTGGCTCCGTGCACAGAAGTCAGTTGACTTATTTATTTTCAAAAAGGCTAACTTCCTGTTGGCATGTTCATTTCCTGTTTGGTTTATTTCTACGGTGTTTCACTGTCTAGTATGTGTAAAATGAGTCATACATTACAATATTATAATAATTAAGAACTTTCCTTTGGCACTGACAGCTGTACGAACAAACTGCCTTTGTTTTGTCCTTGACACATCAGCTGAGCAGAAGTTGGAAAACCAACCAATCAGAGCTGGTGGACAAAGTGGGCTGGGTAAATTTCTCTGAGAATCCAGTGCTGAATTTCTGTGCTACCCGCACAGTGTTTAGTAGGTAGCACAGATTGTATAGGTAAGGTAACATTTATTAAGGTATAAGGTAAGGGCATGTTTATTAAAGACAACGTACAATTACTTTAGGCACATGGCGGAGATGCTTGTACCAGATTCTAGCTTTTTCAGCTAATTTCCATCTGTAATCCTGGGGAGGGGAGAAGGAAGGCATCGGACATGTTTTTAGTCGTAGGAGAAAACCGGAGTACCCGGAGCAATGCAGACATATAGAGAACATGCAAACTCCACATAGAAAGTAGACAGGAGTTGAACCTAGGACCTTCTAGCTATGAGGCCAGAGCACTAAGGACTGTTAGAATAAGCTACAAGGCAGACATGGAACAAATTAAGAACTGCACAAACACTGCATGGCAACACCAACAATAGTCAGAGCTTAAAACTCCAGATTTTGTTTGGACTGTGAGATTCACAAAATCATTCGCACAATGATCGTAAGGGTCACTGTAACCACAGCTTAAGTCCGGCTTTAAATCTACAGAAGTTTTGGTTAAACAGTCACACAAGCCCATTTAGTTACTTCAGAACTTAGCGGTTTTACTATTGAACATAGACCCAAATACAAAGTCCCCACATGGCCTCATCTATACTGTGCTTTTCACAGTGTCTACTTAATGCCTCATGACATGCTATTTACATGGCGGAGTATAGTTACGCATTTCAGTGAGACTGTGTTCTTCAAATAAAGATATAAGTTACTATAAAGGCTATAAGATGTCCTTCACTCCTAAAAACTATGCTAAATAGACACTTAAGCAGGTCCTGAGGGTGCGTTTACTTTGGCGTTGCTTGTTTCTGAATCCACAAGTCGTTCTGTAGATGGTCCTGATAGTTTGTTTTGGGTTGGGGCCGGGCGGAGGGGCAGAGACAGGCTGAAGCGCGAGTCGTGATGGGCCGTGGAGCAGGAGAAGGTGTAATTAAAACTGAGGTTGTTGTTATTTCGGTCTCGTCCTGGAGCAGAGCCAGAGCGCTGACAGTGTTACAGCGGCTGCCATCAACAGCACGGCTACAGGCTAATTAATGGAAACGGACAACACAAGACCTCCACAGCAGGAAGAGGGCCAAAAGGGAGGCGTCTAAGCACCTTTTTGGATTGTTTAAAAAAGCACAGGCCAGCAGACAGATGGTGATGTTCGAGATCTCACAGAACAGAATGAATTAGGAGCAAATCTAGAGTTAAAGTAAGTAAATAGAAAAATAACAGGTTCACTGACTTCTTGTTGAACAAAAAAGCAGAACGGCTAAGCCAGAATATTTGTTTTTATTCTTGAGAAGTAGCTATAAAACTATTTTAACCCTATATGAATTGTTATTGAGTATTGAGCAAGTAAACACAGACAAGTGGGCAGGGACAGGTGGTAGGTGAAAACAGGATTTTCTGAACACTTGAGTTTGCTTTGCTGCAAACATGCTCAAAGTATAACTGATTGTTGAAAGTAAAAAATCTCCGAGATTTGCTTGTGACATCACAGAACACTGGGACATTCAAAGCGATGTTTTCTGAAGCTCAGAAAAGGAACAAAAAACATCTCAGGAAAAACTTCTCTTGTGTTTTAGGTGAAGAAGCAACAATAAAACAGGATTTAAAACTCAATAAAGTTTGGAAAGTCTTTGCTAATTTAGTCATGTTTTCAATCTTTTTTTTTGGTGGATAACTTCTCATTAATTCTCTAACACATAGTTAGAATCAGCATATATTCATTTTGATTGCATTATGGCTTAAAAAAACTTCTTACAGACAGGAAAGTGAAACCAGAGAGAACCGCCCAGGCTCGCCAATCAGAGAGCAGCATTTGGCTCCTAATGAAAACTAAATATCTTTATTATTCAATTCATAGAATACAAAGTTGTCTTATTTTTACACAAAGTGCTGTATCTGGGAATCTAAATTTTTGAGCAACAGCAAGTAAATGCAGACAAAGTGGGCGGGAATAGGTGGTAAGTGAAAACAGAGATTTTCACTGGAGCATCAGCTGCAGAACAATACAAGATTACTCAAACATGTAGGAATCAATCCAGATACATCTTTGGGCAAAGTGATGATGGGAGAACACTGTTGTAACTGACAAGGTTAAAAAGTCAGAAAAGTAATTTTACATTATAGGTCTCCTTTACATCATACACCTCAAGAGTTGTTGCTGTGCAGTGGAGAGGTATGTTTTGGTTTGAGCTTTTAGTACATTCTTAATTGTGCATTCAGAGGGGACAGCTTTTTTGGGCTAGAAGTTGCACACACATTTTGAAGCTTTGAACATCTTCAAAACACAAGCTTTTGAACAGCGTGTCTTGGCGTTCCCATTGCTTTGTTTTGTCCCGATGACAGACCAGGTTGAGAGAGTGCATTTGGGGCTTTTAGTAAACATAACTTAACCAAGCACAACTTCCTCACTCTCCAGCAGACAATGTCCTCTTTAAGTCTGTCTCTGTATTCCTACATTGTATTAGCTGCTTTTGCTGACGCTGCGTCATGTAGACGCTCCAACCTGCGGTGGACGCTTTGGCCGCCTCATCAGGCGTTGACGCTTGAGTGTGGCACTGCTGAACTTTCAAGCATCTGAGCGCAGCGTCCACAATCAGACAACTCTCAAGTGACGCCCCTGACACACTTTGAGGCGTTCAGTCCTAGGCGCCTGTTGAGGCCTCAACTTTGAAAATATTTGCGTCAATATTTGCTTCAATGCGCAAGATTGGACCTTCAACGCTGTTCGGTCTGAACATAGCCTAAGGGGTCACCTTAGGCTTACAAGTTATAATGAGGCATTCATGTGCCCCGGAAAACTCTGAGGTATCTTAACAATCGGACCTCCAAAATCAGAGAATTCATGACAACAGCTTGTAAAACACACATGGAGCAGTGACATAACAGACATTTGCATAACTTATCTTGATTTTCTTTGCAGATTCTTGAAAATATCATGTGAAAATTCTTATTGTTCTAAATCATGAACTCATTGAAAAGCTGTATCTTTTCTTTTTGGCAAAAGGCAGATAAATAAATGATTTCGGACATTACCTGTAAAGGTGCATTGATGTAAACTCATTTAGTCTGCATTAAGGTTTTAAATGTGTTTTATTGGTGAAGCAGAACTCTCAGTGTTATATAAACCAAAATCCCTTGTATCATGTTGAGTCAAGTCTCTGCTCCAATCTCATGTGCTCCTGCCGTGGGTCCTGAACATGCTTTTGTCATTTGACGTAAACTCGTCCGCAACATTCCCACACGTTCCAGCTGAAATTCCCACACGAGCAGCGTTCAAACACGTTTTTCCCAATCGGAGCTCAGAACTACAGTAGGTTTCCTTTATGTGATGATGTCCTAAGACCGGATGAAGTATGTCCTAGTCTATTCTATTAATACCATTGCTCATTGCTATGAATCATCTTACTTACTTATGTACTTATTTTTTTATTGCCATGTCCCAGCCCTAAGCCAACACTTTCTCTGCTTTTACAAAAACATAAACATGGGTCCCAGTTTGAGTTTGTGGCGGTGAGCAGCTGTTGGGTCGTCTCGTGGGACACTTCTCGGTTTAGTCTGGTCCTGTTCTGGTCTTTGGGTCTCACTGGTCCCCCCTCTCCTTCGGTCCAGTTCTGTCCAAAAGCCTCTTCCCTTCAAGGCTTCTGCAGTCTTAGCTCCAGAACTATTCTTAACACTGTTTATGGAGGAGCGTGCTCAGTGCTGATCCGCAGACTCCTCAGACTCACATCTACTCCTGAATAAACAAATATGTCAGTGTTTTTATTAGCTTTTTTAGGTTTTTGTAATCTATTGGTCGTCTGTTTGTAGTGGATCGAGACTGGCCAAAAGTGTCACAATTTTCTACAGATTGCTCCGTTATCGCAGGTGACTGGAGCCTATTCCTGTGACTTTGGGCCTGGACAGTGGCCAACTTGTCATAGAGCATAGAACACACAGACAGACAATCATTCACTCTCGTTCATTCACTAGGGGAATTTACAGCGATGCCCAATTAAACTATATACATGCATGTTTTTAGAGGTGGGCTACAGTAACACAATTGAATATCGAAGTTATCGTGCAGTAAATCATTCTACGAAAGAGCGAATTTACAGTAAAACTTAAATAGTGATGCTGTACTTTCAAAGACAAAGCAAGTTTAAATATATATAATTTGTACATTAATCAATTTAAAGAACAGGAAAATTTGTTTATAAAGTTAGATTGATGCATTTTTGTGATTTATTTGTGTTTTTCAGGTGTATTTTAACACAGATTTTATCACATTTAGGTTAAACTGACAGAATATCGTCCCAACATCGTTATCAAGACTGGCCAAAAAATGATGGAGATATTCATTTTTGTTAATATAGCCCATTGCTAGTGTCAGCATATTGAGATGTCACATGTGGTGGATTATCTCAGGAAAGGAGAAGTGCTAGTGCTAGTGAGTGAAGCAGTGAGGTCTTTTCACAGAAGAGGCGCGCTTCACTGTCCTGTGCATGCTTGGGCCATGAACGTTGTTGAATACATTTAAATATTTGGACCGTTGGATCACTTTATTCATCTCCATGTCTCTGTATCTATATGTGACTTTATTCTTCCTTAAGTCCACATTTGCTGATGTAGATGTTGTTTTGAATGCACTGTCCTTGTCATGTTAACCCCAGCGGAGGTCCATTCTTGACCTCTGATACAAACTGCATCTATGGTGTCCAGAAGAAACCCACCCAGACACAGGGAGAAACATGCAAACTGCACAATTATAGGATAAACTAGAACAGTCTTAGAACGCACACCTGCAACTTTCTTTCTGTTAAGTTTGAGTGCTAACCACTTAGCTACCATTCTGTCAATGCAATAACTAGAACTAATCCAGTAATCATTTACGTAACTGTACACAACTCCAAAATCTGCAATGTGATAGGATAGAAAAAGTTTTACGATTCAAACAAAACAGTACTTCTCCAAAATGACACTAGAAATGTGCTTTTAATGAAAATAAAACTCGTTTTTGTGATGTTATCAAGCAACATCTAGATTCATTGGATTTTTTTTTTTGCCATCTAAATCAGTGGTTTCCAAATTTTTCTATACAAGTAGCCCCTAAAATGTGTTCCACTCTCCGGTAACCCTAAGCAAACAAATGAGTTTACCACATCATTACTTATTTTTCTGATTATATTAAGGTCCAAATCATCCAAATAATTCATAGTTTAACAAAGTTCAAATTTAATTCAAATGCTATCCTCCTTAGCGTTATTTAATCTGCAAATCATTCCAAGAACCTCCTCTTATGTCCCTCATTGGTGCCCGTACCCTGGTTGGGAAAAACACCGAGAAATATCTGCCAAATTAATTGAGTATTACAAAAATATCAGTTGCTGCTCTGGACTAAACAACTTATCGTTTTGACTTCAGGCCATGTTCGAACTCACAGCTTCTTCTTCTTTTTCCCGTCCAACAAGTTAACATCCAGTTTTAAATTGCTAATCTCTATGGCAATGGTCCTAATCTTCCATCATTCTGAAACTCGTGGATCACATTTTCACAGAGACGAGGCTGGTCACATGATCCCGCGGGGCCAAGGAGGGTCCCGAGCTGAGAAGGTGGTGCCGGGGTTCACGAGGGGGGCAGACATTCGGTGTGGGGGCGGCGGTAATGTGGTGTGAGGAAGACGATCCCAGGGAGGTGAGCTCAGGCGAAAGGACTGGACTTGGGCCGGTCTCAAACAGAGACGCAGGGTGGAATTACGGCGCGATGGAGGGTAAAAACAGAAGCAAGTTTAAGAGACGAGCTTCAACGCCATAAATGATCAAAGGCCTAGTTAGGGACGTGACTTTAGTGAGCAAGACGTGTCTGCTTCTTTCTCTGTAAAGTTGGTCAGCAGCATCAAGCAGTTAGAACAATTCCTGGTAGATCTAAATCAACGTGTATTCTGTCACTCCTTTCCCTTCTTCTAGACTCACAGACAGTCGCTGCTTTCATTTTTCAACAGGACTGGCACCTGCACACAGGCATTTTGGCAAATGAAAGTACCATGAACTAGCTCCCAATAATCCCCCAGGCTGTTTACTCAAAGGAAGTACCTTGTCACCATGTTCGTTCACACTGCAACAGTTTCTGAAAGAGACTCTAACTAGTTTTAACATTACCATCTGTATAGTTTGGAACATATTAAAGTGCCTATGACAGGTTTTTACAATTTTCTAATTTTAACTTAACTTGGCAGTTTGACACCTGTTGTAAATACAAATAATTTGACATTAATGAAGAAAAGTTTGAAAGTATGTTGAAAATAACAGGAAGTAGAGTAGAGTCATAAACTGATGACATCACAGGGAGACGAGAACGTTTCATATCTTCTCAACAGAAAGCTCATTTTTATGACCCGGTCAAGTGCGTTCCAGTGTATGTCTCAAGTTTAAAAAGTCTGTTACATTAGAGGAGTTTTGGCCCATTTTGTCGCTAGGCCACTACCTAGTGTGATGTCATCACTTACGAACAAGAAAATGATTTTTATTCCTAGCGTCTGCCCACCTCCCTCTGCAGACCACAGACTAGGACCACCTCTTCATCCACACTAGTCCATTTATGGTTACCTCTCCCACGTGGCTGTGCTAGGAAATATGTATGATTTTCAATATTTATACCCCAAAGATGGGTAAGGTTAGGGTTAGGAATAGGATTAGGGCTTTAGTTAGATCAGATAATTTGGGTAAGTTTACAGCTTTGTGAAAAGTCAAGAGTTGCCAAATATGGGTGTCTGGTCTGCACAGAGCGCTTTCTCCGGCCTGAAGCGAGAGGTGAGCGGGATGAAGGAGGTCTGCGGGCCATACTAGGATGTAAAGTCAACTCATGAATATAAGTATCTTAACTTTAGTCAAATGAGTAGTTAAACTTGTCAAGGGCACATTATATTTAGGCTTTCACCAAACAATTTGCTTGTTTTCATCTAGATTTGATGAGGTTTGTTGTTGTTATCTGTCCAGTAAATATGAAGCATGTAGAGGTGAACCCACAACTGTTACCAAAAACCCACATAAATGAGAGAGATGCTATGATTTGACAAATGATAATATTTTGTAGAACTTAAATGATTCTTTAAACTCAAGAAAACTGTCAGTTCCGTTTAAATAGTCTTTGCATTTTGGTGCTTTTTGACAACATGAGGAGGAAATCTGTTTTATCTCAAGTACTTCCTGTAATTTTCAACTTTTATATGTCAATTTCTCTGTAAAATTGCAGCTTGCTGGAAAACCGATAAATATTTACTACAAGAACTATCACACCCAAATTAAAGTCCCTCAGAGTCAGTGCAGCTCACAGAAGAAACAGGAGCTATCACAGACTTTTACTGCTCCAAACAGCTCTTTCAGTCTGACCGTGTTTATAATATGAAAAGTTGCAGGTCACAGTTTAGCAGCAGATCATGAGTGAACCTGAAGCTGGTCCGAGGCTCCGTCTGACCGGCCAGCGTGAGGAGGAAGCTGCTAAATGTTAGCACGTCCAGTCTGGTTTCACAGCTCTGCGGCGCATTGCCCTGATGTACAAGAGGATAATTACACACAGTGACAGGCAGCAGCAGGACACACTCTGCAGGTTTAAGAAGAACAGGAGCCACGACACAACCATCACAGTGGAAAGGTTTAACTATCTGGCTTTTCCTGAAAACCTCCATGTGGATTTGGCTCTTTATACAAGTTTATAACATCTATGATCTCTAACTCTGGAATAAAATCAGACAATCATTTAAACTTGAAACACAAGTAAAAGCTGCAGTAAAGTTACAATGTTTTCACCATTCACAGTTGGCCAAGATTAAACCCATTTGTCATTTGGGCATCTGCAGCTTGTGTAAAATAACAGTGCACAGCATTTAGGCATGACCATAAATGTTTAATTAATGAATACATGGTTTATTTGTTTGGCACATTAACACAGACGTTTTTAGTGCTTCACACAGTGACAGCAGCAGCCCTGGAGCAGCTCAGCAGAAGCGATTCGCCTAAACACGTTGGCGCCTCATCCTCCGACCAACACCAACCGTTTCCTAACCTGCATGTTATTGGTTGGTGGGAAAACCGGAGTGCCCGAGGAAACCACCCAGACACGGGGAGGAACATGCAAACTCCACACAGAAAGGCTTGGGTGCAGAAGTTAAGACCTTCTTGCTGTGAGGCGAGTGCCGTTATACACATTATAGCATTTGTGCTCATTTTGTCTTTGAAATATGATGTTGGTCCAAAGTGTCTGAGGAACCACAAAGTTGTGTAACCGGTTATCAACAACTATCACACCAAATAAAGACGAAATAAGAAAAGTGCACAAATCTGTCGTGGGCTTTAAGATAGATAGAGATTTTATTTGTCCCAGAGGGGAAATTAGTTTACTGCATAATCACATTTACATGACTGGGATCCACTTTCACACTTCAACACACAAGCTTACACAGAAAAAAGAAAACATTACAGTCCTGGGATGTACATTCCTACAAACCAATACAAGGAATTGTACGGCTTGTAGAATAAACCAGAACATTCTGCTGTCAAACAAATACTATGTTCAAGTGAGGACCTTGGTATAATCATCAATCACTGATCAATATCCCAATACTAGACATGCACAAAAGGGGCAATATACAATAATTTGACACCTTTTGGGATCAAATGTCCGATGCAGGATCAACGAAGATAATAGTGACTAATCGACAAATATTTTGGAAAAAAAAAAACAAGCCTTAAGATCAGTAGCTATATTTTAGTCAAAAGTCAAAATAGCATGCACAAAAAAACTATTGTCATAATACAACGTGATTTGTAGATGTCAATATTTCTTTTAAAATGAATTGGTCTTTTATTGGGTTTTAAAAAAGGAATTTAAAAACTATACTAATAATTCCTTCTCTAACCAACTCGCAAAGCCCACAACAAAACAAACTAGAAAAGTTAAAATTGGGTTAAAATGCTTTATGTTTGTAGTTTATTGCTTTATATGACCTAAATTCAGTAAACATGTTTCTCTTGATAAAAACAGATGAAATAAAACTCATAAATATAAAAATTACATCTTGAATTACATCTCGAGACCCAAAAATAATAATTGCTGTATTGTAATTTTTATAAGAAGACCATGTGAGAGAGAAAAACAATACATTGTACTTCATCTGAGCTTAAAATCACTCCAAAAATCTATTTTCATTTCAAAACAACAAGAACAACAAATGTAATCCTATTTGGGTAAAAAATGAAAAACGTAACTACATCCTTTAGAATTTGGTTACACACATCACACTAAAAGTATAAATCATCTCGCAAATCTCCTGTTCAAGCTCGTCTGACTGTTCTTCTGTACATTCCGAGAGCTCATTTACCCAAATTTTCGCCTCGTCTACACATCTGCGTGCGTCCTGTCCTGACGTAGATCTGACAGTCGCTCTGAAACCCGGCGTTCAGACGAGTTGTGCTGTCAGCGCTGCAGATTAGGCGCGTGAGGTGAGGACGACGACAGCAGCAGTTACACCTGAGTTAGCAGCCCTGTCAGCTCCTGCCTGATCCGTAACACGCCGCCATGATTGTGCGACTACAGGGTCAGTGATGTCGACAAAGACGGCGGAGCAAAACCGAGAACGTGCAGGTGAGTGACAGAAATGGGCTCAAAGTGATTAAAAAATGCTGCGGCTAATTTTTTGCTGTATAAAAAGGCAAAAACAGAACAGTGTATAAGCTTTTCTTATCTCATTTCCTTATTGGTCACTGTGAATGAAAAAGTCTCTCACACACTGTGGACTCGCAACACCAGTGAAATGTATTAAATCAGTGCAACGTTTCGGCATGTGGCCTTCATCAGGCAAATATCTTTCTGAGCATGAGAAGCAATCTTAAATAGGGAGTGGCTGGCAGACCGCGCCACTGGATGCTCCCACATTATTGGTCACTGCCATTCGTTTCTAAGCACTTTTCACAACTTTCAGATGCTCAAGCACTGCAAAACGAACACTAAAAGAGCAGAATACAGACACTTTCTTCAGTTTCTAGTACTTTTTTAGTTCCAGTTCCCATTTTATGTGCGTTCACACAGAGCAGGAACAATGAACTGGGGCCACACTAGGGACCTTTTAGCTCCTGCTCAGGTACTTTCCAGTCAGACCAGGAAGCTTTTGTGTCACACAAGCACACTACTAGCTAACTTTGTTGGAAACATGTTTTATACATTTTCATATTTAGGGTGCATTCACAGTACACTTTTGATTTGGATCAGGATTCGTTTGTCTGGATAGTTCGGTTCGATTGGGTAATTGTGAACGCGCAAATGAACTCTGATCCAGGTTGGAGAGGTCGGTCTCTGCTCGGTTGAATCGAGCTCTGGAGCGGTTCATATGTTTTGTGAAGCAAACGGAGCGAGAGCGAAACAAAACCAGGAAGTGAACAGTGACGTGATCCAGTCTGAGACACACGTGAGGCTCAGAATCACAACAAACAGATGTGTGAGATCGATAATGAGACAAAGAATACACAAAAATACATGAAAGTAAAAGAAGAAGGACGGGAGATGATTCAGGTCGAATTAATTATGATCACACGACCGTATCACTATTTTCTTGCATTATTTACAAAAATAACATGATGGAGGCAAATACAGAAAGTAACACCACAGCTCACATTACTGTGGGGAAATGGTCTATATTCATCTAATATTTGTTACACAGCTAAAGAGCAGATAACAGACCTTTCAGAGCCAGATTTACTCAAATAGATGAACTTTTTGTTACGTTTTACTCGGCCTCCTCTCGTCTTCGTTGTCTTTGCTCTGACACTTTGTCACTCACACTGAACCCATTATTGTGAGAGAAGTTGTGGAATAGATCCATAAAAACAAAAATAAAAAATCCCACAGCGCCTCTACAGACGAAAGGCAGATGTGTCTCTACAGCGCTGTTCGATTGGTAAAAAGTGTATCGTGAACAGAACCGAGCCAGTTTAGAGAGAAATGTTGCAACTTTGGTTCCCAATCAAGCTGAGTTCAGTTCGGTTTGTAATGTGAATGCAGCCTAAGATAAACTTCCTTATCCTTAAGAAAAATGATTACAAAGCAATAACTTTGTTACTTAAATTGTAAATAGTAGCCCAACTATTACTAAGATTTACAGTGACTACTAATAATTTAGTTTTGTTTTTTTCAGTTCATGATCATACCACTAAACAACTCTTTTAAATATTCCAGACTTTACAGATGCTAATGTAAAGGAGTTAGACACACTTCCAGGAACTGTTGCTGTGTGAACACAAACATTGGGACAGGGACGTTCCTCTGACTAAACAGGAACTGGAGGAATGTGGGGACTAGTTCTTGGTACTTGTGCGAAAATGCGTTGACGCCTTTGTCAACATTACACAGTCTTGATCAGCATTTTTATTGACACAAACAGAGACACAATGTGCCCTCATTTTGAGCTGTGTGAGAAAGTTAAGAAGACATAAAAGTGGGCGACATTTAATCAGTATGTTGTGTTGACACTCTTCACTCGTGTGCCAGTACACTGACTACTCTCTCTGTGCTGCGTGTGGAGGCGATGGGGCCCGCTCCAGCTAAAAACACACTGATGTCTTGCCCTTCCAGTCAAAACCCTGCCTGACGAGAGAGCTTACTCACATTATTAAAGTTAAGGTAAACGTCAAACATTATTTTGTGGGGCGCAGCAAGTCATCGTGTCACAAAATACTAGCAGAAACGAGGGCTGCATCAAGGCTACTCCAGATGTAAGCTAGTGCTAGCAAACTGAACCAGAAAAAACACTACTAAGTGAAAAAGAAATATAATATTTGGAAGATGGACCAGATCAGATGGTTTGGAGGGCCTGATCTGGCCCCCGGGCCTTATGTTGAAAAGGCCTGCTGTAGTATATGGTGCATAAATAGCATTGTCAACTTTTCTGAATGTATTTGTTTATGCTAGTTTTGGTCTAAACCAGGGGTGTCCAAACTTTTTTAGAGTGGGCCGCATTTTGATACTTATATGGAGAAGAGGGCCTATATTTCACGCCAGTGAAGTGAATCACTCAAATTATTGCATTTACCTCATTTTAATGACCACCACACTTTTAATAGAGCCTTAATCATTCATTTATGGTTCTAAGAAACTAATGTTTGTTTTATTGACTGTGATAGAAGAATTTGACATAAAAACTATACTTTTTGTAATTTGGGCCAATCTTGCAGTAAGTCTGAGGGTCAAAAAATTGTCCAAGGGCCGCATTTGGCCCCCGGCCGCAGTTTGGGCATGCTGGTCTAAACTGAGCAAAAGTTCAGATAAAAAGTCACAAACTGACTATGTGCTGATCACAAACACCTGCTGTCAAACCAATCACACTGCTGCTCTCCGCTCTCAGCCCCTCCTTTCACTTTTGCCAATACGTCACTTTAAACAGAGCCAACAATGGAGCTGTCGATAAAATATTTCATCATCATAGACATTTCAGTAGATGCTACAGGTTGATTCACAGTTTAGTGCTGTTATGTGGCATTACATGAAAGAACAAGTTAATTATTGTTGCAAAAAACAATTAGTTTCCAAATGAGCCTCAAATCTTTGGCCTCAAGTCTAAGTCAAGTCCCAAGTCTATTAATTATAGGTTCAAGTCTTTCTTACAAATGTCCAAATACATATTTATCAAACTCTACAATTTCTTTGTTTTTTATAAATCATCACATACAAATCAAAAACGTTTAACTTAACTGATTTAGAATTTTATTATTGACATTTAAACAAAGGCAAAAACAAAACAAGTGACTTAAATCAACTCAAATTAAGAAAAATCAACATTAAAGGTGCATTGCGTAAGTTAAAATGCTCAATATTACGATATATAAAATTACCGTCCATTGGCACATGTCTGGATATGCGCCATTATGTTTTGTAAACTTACCGAGGTTGCCTGTATAAGCGCAGACAGGCTCATAAATGTGAGTGGCGCTGGTCGCATTTTCCCGCGCTAGTCCTCCTTCACTGGTTTATTGGCATTATTTCTATTTGTTTCGCTAACGCTCTCGGATTTATACAACAGACGAATTTTGTAAACTGTTTAGTAAAAAAAATTAAATAAATAATCAGTGGTAAATACTGCCATCTAGCGTCCGAACCCCCACAACACAGAAAAATTAGCCTAGGTCCGATTAAAACAACCGGCATGAGCCGACTGACAGAGCAGATGAGCACTTGGACATGTTTTTGAGAAAAGAACTGTGCAGGAGATCAATAAGACGCTCATCTGGTGATTATTTTCATTAGAAGGTAAGACTCTCAGGCCTGTCCAAGTACATCGCACATTTAGTCAAAGCTTAGCTTAGCGCTTAGCTGTTTGTCTCGGTAAGGTTTATGTTTTATTAGAGTGATAAATTGTCATTGAGCATTTAGTTTATGAGAAATGAGTCCTGTAAAAAGCTTGTTTACAGTTTTCTCTCACACTAAAACAAAGCTTTTCCTGAAACTCTCAACAATCTTTCCTTGTGTAACTTTTGGAGGAGAGAAAACTGATTAGTCAGTCAAAAAGAACAAATAAAATAGTCAGCATCTACTTTTTCATACAAATAACTTTGTCTTCTTAGCCAAGAAAATATTTAGCAGAAAGTAACGATGTGTCAAAAGAATCTTTTAAGCCTAAAATACGTCTTCAGCTGCTGATAGTAGGGTGGGTGCAGTGCCACAAAACGCCAAAGATGGCGCCCTTGTTCAAAACCTTTGCAACTTACGCCATGCTCCTTTAAAAATGATTCTGGGCCCTGTTTCAGCTGCTGATTTGTGTCTCTGAGCCGTTTCATCTCACAAAATAAGTCACGTTGTTTACTTAAATGTAACTAAGAGTATTTTGTTAGTAACTATTTTCACTGTAACTAAGTTACACTAGTTACTCAAAAATGTAATCTAATTGACTGTGTGACAAGAGTTTTTTTCTTTTCAAAATGCTAACATGTTGCCGGCAGGTTCATTTCCTGTTTGATTAGTTCATTCTTATGAGGTTTTCACTGCCTCAGACTAAAATGAAAAATTACTAAAGATCGGGCAGTGAAAAGTAAGCAGTTGGTGATTTTCACTTTTCTATTTTATTATATTTCACCAAAGACCAAAGTGTGTTTATAAAAAGATGTTTGTCTGTCAATGCTAACGCTAAAGTCTAACAATTTGAAAGTAAACAGCTTCAATGCACAGAGTCAATTACAGTACACACTGCAAACAAGATTAGGTTTTAAATCTGACAAATAACATCGACATGTATTCATTGTTGGTTGCAGTTATAGTTTGTAAACTTCTTTTAACAAACAACAAAGTGAAACTGGAGTGGAACCACCCAAGCTCAGCCAATCAGAGAGCTACATTCGACTCCCAGATTAGAGCCACAGTTTTTTCACAAAGTACTGCATTTATCATAGATTTTTAAGTGGAAAACACAATGTTTACTCTTTAAAACTAAAACGTTAGTTACCCCAACTTGTAAAAGTAACAGTTTATTTTTTCTGGAGAAGCATCAAGTCATCTCAAATCTAAAAAAAAAAAAAAAAATCAAATCAAGTCACTGATCTTCAAGTTCAAATCTGAAATAACCAAAAAAAGTGACTCAAGTCTAAGTCAGAACATTGGGCCTCATTCATGAAAGTCTTCGTAAAATCTGTGCGTTACTTCCACTTTAAGAAGCTGCTGCGAAAACTCTACGTGTGATTCACGACGGGTTCGTAACGAGCCAAATTCCTTCCTAACAGCCTTTACGCCAAATTCACCAAGTTCAGCTACGAACGGTTATTTACATCAAAATGAATAATGCATACTTCCTTATATGGCAAAAAGGGCGGGCCGCAGCGCGTCACGACAAGACTTGGAGCAGTGGAAATGAGGAAGACGCTGCAGCAGAGCGTCTCCCCACTTTCGCTGAGTTAATACTTCAGCGTCTTTTAAAAATGTCCAAACACACATAAACACACTCAGAGGAAACAGATTCACATCACAGATGTATTGAAATAACGCTGGGCTTTTGCCGTTTATATCGCGTTTCACGTCGCGGTAGAACGCGCGTGTGGGGGTGCGGGGGAGGGGGGCAGCGGCTGTAGCGGGGTGCAGAGTCAGAGCACAGTCCGCTCTGGTCCGGGGGGGGCACAGGGTCATGAGTCCTGTGGGAGTCAGAACACAGAGGCTCTGAGGCTGGGACAGGCTGCTGCAGGTTTATTAAAGGAGTCATTTTTATGCATAACATATTTTTTTTGTTTGTTTCTAAAATTATTTTATACAATAATTTGCAAAAATACATAACCTACAGTTATGTAGGAATTAAAATTTTTGACTGAACTATATAAGAAATAAAAATCTGAAACAGCTGATTTTTTGTTCTTACGAGTGCTCCTCAGTGTTCGTAGAATTAGTTCTTACAGACGAACATTTTCCGTTACGAACAAATTTTGTGAATGCCAAAAATGTTCGTAAGGAGCCCTTTAAGAACAAATTTGTTCGTAAGAACGTGTCATGAATGAGGCCCATTGTATTTATTGTGTTGATTGTTCCAATGTGTACCTCGTGGTCTCAGTTTTGATACTTTTGACAACTTCCTTTTTTCCAATGCCACCCCCTTTTACTTCCTGTTTCTCGTTGCTTAAATAAAATCATCAAACTAAAAGACAAAACCCTCTTTTCACGCAGCACAAAGCAGCAGATCCTTACCTGGTTCAGGCATCGTGTCCGTCTGCGTTTTCTCCCTCGAGCTGCGGTGAATCTTCCTCTTCCTCTGGTCTCTGCACACGACACATCTCCTTCAAGTCTTTTTATCACTTCATCGCCCCCTCCTCGCCCCCCCCCTGAGCCCCGAGTCCGGTCCGGGGCCTTCTTTTCTTTCTCTGCGTGGAGCGGGACAGCCGGACGGAGCAGTGACACCCGGAAACTCCTGGCACCAGATGAAGAAGCTGTGAGGAGCAGAGAAAAGACACAAGGAGGGGCGAATGGTGTGAAATTATGAGCTCCGAACGGTCGCGAATCTAAACAGGTGACATCACGGTGTTCTAAATGTGAGCAGTGAGTGGCAAAAAATGCCCGAGAGTCAATGAGAGAAAGTACATTTGCTCCTATAAAAGCTTAAGGCAGGATTTTATGATTTATGTGATTACATTTACACATATGCAAAGATAGATGGTTGTTTTTTAATCAACAACACGTTTGAGAAGAAAAGTTTGAAATTGTTGTTTAATGTAGTTCTAAAGTGATGAGAGACAAGACAAGACAAAAGTTCATAACATTTCTAGAAAAAAGATGAGAAACTAAGAAACACATTTTATCAGGTGTTCTTATTAGACTTTGTTGAGATGTTACGGAGCAATTTTCAAATAATTGAATGTCTATGCATAGCCACTATCTTTTCATTTCTCAAAGATACACTGTGTAAATTTTTGGCCCAAAATTTGATTTCTTCATTCATTATTATACAATAATGGGGGGGAGAGAAGAAGAAGAAGAAGAAGAAGAAGAAGGAGGAGGAGGAGGAAGAAGAAGAAAAGGAAGAGGAAAAAGAAGAGGAAGAGGAAAAAGAAGAAGAGGAAACGGAAGAAGAAGAGCAGGAGAAGGAAGAGTAGGAAGAGGTCGAAGAAGAGGAGGAGGTTAAGAAGAAGAAGAGGAGGAAGAAAAGAAGGAAGAAGAAAAGAAAAGAAAGAAGAAGAAGAAGAAAAGAAGAAGAAGAAGAAGAAGAAGAAGAAGAGAAGAAGAAGAGAAGAAGAAGAAGAAGAAGAAGAAGAAGAGAGAAGAAGAAGAAGGAAGAAGAAGAAGAAGAAAAAGAGAAGAAGAAGAAGAAGAAAGAAGAGTAGGAAAAGGAAGAGGAGGAAGAAGAAGGGTGGAAGAAAATACTCTAAACACCAAATACTTTTATTGCCACAACTGCCCTGGAGACAAAATGAGAAGGAAACGTGGCTACCAATCTGTGCTGATCTAACACCTCCAATTATGCTTCTTTATACACAATTAATGGTTTATTATTATTTCAATTATAAGATATTACTGTCACTGCATTACAACTCCTTACAAGGCCCTATCCAAATATTAAATAAAAGTATTATTTTAGGCAGTCTGACGCCACAGGCTGAATCCAGCTCTGAGCCAGCCTTTAATGTCTTATTCTCACAGTTACCCATAATCCTCTCTGGCTCCGAGGGTGTTTAGCTCTCCTTGAAAACCCAAGTCTGGACTATTTTGACTAAGTTGTTCTTGCAAATGAAAGCCAAGGTTAAGGATTTTGGGAAACGGAGAAGACGAGCCGTGAATTAAATGTGTGAAGTGAGATGGAGCAAAGCAGCAGTAGCAGCTTCATTCACAGACTTCAGGAGACGTTTACTAAGGTTATTCATTAGAGAAGGACAGAAATGTGCGTTGGAGTTTGGATCGTTTGGATTTAGGAGCCATTTTGGAACTGTTTAGTTGTTTAAAGATCCTGTACTCGATTTTTGCTTAAACAGACTTAAATATTATGATACATTTTAAACTTTCTACATCAGTCACATGTTTTTCTCACTTACTTAATACTATCTGAGACTCTAATTTGTTCATCACGATGTGTTTTGAGCTTTTTTTCACAGCTTTTAGGAGCGAGACGTGCCATTACACTAATAGCAGTTAGCCACAATGCTAACAACAACAACAACAACAGACAAACTTACCACTCAACAAGGCATGAGTGTATGTCCTTACAAAACTCATATTCAGTCACCTTTGATTATCTGTGCAATCTCTGTTTATATGTGCATGTGACTGTATGCACTTTCTGCGCTATTGTTCCTGTAGTGTATTTTAAATGTGTGAGTTTGTCCTCCTGCTTTGTAATTGTTCTTGCTGGTATCTGTGTACAAATTGTGCTCTACATAAACATATAAACTTCCCCTCCCGTGCCTGTTTTCATTATTTCTCCTATTTCCCTGTAAAGAACAATTCATTATAAGTTCATCCAAAATCTGTTCTTTACTATTCACATGTATCTGTTCCAGATGCTACTGCTCCAGTGTCGATGCCTGGACCTCGGATTCCGCCTAATCTTGAGAACCTGGACTTCTCTCACTGCCCACTCCAGCCTCTCTATGACTGGCTGTCTTCATCCTGCTAGAAAATTTGTCTCCGTAAAAGTGATTTCTGGCTCCACTGACTTAAAGTTCTAATTACATCTGGACATGCGTTAGTCCTGGTCGCATCTATAGCCTGTCCATCCATGGGAGTAGAACCTTCCTTCGCTGTGGTTCTCCTCGAGTTTTTCCTTGTCGAGAAGGAGGGTCTGAGGACAGGGGATGCTCTGGGACCATTTTTTATTTGCATATTTGTTGTTGTAAACAATCTGCCTGCATTTCCTAATAGTGATTGTTTCTGATTTTCCAATGTTTCTGTTGGTATTGAGCAACTATTTTCACTGTTTGATTTTCTGACAAATCTTGTTTGCTAAATCAACATCTTGTAAAGTCCGCTGAGACTACTGCTGTTGTGATTTTGGGCTATACAAATAAATTGAATTGAACTGAATTGGTGCAGCTGATGGTGGAGGCACTGATGTGTGGGCATTGTGAATATGATTGCAATTGCACTAGTGTGGAGAATATATTAAGGTCAATTTAGGACAAGACATCAGAACCTCAGGCTTGTGACTTGTGTCAGTGGTGTTTATTGTATTGTTTCTTTTGAGAAATTTGTTCCATCTATATTCTGGCGCACTGTGTACAACTTTAAAGGATTTGGAATCACAGGCGTAACTACAGGTGAGCTATGCTGCCCAATCCAATGACTGCCACACTCAAAGTTTGTTTGTTTGTGTGATTGCTTGGTGGTTAGTTTGCTTCTTTTCGAGTAATTATACATGTTTTATGCATCCATATAAACATATGCAGATTAGATCTAATTAGATTAGCTTTTATTGTCTCCTCAAAGGAGGAATTTGTCTTGGACAACACACATTACATACATATCAACAAATGAGCTTCAACTGAGAGTGACTGTCTACAAACAAAAGAACATGATTCACATCCACATTGAACAAACAACATTGCACTCATAAAACCTACACATAGGAACTTCAACTATAAAAGCAGGTCATTGTAAATGCACCAAACCGACCTGTAATAAATACTAAAAAAAAAAAAAAAAACAATCGGCAGACAATTAAGATAACTTTTTCCAAATATATCCGGATACATGCGAATTAATTATCTGGGTATACATGGATGCATTGAGATTGTGTAGCTCTTTGGCAGATTCAGTTTGAGATGGGGATCATGTTTGTCAGGCATTTTAGAGAAAATAGGACATGTGATGGGACCAATATTCATTTTCTCTTCAAACCGTTTTCTACTTTTCAGTTCAGTTCAGTTTTTAGTCAGTATCATTTTATTTTCTGACCAAAGTTGCTGCTAAACACTGTCAGACCAAAGGTTGTAGACTTATTAAAATCTTGTTTCTAAAAAGAGAAACTTGCCCAAAGGATCCGGCCGAGCGCACTTATCTGTCCCACTGACCTTTAAATATTTGGAAACCTGCCCGTGCGGTAAAAAGAGGGTGTTTTAAAAAAGGACCACACCGATTTCTCTGATTCCCATGATGCCGAGCAAAAGGACACGCTGCCCAAAGGGAAAAGGAAGATATAAATCACACTTTAGCCCCAATTGTGTGTGGGTTTTTTTCCTCTAAACCCTTTAAAGTTAAACAGACTTTTCTTAAATTATTGCTGTCCTCAAGTAACTTATGAATGTAAGCTCAAGACAATGCAACTGGTTTTATTCATGTGACCTATAAAAGTCTTATAATGGATGTGAGTAATCTGGTTTGCTTCTGATTGTTACACCTGTGAACGTTTTGACCAGAGAAAATGCTCAAAAAGGCAAAGACAAATGTAAAAAAGAAAATGCTGGCAGACAAGTTAGCTAAAATGTAAATAAAATGCTGAAGACATTTTATTTTATTCTCCGTCAAATTTAGCATTATAAAGCATTTCATTTGATCTGCTGAAGTCTCTGTGATGATTGTCGAATCTCTCAGCAATTGCAAACTTCCTTCCCCGCCCCCTTCCCAACACATTCCCTACCAAGTCTTTAGTTTTCCCAATGCAGTTATGCCACTATACTCGGTTAGCATACCTTTCACAAATCCTTAAAGAGAAACTAAACTCAGAATCAACTTTTTTCACTGTCAAACTGTGTATATGGGGTCAAAATTGAATTATCTACTGTTTCCAGGCCTTTTTAGACATTTTTGTGGGGGCAAACGCTGTCTGGTCCTGGTGGAGTTTTTTGAACACCTCCTTCTGACACCGCTGCTGGGGAGAGTTGGAGAGCGATCACCCGCTGCGTAAAGACATTAGCCGACATTTGGCTCAGGTTGATCAGCGAGGTGAGATGTGCAACCACTTGTGCAATGATGCGCTGGTTCGAAAATTGTGGCAGTTGCGAGTTTATCATTGTTGTTTTTTATTTTCGTTTTTAAAATACTCGCATCATAAACTCATGTGCTTATGTAGACAAGCAAAGATTTAATACATATGTTTTGTAAAGTAATAATAAAAAAAATCTTGACGTGCAAGTAAGCAAAGACTTAGTGCTGTACAGCTTCCTCCGCTGCAAATCTCATATCAGGACCAGGACCGCTCCGACACAAAACTCACATCATTTCCCAAGCTTACTGTTCATATTTGGTGCTGTCAATCATGTCTGTTCACACCCACTGGGCGTCTCTTAAAAGGCCTTCGGGCATCTCCCACTTTTGCGAGTCTGTTTGATGGTGCAGTTGTGGGCGGAGTTAGTCTCTGAACGTGTGTTTAGCCTCACTTCAACCAAATCCTCTGAAGTTAATATTTTAAAATATAAACTTTTGCTAGCATCGCCACCAAGTAAAGTAATGGTGTATGGTATAAGTTGGTTGGAGGGAAAAACAAATAATCAGGCTTCCCTACATGAATTCTTTCCTGAGAAACCCTAGCTGTATGATTTGTTTTTTTCTTTCTTTTATTTTTTAACAGTGTAAAATAAGTTTAAAGTTTATGAAAAATTAAAATAATAATAATAATAAATTTCAATTCAGTTGGCTAGCTGTAGGGAAATCACTAACGCTTAGCTCTGCTTTAAGGTACAGGGTCTCCGACCTTTAACAACAAAAGTGCTGCATGTTTTTGATCAAATGTATTGATACAGTAGTCTATTTAAAAACACATTTCAGCACCTCTAAAATAACTAGGCAATATCCTACAATGGGTTGGAAAGATCAAATTTCCCCTTTCTGAAGTATTGATTACCATTTTGCATTTCTTAAACATGTTCTAATTGTTAGAGTTTCACCTCCGTCAGTCTCAATTCCTAACTTTTTATAGTGTAATTTCCTATTCTCAAATCAAACTGCGAAGAATCACACTTGCAGACACACAGGTACACACAAGTTGCAGACCTCTGAATCTCCTCTCTGTACCATTTAGCATGCTAACTTGATGATACTAGCTTTAGCATGCTAGTTAGCATTCCAATTAACCTCAAAGAAAGGTTTTTTCAGTCCAATATGTGGTTAATGTTAAATCAAACTCACCAGTTCAGTTGAAGTTGTCCAGCAGCACATGTAGGCTAATGTCCCAAAACAATTTGGCTCTATAAAGAAAAATATTGCTTGTTTTGATAAATGAGACTTTATGTGATTAGTCTGTTACTAAGGGTTGATAAGTGTTCTCTGACTTCTCTCACACAACTTAGCTGGCACAGAAATCCTACACCATTTATACTCTAGTGTACAGAATATGATTGGCTAATGAAGTTTGTGGGCGGTGACATGACTCGTGACCTGGCTCTGGGGGAAAACCTGGACTGGCATCTGGATCTGGATGAATGACTATGTAAGGGTGATATTCTAGACTGGTAAAAACTTATAAAGTGACGTATGTTTTTACATTTTGCAGTTTTGCCTCGACAAAGCAGTGGAATTGTGAGATTTTCACAGCAGATGTCGTCCAAGTCCCAGAGCTTAAGCGTCTTAGCAAAGAATGAATAATTAGGAAGCGATGTAATGCCACCGTCTAATTCGATTTTCAACAGCTTTCAATCTGAAATCATAACTGCTACTTATATTGTTAAAGCACTTTTCTCTAAATGGCAGTGAAGAGATTAGATGGAAGATTTAGCTAAACATGTTTGCTTGTTTGTCTCCATTTTGGCCTTTTTGGTGAAGTTTATGTTACTTCCTGGCTGGACATGAGCAGCAAATGAGAAATGCAAAGGTAATTGATTGTGTGCACAAGAGTATTTTTTTTTTTTTTCAAAAATGCTAACATCTTGCCGGCAGGTTCATTTCCTGTTTAGTTCATTCTTATGAGGTTTTCGCTGCCTCAGCCTAAAATGAAAAATGACTAAAGATCGGGCAGTGAACAGTAAGCAGTTGGTGATTTTCTCTGAAAACATGTTAAATACTTTACAAAAGAAGAGAATATTTCACCAAAGGACCAAAGTGTGTTTATAAAAAGATGTGTTTGTCTGTCAATGCTAACGCTAAAGTCTGATAATTTGAAAGTAAACAGCTTCAATGCACAGAGTCAATAGACCCTTTTATTGCTGTGGCTAGACTAGTTCATTTAGGCAATTTTTCCATTCTTCACTGTGGTTCTCCTCGAGGTTTCTCTTTTTCCCTTAGGTTTTTTTTTAGATTTTCCTTGCCGAGAAGAGGGGTCTAAGGACAGGGGATGCTCTGAACAATCATTCATTTGCTCTACTTACTGTATAATCTGCTTTGACATGCTTGATCAAATGTTTCATTGAATGTGTATTGTTTTATTTTGATTTCCTGTTCTTCATAATTGCTAAAATTAATAATCTTGGGAAGTCCTCAGAGACGACTGTTGTTGTGATTTTGGGCTATACAAAAATAAATTGATTGATTGATTGATTGATTGATTGATAAGGAACAAATGGAATGCAAAGTAACTGTTAACAAGTAGGCCTAAGCAAACCGGAAATTGTGTTAACATGACATCAGGCCAATAGACCTATTCAGAGGGTACGTCATTAAAAGAGGCGGGGCTGCACTGGTGCCCTCTGTACAGTTTCCCCATAATGTTCTTTACAAAACGAGGAAGTTGTATCAAGGTTACAAATTGGTTGGAAAAGTCAACAATGACTTCTAATGAGGTTCTGACCTCTCCTCATGTGCTCTATTGACCTTATTTTGTCCGCCTACTTTTCTAGGACATGCACTTCCCGTTTAGCTGCATTTAGCCTGTAGATTTCAGTCGATGGGTTTATTTTAACTGTCATTATATTTAATTAAAATTGAAGACAGAACAAACAAACACGTTAGCTACCTTAACAAAGCTAAACAGGAAGTGCATTTCCAAGCCAAGTGGGCGGGACAAATAGGGTCAATTGGTTTGCACCAGTTGACAGTCTTTATAGAGGAATTATCAGTCGAAGTTACTTTCCACCCTACTCTTCATGCTCCATGCAAAAAGAGCCGCTGTCCATCTGGTTAGCTGGGAAACTTCTTGGATTAACACAACACAACGGGCTGAGAGCAGGTGTTTCTATTAGGTATGACCCGGTGTGACCGAAGTCTGCCTCCTGAAGCTTGACAACTTTTAAGGGTTGTAGAGTCAAAGTTCATTCACAAATGTTGATTTAGCAGCATAACTTTTGTTGATAAACTCTTGTAGTTAGCTGACAACTGTGCTGGCTCGAATATTTGTGCCAATGAGTGGCAGCTCTTTCTGCATAATGGGTTTGTGTGTGCACCGCCCGTGTTGATAAACAAATAATCCCTGTATAATACGTCATTGCTGCAGGCTAATTAGCTAATCGCGAATGGCTGTAGGAGCAATGAGGGATCGCTAAAAAAAACAAATACATCACCCCAGAGTCATGGAAGGTCATCATAAGCCTGGAGTTCTTCATGCAATAACTTTCTGTAGAAATCAGCACAAAATAATTCCACAGAAGTGCAGTTTGCTGTGAGTCTGTAGTTCTCCACTTTGTTGACAAATTATTTACGCAAATCACTAAAAAATCTCTATCAATGTCGTGGTAGCTCCCCAGCTGTACTCATAGTTTTCTCTTATAGTGCACGCAAAGTTTTTCCACCAAATTCAAGTAATATCAGAACACTGATCATCGGACACTTACTAACATCATGCTCACATTCAGGAACAATCAATAACTGCAAATTCACCTGCTTGGATTAAAAAGCCTGGGACTCCCGTGCAACTAGCTGTGCGCGCAGCAATCTTTGTTTACTAGCACTAAATAGGTCTATACAGGCCAATGAAATTTCATACAGATAAAAGTCAGCAAAAACTAGTTTCTGTTTAAATGCCTTTTTTTGTTGTCACCAGAATGAAAATGTGTGAAATAAGAAATAAGATGCTATAATTCAGAAAAAAAAAACACCTCTTGCTCACCATCTGACCTTATGACATCCTATTTTAGATCATGAACCCAACATTTCCCTCTAACCTACTGTCACCCAGAAGACATTTTTACAGTGTGCGTGATAAGGCTGAGCTATATCCTTGACATTGAAAAGTTTGCGAGCTGTTTTGGATTGGAAAGTGTCTAAATCAGAGAGATTTGAGTGTGGATGATGGATGTGTGTGAATGGATTCAGCACAAACTCCCGAGACAGAAATAACCACAGAAAACGGAGCATCAATCATAACGGCTCACGCTGCGGCGCACCTTTGATTCGCTCACACGGGTTTTATAGAAGCATCTGATCAAGCAAATGTGTGAGCTCAGGAGGTCCAGTACGTAAAGGTAAATACAAGACAGTATCTACAAACATAATGAGTGTTAATCTTGATCAATACCTGATCTTGTCATCTTGAGCAGGCTTGGGTCTTCACTTGAATCGCGCCATAGATTGAACTGTTTACTGTTTTGTAATGTGAAAATCAGGTACTCTCACTCAGCTTTAAGTGTGGACCAGGCCTGACAGCTTGAAGCTTAGCTTCCACTTTTTTGTAACTTGAAACCTAAACTTACCTGTTAAATCTAAAGAAAATGTTGCTACGTGACTTCAACCAAAATGCATTATTTTACATTTTGGTTTGTTTGTTTGTTTGTTTGTTTGTATGTATGTATGTTTGTTTGTTTGGCATATTTATGTAACAAAAAAAAAAGACGTCCCTATTGCACATTTTTGAAATTTTGTTTTATTTTTTTAGAGACTGTGTTGCCTGGCAAGTGCAAGTCCTTATTATAAGTCAAGCCTCACAACAGAAATTTGGAAGTTTGACTACCAGGTTTTTCTGTTGTTTCTTCATCTCCCACCAACCCAAACAGGCACATTAGAAAAATCCAACCACGTTAGTTCTGAGCAACATGCTCTTATGGCCGGAGTGTGTGTCTGTACCACGTCAATTGGTGTGTCATGATGATGCGTCTTCCTTTTGTGACGTGTCTTTAGCACAGCATTGACTTGACCCACTGATTCTTCTTGGCATCCTATAGACCACATGTGTCAAACACAAGGCCAGGGACCAGGTGCGGGCCTCCACGTCATTTTATCCGACCCTCAAGATTTACTTTAATGTTATATTAGTGATAGGAGTAATGGGTGTCCTAATCTAATCATTTGTCTGAAACTCAAAGAGCGATTTCTTTTCATACAAATATTTGTTTTGTCATTTCAATAAAAACACAAAAATCCAATACAGAGGCTATTATAAAGATTAGTTACAACCAGCCCTTTGACGACAACCATGATACTCCATTGTCAAAATGAGTTCGACACCCCTGCTATAGCCACACATTTTAGTTGAGGCCACATGGAGATGTCATATTGGGGTTAAAAACTAAGTTACGGTCTGAAGTTACAAAAAAGGATAGGTTTAGCTCTGAGGCTTGGAGTTGGCTAAAATAGGAGTAGGATTTCGTTATTCATAAAATATAACGCGTCTTTTGAACTGGGTCAATACTGTACATTTCAGCATTTATGAGTCTTTGAAAATACAAATATGCATTTTTTTGTTTTGTCCTTCCAATTAGATCAACTTAAAAGTCACTCAGACACTTTCTCATACCTGAAGACAAGCCAAATTATTAGTAGAAATAAACATACAAACAATGACATTATATAAATAGCTCCCAGCAGGCCTGAGAACAAAGGCCTATAAATCGTGTTTGGATTGTTTCCGTGTCATGGAGCTGGAGAGTGACTGAGAGAAATGGCACGAGCAGCAGGACATAAATCACATGTTTGTTTTTTATGAGAGCCACATAAGAACATGAGGACAGAAGGAGCGCCGCAGCCTTTAGCCTTTATGTATCAGCAGTTAAAAGCACCATTAAACCTTCACTACATCTGCTCCTCGTCACTGTAGACATGGTTCTGTGAGCGAGGACGAGACTGACACACAGACATGAGCTTAGACTGCAGAAAGGATGACGTTACACAAGTTAAATTAACTTAAATGGACGCAGTTAGGACCTCCCAAAAGGTTCCTAGAAAGCTTCATGAATACTCCAAATAAGAACAATAAGGACATAATTTGCATAAAAAATGCTAATCCTTGCTTAGATCTGCTCAAATATGTTCTGATGTACAATGTTTTCATTTACAATTTTCCAAAAAGCTAAAATGTAAATTTAGCAATAATTCTATAATTAAAATGTGTTTCTATGAGGTATAACAGCATACACAGCATAAATAATTAGTTTGTTAGATTCTTGCTAGTTTTGTACAAATTGTACATTTCCCAAAATTAGTTTTCACCTGAATAGACTTTAAACGCAATAAATAGACTTGGACAAAGAATACGTTTTTGCTTGGATGTCTTTTTTTGTTGTTTTTTATTTGCAAGAAAACATTATAAAATTTAAAAATGTGGTTTTGCTCTGAGCAGGCTTGCGTCATTCAAAAGTTTTGTTTGTTTGTTTTTTGTGTGGCCTTTACGAGAACCTCGAAAATAGCTGAAAAACACGCACATCCAAATTCTAAAAAGCGTGCAGGACACAAAAGACAATAGTGTGATTAAAAAATAGAGATGGTCCGCACAGCAAGTATAGCTCCCATAGTCATTTATTTGCTTAACCCAGTGACGTTTCGGGCGTCCTGCCCTTCATCAGACATGAATGAGCTAAGACACACCTGAATCTTATATACAACCATCAAGCCGGTCACGTGAACAGAATGTGACCCAATTGGTCAATTTGAGATATTGTAGCAATACACAAAATATACAAAGTATATATATACATGTGTACATATTTACATGAAAAATACACTTTTGAAGAAATCATGATGCTCTACACACTTCAAGGGTACCCCGTCATAAAGTATAGCAAGATGATCTTAGTGTTTTGTCAAGTGCATCTTAACTATGAAAGGGCAAGCAAAAACATATTTATGTGGTGGCCACCAATTTAGACAACACAATAAGACATTTTGGAAACCATATTTGAAGCTGGAAGGACACATTAACAAACAAACTGCAGAGGTCGTACACAGTAATGATTATACAGTATATACACCCCACTGTAGTATAGATGTCAACACATGTCTGAGGAGTCATAGGAACAGTCTTATATCGAAGTCTTCATTGAGTCCTTTTGGGCTCAATGTGTCCAAGGTATAGATCCAGAATGCTTCCCTTTTTAATAACAAAGAGTTAATGTCCCCACCCCGTTTTGGTGCACTCACTCTTTCTATTCCCATGTATCTTAAACTGCTGACATTATGCTGTGCTTAGGTGAAGTGTGCCGCAACTGGACTTTTGCTATCATGGTTCCGTATGTTGGGCGATGTTCTGAGATTCTAGTTTTGAGTGGTCTCGTTGTTTTACCGACATACGCTAATCCACAGGGACACTTCAGCATGTAGATGACGTTGTTAGTACTGCAACTGATCACTCCCTTCACATGGTAAGTTTACCTGTCCTTGGGTGGCTGAAAGTTTTAGTTTTTTGTGTAAAATTACATTGGGTGCAGTGGCCGCATCTGTAATTGCCCTGTGGTACATGCTGTAAAAATGACGCTGGGCTGATGTGGGCAGGTCAGCTCTGACCAGCATGGTGGCCAGGTTTGGTGGCCTCCTAAAAACCACCCTGGGTGTGGGTGAACTTTACGAGAACCTCCACATTCTTATTTTCCTTGAAGTTTTTCTTTACATAACAATGTACAGAAAGTTACATCATAAAACTGATGAAAACTAAATGGATGTCCCAAACTATAGTTTTAAAAGACAAATATGCACCAGAATCAATAAAAAAGAGTGTAGCACACATGACAGTCATATGTTTCCCACATCAGGAATTGAGTCATAGCTCCAACTACTGACCGAAAAGGATATTTCACAAGGTAAACATTAATATTGATCTTGCTTGATATGCCTGAAATGCTCAAACGAGTCTGGATGGTTTATGGACTTAAAACTGGTCCTCAAGATCATTTCATGTGGTTCAAAGGATGATGTTTGATTATTATTGATAGTGGCCCACCAATCAAATATAGAACTTCTAAAATGCACAAGAATACAACAAATTGCCTACAATTTGTCCAAAATGTTCCATGGTTACCCACTTTTATTTACTTCACGTGTGTGTATGATGTAAAATATAAAATAATGAATGTTTATATTTCAAAATATATGCTACATATGGCTTTATATAGCCTATGCTTATTTATGTAGAACAAAAAATAGTGAGTTCTGTATTTTAAAATGTGACCCTCGACCAACTTGACTGATTATTTTGGCCCCAGCTCCATTTGATTTTGAGACCCTCTGTGTATTTTTATTTTTTTATTTTTCATTGAAGTGTATCCATTTACAAATAATTCCAGACATTAAATTAAAAACAAACATTAACAAAAACAATTTAAAAAGGCATACAAGCAACGATACAAACTGAGGCATTGAGATACATAAAAAACGATAATAACAATAATTAGGAGTGTCAAAATTAGTACATTAATTGAGACCAATTAATTACAGACATATTAATCAAATACATTTTTTAATCGCATTAATCTACTTTGACATCTTTAACTTCATTTAGAGGTGTCAAATTAGTGCAATGATTGAGATTAATTAATAATTAATCAATCTCATCAATTTTTTTTTCCCACTTGACAGCACTAACTTCATTGTTTCCATCTGCGAGTTGCAAAGTGAACATAAGGGTTGTTCAACCCTTGACAACCCAACAACAAAAACTTCCCTAAGTCTCCATTTTTTGCAGTGTATCAATATTTACATCAATAATGTAATTAAATTGGGTAAAAACAAAACAAGCAAATCTCTCAGCAATTCTTCGAGACCCTCGGTGTAAAAGATCTCAAAGATCTATTTATGACATCACAGATCTGGTACATTCAGAATGGTGTTTTGACCATAGACATTAAATTAATTAATTATATGTCTATGGTTTTGACGGGATTGAAAGACATCTCACAGACAAAATTTCAGCAGTGTTTTAGATGAAGAAGCAATTTTTGAATAGGAATAAAACATTTACATTATATGTCCCTTTAACTTTCAATCAATTAAACACTCTTTGATTACCTATCATTCTTATTTCATTTGGAGACTTGGTACTGTTGAAATAAGGGACAACATAAAGTGCCAGGCATTTTCAGAAGTTGTTGAACTGAGTACCGGTGCATCCCAGCCCACTTAAAACATTAGTGCGTGCAGTTAGCTGTGCTTTAGTTAGTGCCATTGAAGGCCATTAGTGTGCTCAGGGTGAAGGATGTGACAGCTCACACACAAGGGCTGATGGAAGATTGATTCCTCAAACAGCTGCTGTGGAGACTTGTTCCTGCTGTTTTAATTCACAATTGCCACTGAGGATATCGTTCTATTAAATGTCAATAAATGTTTGTAATTTAACATTTTAATTTTGGATGAATATTTAGGAAACTTTTCTTTTGGATTATTTTAGCTTGGGCTGCAAAAATAATCGAAAACACAAATATAAAATCCCTAAAGTGCATTTACAGAAAATTTCTCCACATGTATAACAACCTATATTTATATTTTTACAGTGTTTTTTTCGCATTTGTTGAGTGGTCAGCTTTTTCAACGTTTATTGTGGCGTTTTGGTTCCCTCTGCTGGCTTTACTATCACGACACTGCACGCAACGCCACACCTACCGGAAGTGCGTTCTGATCGTTTCCGGTACTTCTGTCAAAATGGCTCGGTCAAAATCATTCATTTAGCCGTTTTATCTACGTTATATTTCTTATTATTTGCAACATCTGTGAAGTGCAATAACGGCAGACGGGTGAGCTTTAATATGTCTTTGTAGCAATTAAGATTTCTGCTGTAAATCATTAATAGGACACGCAAAATAGCCAGATTGTTTGTTAGCGTGTGTTAGCTTAGCATTAGCCGCTCTGAAGAAGCTAACATCTAACTCGGATATTTTATTTTGCAGATTGGAGACACTTTAGACACTGAATTGAGCGGGTTTTCTGTCCCACTGGAGCATTCGTTTGAAGTTGGTAAGAATATGTTTTTTGTAGTATTTGTGTCTTGAGTGAAATCATAAATATATCAACTAACTGTTATATCAACATGATAAACACAGCTAATCTAAAGTAATCAGCTGATTTTCAGTTTAGCTTGCACTTTACTGACCTTCAGCTTTGTGTGAGTGTTTTATGAAAAAGTTAATTTTTTCTGCTTTTGTCAAGAGTGTTCAATGTTTATCTGATATTATAGATTTAAATGACAAAAAATAGTAATATGAATCTATGTTTGAATGTGACAAGTTGAAAACCAAAATGTACACAGTTTAGCTTTTTGCTGTTTTGTTGGACTTAAAATCTCCAGCATTTTCCTAAAACTCACACTTTTGTATCCTTCCTTTTGTTGACGGGAACTAATAACTACAAACACATAACTCTTGAATGGGATGCTTCTGAATGGCTTCCAGTATATCTTAAAATTAATTTCAAATTTGATTTAGTTTTATTGTTTTTAAATGTCAGAATGGCACTGCACTACTTTACTTGTCTGAGCTGAACCTACCAGAACCATGAGGTTTGCTGACCAGCTGCTGCTGAAGGTGCTTTGCTCTAGGCTAGGAGACAGAGCATTTTCAGTTGCAGCTCCTAACTGTGGAACAGTCTTCCTCTCCACATTAGAGCTGCACAATCCAGTGTTTCCCACAAGTTTATGTAGAGATCATGGTGGCACAAATGGTCCATGTTTGATTATGTTTTATTTCATGGAATCTTTATAGCATAAATGTTTCTTACTGCCCCTACTGATAAAAAAATGCTTATAGATTAAATCTAACTCCTTATCTATGTTTATTGTAATGCTTCAACCTTCAAGTCTTACTATATCCCCATCAGTCTAATGTTTTAGACTATGGGGGTCCCCATATTCTTCTTTATGAATGGGAAACCCTGCAATCTATTGACAATTGTAAGACTTTACTTCAAACCTACTTTTTTCCCGCTTGCCTTTAACACAGTTTGAGCTGATATCATGATTTTTATTCAAACCTAAATGCAAATACTTTGTTTTACTGTTAAATTTACTCTTGTTGTGAAGCACTTTGGTCAGCTATGGTTGTTTTAAAATGTTAATTGATGGCTGGGTGGATGGATGAGAGCCTCCTCTTGCTTGTTTCCATAGAAAATGTGTCTTTTTACCTATAATTTTCTTCAGTGTGGCATGAAACTGATGAAAAATCTAATGTCTTAACTTTCTCTGTAAATAGAATTATGCATTTGATTTTTCACCCACAGAAAGTTACACGTGGTATTTTAAATGAACTTCTAAAAATAATAATAATAAGATAAAACATTGCAATCATTAAATGTGCATTTGCACTAGGGCTGCCCAATTTTGAGAAAAATCTAGAGCTTGATATTTTGGATGCATGATGATATACAGGCGATATTAAGTAAATTCAAAGCAAATTTCATTCATAGTATCCTTAAACGTTAGTTTGGACAATGTGTAATGGCCATAAAATGAATAACTAAAGTTCAGAAGTATCTCCTTTATATTCAAGTTCACAGCACAACTTTAAAAGTTTGGTACTTGTGATAAGTTGAACCCTTGAATTTGAACCGCATCCTGCAGGAAAATGATAAATCAAATATACAGCTGACACATGATTTGAAGCATTTTAAATATTTTAACAAG
The DNA here is from genome assembly GCA_038363315.1 of Mugilogobius chulae. Lineage (NCBI taxonomy): Eukaryota > Metazoa > Chordata > Actinopteri > Gobiiformes > Gobiidae > Mugilogobius > Mugilogobius chulae. The sequence goes on from JBBPFD010000683.1 coordinate 106,568, forward strand.
TTTTTATCTTGTCGTCTTGTTTCAGATGATGTGACAAACTTCCGTGTCCGAGGATCTTTGATTTTAAAACCTGGTCGAGAGCAGAGTGTGTCTCTTTCTCAAAGCCAGCTCTCAGAAGAAGACCGAATTAAACTTAAGGTAAATAACTAAGGTGCAAATGTGGGTAAAGTAGCCAAAAAAGAGTAAAGTTTGTACTACATAATATTACCATAGTAAAAGTAAAAAGGATTGATTTAAGAATTTACTCAAATAAGAGTTAACTAGTACTGGAAAAACAGAACAAAGCATTTGATTATTAAACTGAAGTTAGTTTAATTGAAAGAACAAAACAAGTAGCGCGTAACAGTATGCTGTTGAAAACTGCTATGAAAGTACAATAAATACTTCCACAAAGTGAGGTTCAGTGTAGCTAACGTGACAGTGTTTGCTCTTCTCCAGGAGGTGGCAGCAGTGGACGGCCTGTATAAGATTCGAGTTCCCAGAGTTTCACTGCAGCTGGACAGAGCCGAGCGGCAGATGGACGGACACCTCACAGCCTTCGTCAGAGCTGTAAGAGATTTCATCATAATTTTTACTAAAGGAACATTTTATATGACGGTGATGACAACTTAAGTGCAACTATTAGATTATTTCAATAATCAGTAATCACATTTTAATTTACTGTACGCAGACTCCAAAGTCTGTCAAGTGCTTAGAGAAGAGATTATTAATGTAGAAATGTCTTTTTAGGAAAGTAAGAATTTTATGAATAAATTACGTTGAGCAAATTTCACATAACGTGTCCTTCTTAATCAAGAATTGTTTTAACATGAAGTAAGAAAATACATTTTATGTCACCTAAATTAAGAACATTTCTATTGAAATCAAGAATTAACTTTCCTAAGCATTATTATTTTTTTATTGTCAGATTTGGTTAAAATCCAATTTTTGCTGCCTTATTGCAACAAAATCAGTTAATCAAATTAAATAATCAGCAGAAGAACTTAGTTTTATATAACAGTGTTCTCTCATGAATAGTTTATTCTTCTTACTTTCAATCTGCAGGTGTGGCTCGAGTTCTCAGAAAAGTCCTGTTTTCATCTACCACCCATCCCCGCCCACTTGTGGACGCTCAAAAAGTTTGATTCGGATTAAATCATGTAGGGTTCAGTATTGTCATATAGTCACTTTGGAACATAAAATACAAATGTTATTAGGTAATAATTTCTGGAACATAAACTAACCCGATTTGTAATCTCTTTCCATTTAACACAGAAAATAATAAAATTCCTTATTTTAAACTCTGATTTCCACTCCAAACCTTTTCTTTTTCCTGACAGAAGATTAGCCGTGGAGCTCCTGGTTGAAAAAGCGCTCCTAAATAATTGTCATTTTGACATTCTGGTCTCTCCATCTTTCAATTAATTGCCCAGCCCTAGATCCAGTCCAAAAACTCACAATTTTACATGTTGAGAATGAGACATGTGACTTATCGTAGTCCGTGCTCAGAGAGATGAGAATTTAGTTTAAAGGGGACTGTATTGTCTAGAATTCAGTTTTAGTTTATTAGTTAGTTTGTACTGTTCATTTTGTCAATAAAGGAAGTCCAGGCGCATCACTTCCTGTTTTGATATGGCAGCTCAGGCAGAAGCCACACTGTCTGCAGCTAGACAATCTGTTCGCATCCTCTGCTAAAGACTGATGAATCAATGTCGTAAGTTTCTGATATGCATAATTTGAATGTTTATCTTGAGATATTAGCCTTTATTTTGTGAAGATGATGTGTATTTTGGTCCAAAAAGCTAAGGGAAGTAATGAGAAAAAACGGGATGCTAAAACGGGTTTTGCTAATCAAAGCTACATAAGCTAATGTTCTGTTATGCTAGTATACCATGTGACAATCCATGTATACTGAATATTATTTCGTTTTTCTGTGTTTTTGTCACAGTTTTCACTCCATGTCATGGTGAAAGAGTCTTCAGTAAAACTACAAATTACAACGTTGACTCATCTCTTTGTCTTGAATGGAGTTTAGCGTGGTGTTTAGTCAACGGTCGTTGCACTTTGATGAGAACACTATAGTGAAAAGACAAGAAAGAATCAGCACTCCGGATGGCTTCCAAAAGTGGATCTTCAACCAGTTCAGCTGGACGTGTGAGAGCAAAGGCCGAAGCTGCAAAGATAAGAGCAAATTATGCGGCAAAGCAACTACAACTAAAACTAGAAGCAGCAAATATCGATTTAGAGACAGTTGCAAGAGACGCAGAGAAAATGAAAAAGATGCAGAAATACAGTTTGAAAAAACTAAACTACAAGCACAACTTGAAACATTACAATTACAATGTGAAGCTGAAGCAACAGAACGGGAGGCACAAGTTTTGGAAATGAATGAGGATTTGCAGACTGTAGATGAAATGGACGAAGAGGAGCATGAAAAAGAGCAGGAAGAGAAAATGCAACGTACAAGCGAGTATGTTATTGCACAAAACACGTACAAAGAAAACCCTCCCCCACCGCAAGATCTCACTGAAAGACAATCTCACAAAAGCCATGCATTGAGGCCATTTAACCCTCCTGTCCACAATACGTTGGCAGAAGTAAAGTCAAGGCATTCACAGGGCAGCAATAAAAATGACATTGAAGAGAATGACGACTCATACTTGCCAATACAAACAAAAGTTAAAGCAGAAAATAAAGGAACTTACAGTAAACTAGAGAGAAACACGTACCAAACTTTCCAACCATATTCTCCAAGACGTTTTAACGTACACGCACAACCGTTTGCTCCGGACAAAGTTTCACCACCACCTGCCATAGACTCATTAGCCCAGTACCTGGCCAGACGAGACCTCACAAATTGTGGCCTGTATCAGTTTGACGACAAACCAGAGAATTACCATGCATGGTATGCTTCATTTGAAAGTACAACAAGTGACATTCAGTTAAGTGCAGTACAACTACTCGACCTTATGATTAGATGGCTCGGAAAAGAATCCAGTGAATATGTCAAACGTATTAGAGCAGTTTACATCAGCAACCCATCAGAAGCATTAAAGAAAGCATGGGAAAGACTAGAAGAGTGCTACGCTGCTCCAGAAATAATAGAAAAGTCACTTTTTGAGCGTCTTGATAATTTTCCAAAGCTAAACACAAGAGACAATGTTAAACTACGTGAGCTTGGAGATTTGCTGACAGAAATACGTGGTGCCAAAGAAGATGGTTATCTGGCTGGCTTATCTTTTTTGGATACGTCACGTGGCATAGCACCAATCATAACCAAGCTGCCATTTGGACTCCAAGAAAAGTGGCTCTCTGCTGGATCAAAATACAAAGAGGAGCACAACGGACTCTTTCCTCCTTTCCAGTACTTCTGTGAGTTTGTGTGTCAGGAAGCAAAGAAAAGAAATGATCCCAGCTTTATGACTCCAACTGTAACAACTTTTACAAAACCAGACAAGTCAGCTTTCAAAAAGAAACATTAATGAAAGAGCAATCACAGTACAGAAAACGGACATCTCTTCACAGCAGTCAAACAAAGCGACAAACGTGGACCCATCCAAAACGTGCCCGTTACACAACAAGCCGCACTCACTCCAAAGTTGCAAGGGATTCAGACACAAACAAATCGAGGACAGAAAGGCATTTCTTAAGAAAAATGGAATCTGTTTTTAAATGTTGTGCTACAACTTCGCATCTGGCCAAGGACTGCAAAGCATCTGTTAAGTGTTCCGAATGTGAGTCTACTTATCATGTGACAGCCATGCATCCAAGTACACCAAATCCACAAACAAGGCCCCACCAACTCCACAGGCAGACGGCGGGGAGGCTGAAACCACTAACGCAGACAATGCAAATACAGACGCAACAGTGGTAACTTCAAACTGCACAGAAGTTTGTGGAAATGGACAGTTTGGTCGCTCATGTGCTAAAATCTGCCTTGCTAAAATATATCCTCAAGATGCTGTGCACAATTTTATTAAAGCATACGTCATAATAGATGATCAGAGCAATCGCTCGTTGGCCCGACCAGAGTTTTTCAGTCTGTACGGATTACAAACGGAGCCCTCTTCTTATCAACTAAGAACCTGCTCAGGCTTGGCAGAAACGTCAGGAAGACGTGCAGATGGATTTATGATCCAGTCCATTGATGGGAAAATAACAGTCCCTCTTCCGTCACTTATCGAGTGTAGTGACATTCCAAATAATCGTGCAGAGATTCCAACCCCTAGTGCTGTCATCCACCAGCCTCATCTGCGACACATTGCCAAACATCTCCCAGAACTGGATCCCAATGCTGAGATATTGCTTCTTCTTGGCAGAGATGTTTTAAGACTGCACAAAATCAGACAACAAGTAAATGGTCCCAACAAAGCCCCGTTCGCACAGCGCTTAGACCTTGGCTGGGTGATTGTGGGTGAAGTGTGCCTTGGAAGTAGTCACAAGCCAGTTGTCAGCAACTTCAAAACGACTGTGTTGGAAAGCGGTCGTCCCTCCACGTTTCAACCATGCACGAGTTACATGCAAATAAAGGACTCACTACCAAAGCTCAACTCCAGCACCAAGGTAACAGAGGAAACACTCGGAAAAACAGTGTTTGACAGAACAGACAAAGACAACAGACCTGCTCCATCAATCGACGATGAAACGTTTATGGAAAAAATGGACAATGAAATGCATCAAAACAACACAACACATGGGTAGCTCCGCTTCCATTCAAGCAGCCACGTCCGAGCCTTCCAAACAACAAAGAGCAGGCTGTTAACAGGTTTATGTCACTAGAAAAAACATTGAAACGGAATCCCAAAATGCAGGAACAGTATTTTGCATTCATGGACAAGCTCATTCAAAATGGACATCCTGAGATCGCTCCACCTCTCGACAACGAGGAATGCTGGTTTCTCCCGACGTTTGGAGTATATCATCCTCGAAAGCCAGAGCAAATTAGAGTGGTGTTCGATTCAAGCTCACAATACGAAGGCATCTGTTTGAACGATGTACTGCTCACTGGACCGGATTTAAATAACACATTGATCGGTGTTTTGTACGCTTTCGCAAGGACAAAGTGGCTGTATTGGCGGACATTCAGCAAATGTTCTACTGTTTCGAAGTGACTGAGGCCCATCGAAACTTCCTCAGGTTTCTGTGGTATGAGGAAACGACATCAACAAACAAGTCATCGACTATCGCATGAAAGTTCATGTTTTCGGCAATAGTCCCTCACCTGCCGTCGCCATCTCGGTCTGAGGAGAGCGATCAGAGAAGGTGCTCCAAAGTACGGTGAGGATACTATTCAGTTCGTCGAGCGACATTTCTATGTGGACGATGGTCTCATGTCTGTTCCAACCGATCATCATGCAGTAGACATTCTGACTAGAACACAGGCCTCACTTGCAGAGTCAAACATCCGTCTCCACAAATTCATCTCAAACAGTCGAGATGTTCTTAAGGCCTTATCTCAAGAGGACTGTGCAGCACCAGTAAAGGACTTGGACCTGAGTGGAGAAACAGAGTCTATTCAGCACAGTTTGGGCCTTTTATGGGAGACTTCAACAGACACGTTTCGTTTTCAGTGTCACTGAACCAAAGCCCTTCACGCGACGAGGTGTGTTGTCTACGGTGAACAGCATCTTCGATCCTTTAGGTCTGTTGGCTCCTGTCACCACAAGCGGGAGAGCTCTTTTAAGAGAACTTACAGCAGATCTTCCAGACTGGGACACTCCTCTCTCAGAAGAAAAACATGACAAGTGGGAAAATTGGCGCAAATCGCTTCAAGATCTCAAGCAGTTGCACGTACCAAGACATACACAAACATGTCACTGAGCAACGTTGAGCACAAAGAGCTCATTGTGTTCTCAGATGCTTCAGTGAAGGCCATTGGAGCTGTTGCATATCTGAAGACTGTTCAAAACAATGGCAATACTGAAGTTGGATTTGTTATGGCTAAAGGAAGGCTAGCCCCCAGATCGGAGCCCACAATTCCAACGCTTAGAACTTTGTGGAGCTGTTCTTGCTGTGGAACTGGCAGACCTCATTCAGGAGGAGTTGGATGTGCAGTTTGATGAAGTAAAGTTTTACAGCGACAGTAAAGTGGTTCTCGGCTACATCCATAAACACCAGTAAACGGTTCTACGTCTTTGGTGCACAACAGGATTCAGCGCATACGCCATTCTTCCAGACCTGAGCAATGGCACTATGTTCCCTCTGAAGTAAATCCGGCGGACCATGTTACACGGTTCTTGCCAGCTTCTCGACTAGCCCAAACGACATGGTTTTCTGGACCGGCGTTCTGCAAAAGACAGTAGAAAGGACAAACAAACTTGGGAAAGATGTGAACTCATACACCAGAAAGGGACACTGAAATCAGACCAGAAGTGAAAACCTACTGTACCAGCGTCAAGAGAATAGTCTCAGCCCAAATCGCTTCGGAGCGTTTCTCAACTTTAAAGTCACTTGTAAGAGCTGTTGCCCTGTCTGATTCACATAGCCAGGTCCTTCAGGAAATCAAACAAGCACTGTCAGTGCAAAGGATGGCACTGGTGCAAACAAGCGCGTTCACCCAGACGAACTTGACCAAGCATGTTTGTTATTTTGCAAGCGGCACAAAGATCTGCTTTTCAAAAAGAACTCTCAGCGTTGCATGCTAAAAAGCCAACTCCAAAAGACAGTTGTCTCCAAAAACTAAATCCCATCTTCTCAGATGGCTTGATTCGTATCGGAGGTCGACTCAAACATTCAAACCTGGACTCAAAGGACGACACCCAGTGGTTCTGCCCAAGAATAGCCATGTAGCTTTGTTTGTTGACACGCCATCACCACACACAAGTGAAACATCAAGGACGTCACTTGACGGAGGGGGCCATACGTGCAGCAGGGTACTGGATTCTGGGTGGCAAAAGGCTCATCACACTGTCATTCACAACTGTGTAACCTGCAAAAAGCTCAGAGGTAAAGTTGAGAACAACACATGGCAGACTTACCCAAGACGTCTCGAACCATGCCCTCCGTTCACCTATGTTGGACTAGATGTTTTTGGTCCGTGGATGGTCACTGCAAGGAGAACTCGTGGTGGACACGCGGAGTGCAAAAGGTGGGCAATCATGTTTAGTTGTCTGACCTCAAGAGCAGTTCACATAGAGCTAATAGAGACAATGGATGCATCAAGTTGCATAAATGCACTCAGGCGCTTCTTTGCCATCAGAGGACCGGCCAAGAAGTTGAAGTCTGATTGTGGCACAAACTTCATTGCCGCATGCAAAGAACTCGGAATGGACAAAAACTCACAGGATCCAAAGATCCAACGGTTTCTCAGTGAAAATGGATGTGTGTGGGAGTTCAACCCTCCTCATGCATCGCATATGGGAGGCAGCTGGGAGAGAATGATAGGCGTTGCCAGAAGGATTTTGGACTCTATGTTCCTCGACCTACATGTCAACCTGACTCATGAAGTTCTCTCTACTTTGATGGCAGAAGTTTCCGCGATTATGAACGCACGGCCGCTAGTGTCTGTTTCAACCGACCCGGACAATCCACAAGTTCTCTCTCCAAACATGCTTCTCACTCAAAAGTCTGGCAATCTTGCACCTGCTGGAGACTACTCAGGGAAGGACATGTATACTAAACAGTGGAAGCAAGTACAGCACTCGCTAATCAATTCTGGACACAGTGGCGCAAGAATACCTACCGAACTTGCAACGCAGACAAAAATGGACAACTCATCGCAAAGACTTGGAAGTTGGAGACGTGGTTCTACTCAAGGACAAGCAAGTTGAACGAAACCACTGGCCAATGGGAAGAATAAGCTCCACGTTTCCGGAAAAGACGGTCATGTTCGACAAGTTGAGATAAAGACTGTTGACCAGGGCACTCCAAAGACTTTTCGTAGACCTATTACAGAAGTTATTTTGCTTTTTCCTGCACATGTTTAGTTAGTAATGTGTAGAAGTAGTGACCTCATTCAGGTCAGGCGGGGAGTGTATTGTCTAGAATTCAGTTTTAGTTTATTAGTTAGTTTGTACTGTTCATTTTGTCAATAAAGGAAGTCCAGGCGCATCACTTCCTGTTTTGATATGGCAGCTCAGGCAGAAGCCACACTGTCTGCAGCTAGACAATCTGTTCGCATCCTCTGCTAAAGACTGATGAATCAATGTCGTAAGTTTCTGATATGCATAATTTGAATGTTTATCTTGAGATATTAGCCTTTATTTTGTGAAGATGATGTGTATTTTGGTCCAAAAAGCTAAGGGAAGTAATGAGAAAAAACGGGATGCTAAAACGGGTTTTGCTAATCAAAGCTACATAAGCTAATGTTCTGTTANTTCAATCTGCAGGTGTGGCTCGAGTTCTCAGAAAAGTCCTGTTTTCATCTACCACCCATCCCCGCCCACTTGTGGACGCTCAAAAAGTTTGATTCGGATTAAATCATGTAGGGTTCAGTATTGTCATATAGTCACTTTGGAACATAAAATACAAATGTTATTAGGTAATAATTTCTGGAACATAAACTAACCCGATTTGTAATCTCTTTCCATTTAACACAGAAAAATAATAAATTCCTTATTTTAAACTCTGATTTCCACTCCAAACCTTTTCTTTTTCCTGACAGAAGATTAGCCGTGGAGCTCCTGGTTGAAAAAGCGCTCCTAAATAATTGTCATTTTGACATTCTGGTCTCTCCATCTTTCAATTAATTGCCCAGCCCTAGATCCAGTCCAAAAACTCACAATTTTACATGTTGAGAATGAGACATGTGACTTATCGTAGTCCGTGCTCAGAGAGATGAGAATTTAGTTTAAAGGGGACTGTATTGTCTAGAATTCAGTTTTAGTTTATTAGTTAGTTTGTACTGTTCATTTTGTCAATAAAGGAAGTCCAGGCGCATCACTTCCTGTTTTGATATGGCAGCTCAGGCAGAAGCCACACTGTCTGCAGCTAGACAATCTGTTCGCATCCTCTGCTAAAGACTGATGAATCAATGTCGTAAGTTTCTGATATGCATAATTTGAATGTTTATCTTGAGATATTAGCCTTTATTTTGTGAAGATGATGTGTATTTTGGTCCAAAAAGCTAAGGGAAGTAATGAGAAAAAACGGGATGCTAAAACGGGTTTTGCTAATCAAAGCTACATAAGCTAATGTTCTGTTATGCTAGTATACCATGTGACAATCCATGTATACTGAATATTATTTCGTTTTTCTGTGTTTTTGTCACAGTTTTCACTCCATGTCATGGTGAAAGAGTCTTCAGTAAAACTACAAATTACAACGTTGACTCATCTCTTTGTCTTGAATGGAGTTTAGCGTGGTGTTTAGTCAACGGTCGTTGCACTTTGATGAGAACACTATAGTGAAAAGACAAGAAAGAATCAGCACTCCGGATGGCTTCCAAAAGTGGATCTTCAACCAGTTCAGCTGGACGTGTGAGAGCAAAGGCCGAAGCTGCAAAGATAAGAGCAAATTATGCGGCAAAGCAACTACAACTAAAACTAGAAGCAGCAAATATCGATTTAGAGACAGTTGCAAGAGACGCAGAGAAAATGAAAAAAGATGCAGAAATACAGTTTGAAAAAACTAAACTACAAGCACAACTTGAAACATTACAATTACAATGTGAAGCTGAAGCAACAGAACGGGAGGCACAAGTTTTGGAAATGAATGAGGATTTGCAGACTGTAGATGAAATGGACGAAGAGGAGCATGAAAAAGAGCAGGAAGAGAAAATGCAACGTACAAGCGAGTATGTTATTGCACAAAACACGTACAAAGAAAATCCTCCCCCACCGCAAGATCTCACTGAAAGACAATCTCACAAAAGCCATGCATTGAGGCCACTTAACCCTCCTGTCCACAATACGTTGGCAGAAGTAAAGTCAAGGCATTCACAGGGCAGCAATAAAAATGACATTGAAGAGAATGACGACTCATACTTGCCAATACAAACAAAAGTTAAAGCAGAAAATAAAGGAACCTACAGTAAACCAGAGAGAAACACGTACCAAACTTTCCAACCATATTCTCCAAGACGTTTTAACGTACACGCACAACCGTTTGCTCCGGACAAAGTTTCACCACCACCTGCCATAGACTCATTAGCCCAGTACCTGGCCAGACGAGACCTCACAAATTGTGGCCTGTATCAGTTTGACGACAAACCAGAGAATTACCATGCATGGTATGCTTCATTTGAAAGTACAACAAGTGACATTCAGTTAAGTGCAGTACAACTACTCGACCTTATGATTAGATGGCTCGGAAAAGAATCCAGTGAATATGTCAAACGTATAAGAGCAGTTTACATCAGCAACCATCAGAAGCATTAAAGAAAGCATGGGAAAGACTAGAAGAGTGCTACGCTGCTCCAGAAATAATAGAAAAGTCACTTTTTGAGCGTCTTGATAATTTTCCAAAGCTAAACACAAGAGACAATGTTAAACTACGTGAGCTTGGAGATTTGCTGACAGAAATACGTGGTGCCAAAGAAGATGGTTATCTGGCTGGCTTATCTTTTTTGGATACGTCACGTGGCATAGCACCAATCATAACCAAGCTGCCATTTGGACTCCAAGAAAAGTGGCTCTCTGCTGGATCAAAATACAAAGAGGAGCACAACGGACTCTTTCCTCCTTTCCAGTACTTCTGTGAGTTTGTGTGTCAGGAAGCAAAGAAAAGAAATGATCCCAGCTTTATGACTCCAACTGTAACAACTTTTACAAAACCAGACAAGTCAGCTTTCAAAAGAAACATTAATGAAAGAGCAATCACAGTACAGAAAACGGACATCTTTTCACAGCAGTCAAACAAAGCGACAAACGTGGACCCATCTAAAACGTGCCCGTTACACAACAAGCCGCACTCACTCCAAAGTTGCAAGGGATTCAGACACAAACAAATCGAGGACAGAAAGGCATTTCTTAAGAAAAATGGAATCTGTTTTAAATGTTGTGCTACAACTTCGCATCTGGCCAAGGACTGCAAAGCATCTGTTAAGTGTTCCGAATGTGAGTCTACTTATCATACAGCCATGCATCCAAGCACACCAAATCCACAAACAAAGGCCCCACCAACTCCACAGGCAGACGGCGGGGAGGCTGAAACCACTAACGCAGACAACGCAAATACAGACGCAACAGTGGTAACTTCAAACTGCACAGAAGTTTGTGGTAATGGACAGTTTGGTCGCTCATGTGCTAAAATCTGCCTTGCTAAAATATATCCTCAAGATGCTGAGCACAATGTTATTAAAGCATACGTCATAATAGATGATCAGAGCAATCGCTCGTTGGCCCGACCAGAGTTTTTCAGTCTGTACGGATTACAAACGGAGCCCTCTTCTTATCAACTAAGAACCTGCTCAGGCTTGGCAGAAACGTCAGGAAGACGTGCAGATGGATTTATGATCCAGTCCATTGATGGGAAAATAACAGTCCCTCTTCCGTCACTTATCGAGTGTAGTGACATTCCAAATAATCGTGCAGAGATTCCAACCCCTAGTGCTGTCATCCACCAGCCTCATCTGCGACACATTGCCAAACATCTCCCAGAACTGGATCCCAATGCTGAGATATTGCTTCTTCTTGGCAGAGATGTTTTAAGACTGCACAAAATCAGACAACAAGTAAATGGTCCCAACAAAGCCCCGTTCGCACAGCGCTTAGACCTTGGCTGGGTGATTGTGGGTGAAGTGTGCCTTGGAAGTAGTCACAAGCCAGTTGTCAGCAACTTCAAAACGACTGTGTTGGAAAGCGGTCGTCCCTCCACGTTTCAACCATGCACGAGTTACATGCAAATAAAGGACTCACTACCAAAGCTCAACTCCAGCACCAAGGTAACAGAGGAAACACTCGGAAAAACAGTGTTTGACAGAACAGACAAAGACAACAGACCTGCTCCATCAATCGACGATGAAACGTTTATGGAAAAATGGACAATGAAATGCATCAAAACAACAACAACACATGGGTAGCTCCGCTTCCATTCAAGCAGCCACGTCCGAGCCTTCCAAACAACAAAGAGCAGGCTGTTAACAGGTTTATGTCACTAGAAAAAACATTGAAACGGAATCCCAAAATGCAGGAACAGTATTTTGCATTCATGGACAAGCTCATTCAAAATGGACATCCTGAGATCGCTCCACTCTCGACAACGAGGAATGCTGGTTTCTCCCGACGTTTGGAGTATATCATCCTCGAAAGCCAGAGCAAATTAGAGTGGTGTTCGATTCAAGCTCACAATACGAAGGCATCTGTTTGAACGATGTACTGCTCACTGGACCGGATTTAAATAACACATTGATCGGTGTTTTGTTACGCTTTCGCAAGGACAAAGTGGCTGTATTGGCGGACATTCAGCAAATGTTCTACTGTTTCGAAGTGACTGAGGCCCATCGAAACTTCCTCAGGTTTCTGTGGTATGAGGAAAACGACATCAACAAACAAGTCATCGACTATCGCATGAAAGTTCATGTTTTCGGCAATAGTCCCTCACCTGCCGTCGCCATCTACGGTCTGAGGAGAGCGATCAGAGAAGGTGCTCCAAAGTACGGTGAGGATACTATTCAGTTCGTCGAGCGACATTTCTATGTGGACGATGGTCTCATGTCTGTTCCAACCGATCATCATGCAGTAGACATTCTGACTAGAACACAGGCCTCACTTGCAGAGTCAAACATCCGTCTCCACAAATTCATCTCAAACAGTCGAGATGTTCTTAAGGCCTTATCTCAAGAGGACTGTGCAGCACCAGTAAAGGACTTGGACCTGAGTGGAGAAACAGAGTCTATTCAGCACAGTTTGGGCCTTTTATGGGAGACTTCAACAGACACGTTTACGTTTTCAGTGTCAACTGAACCAAAGCCCTTCACGCGACGAGGTGTGTTGTCTACGGTGAACAGCATCTTCGATCCTTTAGGTCTGTTGGCTCCTGTCACCACAAGCGGGAGAGCTCTTTTAAGAGAACTTACAGCAGATCTTCCAGACTGGGACACTCCTCTCTCAGAAGAAAAACATGACAAGTGGGAAAATTGGCGCAAATCGCTTCAAGATCTCAAGCAGTTGCACGTACCAAGGACATACACAAACATGTCACTGAGCAACGTTGAGCACAAAGAGCTCATTGTGTTCTCAGATGCTTCAGTGAAGGCCATTGGAGCTGTTGCATATCTGAAGACTGTTCAAAACAATGGCAATACTGAAGTTGGATTTGTTATGGCTAAAGGAAGGCTAGCCCCCAGATCGGAGCCCACAATTCCACGCTTAGAACTTTGTGGAGCTGTTCTTGCTGTGGAACTGGCAGACCTCATTCAGGAGGAGTTGGATGTGCAGTTTGATGAAGTAAAGTTTTACAGCGACAGTAAAGTGGTTCTCGGCTACATCCATAACACCAGTAAACGGTTTCTACGTCTTTGTGCACAACAGGATTCAGCGCATACGCCATTCTTCCAGACCTGAGCAATGGCACTATGTTCCCTCTGAAGTAAATCCGGCGGACCATGTTACACGGTTCTTGCCAGCTTCTCGACTAGCCCAAACGACATGGTTTTCTGGACCGGCGTTTCTGCAAAAGACAGTAGAAAAGGACAAACAAACTTGGGAAAGATGTGAACTCATACAACCAGAAAGGGACACTGAAATCAGACCAGAAGTGAAAACCTACTGTACCAGCGTCAAAGAGAATAGTCTCAGCCCAAATCGCTTCGAGCGTTTCTCAACTTTAAAGTCACTTGTAAGAGCTGTTGCCTGTCTGATTCACATAGCCAGGTCCTTCAGGAAATCAAACAAGCACTGTCAGTGCAAAGGATGCACTGGTGCAAACAAGCGCGTTCACCAGACGAACTTGACCAAGCAATGTTTGTTATTTTGCAAGCGGCACAAAGATCTGCTTTTCAAAAAGAACTCTCAGCGTTGCATGCTAAAAGCCAACTCCAAAAGACAGTTGTCTCCAAAAACTAAATCCCATCTTCTCAGATGGCTTGATTCGTATCGGAGGTCGACTCAAACATTCAAACCTGGACTCAAAGGAACGACACCCAGTGGTTCTGCCCAAGAATAGCCATGTAGCTTTGTTGTTGACACGCCATCACCACACACAAGTGAAACATCAAGGACGTCACTTGACGGAGGGGGCCATACGTGCAGCAGGGTACTGGATTCTGGGTGGCAAAAGGCTCATCAACACTGTCATTCACAACTGTGTAACCTGCAAAAAGCTCAGAGGTAAAGTTGAAGAACAACACATGGCAGACTTACCCCAAGAACGTCTCGAACCATGCCCTCCGTTCACCTATGTTGGACTAGATGTTTTTGGTCCGTGGATGGTCACTGCAAGGAGAACTCGTGGTGGACACGCGGAGTGCAAAAGGTGGGCAATCATGTTTAGTTGTCTGACCTCAAGAGCAGTTCACATAGAGCTAATAGAGACAATGGATGCATCAAGTTGCATAAATGCACTCAGGCGCTTCTTTGCCATCAGAGGACCGGCCAAGAAGTTGAAGTCTGATTGTGGCACAAACTTCATTGCCGCATGCAAAGAACTCGGAATGGACAAAAACTCGCCAGATCCAAAGATCCAACGGTTTCTCAGTGAAAATGGATGTGTGTGGGAGTTCAACCCTCCTCATGCATCGCATATGGGAGGCAGCTGGGAGAGAATGATAGGCGTTGCCAGAAGGATTTTGGACTCTATGTTCCTCGACCTACATGTCAACCTGACTCATGAAGTTCTCTCTACTTTGATGGCAGAAGTTTCCGCGATTATGAACGCACGGCCGCTAGTGTCTGTTTCAACCGACCCGGACAATCCACAAGTTCTCTCTCCAAACATGCTTCTCACTCAAAAGTCTGGCAATCTTGCACCTGCTGGAGACTACTCAGGGAAGGACATGTATACTAAACAGTGGAAGCAAGTACAGGCGCTCGCTAATCAATTCTGGACACTGTGGCGCAAAGAATACCTACCGAACTTGCAACGCAGACAAAAATGGACAACTCATCGCAAAGACTTGGAAGTTGGAGACGTGGTTCTACTCAAGGACAAGCAAGTTGAACGAAACCACTGGCCAATGGGAAGAATAAGCTCCACGTTTCCCGGAAAAGACGGTCATGTTCGACAAGTTGAGATAAAGACTGTTGACCAGGCACTCCAAAGACTTTTCGTAGACCTATTACAGAAGTTATTTTGCTTTTTCCTGCACATGTTTAGTTAGTAATGTGTAGAAGTAGTGACCTCATTCAGGTCAGGCGGGGAGTGTATTGTCTAGAATTCAGTTTTAGTTTATTAGTTAGTTTGTACTGTTCATTTTGTCAATAAAGGAAGTCCAGGCGCATCACTTCCTGTTTTGATATGGCAGCTCAGGCAGAAGCCACACTGTCTGCAGCTAGACAATCTGTTCGCATCCTCTGCTAAAGACTGATGAATCAATGTCGTAAGTTTCTGATATGCATAATTTGAATGTTTATCTTGAGATATTAGCCTTTATTTTGTGAAGATGATGTGTATTTTGGTCCAAAAAGCTAAGGGAAGTAATGAGAAAAAACGGGATGCTAAAACGGGTTTTGCTAATCAAAGCTACATAAGCTAATGTTCTGTTATGCTAGTATACCATGTGACAATCCATGTATACTGAATATTATTTCGTTTTTTCTGTGTTTTTGTCACAGTTTTCACTCCATGTCATGGTGAAAGAGTCTTCAGTAAAACTACAAATTACAACGTTGACTCATCTCTTTGTCTTGAATGGAGTTTAGCGTGGTGTTTAGTCAACGGTCGTTGCACTTTGATGAGAACACTATAGGGACCTATTATGTCGAATTCACTTTTCTAAGTTTTAACCTGTTATAATGGCCTTCCTTCATCATTAATTTACTCAAAGTTATATTTGAATTGTTTCATGCATGTTGGAGTAATCTTGTTTTGTTTTTCAGCTGAAGCCCAAGTGCTCAGAAATCCCCGTTCTCACCTACCACCTATCCCCTCCCACTTGTCTGTATTTACTTGTTATAATTCAAAAGATTAATACTCAAAGTGAAGCTTATATGGTTCAATACTGTCCCAAATTCACTTTCCAACAATAAAAAATAGTTTTTAAAAATCTGTTGCTTTTTACAGTTACATTTTAAAGTGAAGAGGTGGGGATTATCAGTTCTGCAGTTTGAACAGGAAGTCAATAGAGCTGTTTCTATTTTCAAGTTGTTTTAGATCAACTTTGTGTTTTACAATGAACAAAAGGTAAATTACTGATCTACATACAGTATGTTCTAGTTTCTTACTAAATATATAAAAAAAAAAAAAACACACACAATAGGACCCCTTTAAGAATTACTGTTCTATGGATTTTGATTAGGATTTGTGCAGTCCTAGAAAATACAACTCTAATTTCCAAGTTTCTTCTTACTACGCTACTTGTCTCTTTGGAACTGATCTTTTACTCCAAATATTCCTCTCTCTTACTTGTTCTCTTTCAGTGTGCGATGGTCGAATCCCACCTCAGCGACGTCCTGACGCTGCACACGGATGTATCGGGCGTCCTGATCGGTGTTTCCATAGTAACGGTCCCTGGCGCCTGCAGAGGGACGGAGGTGGAGGACGAGGTGGATCTGGAGGTTTTCAACACCACACTGACTGTCATGGCCCCGTCAGTGCTCCAGGGTCAGTCGAGTTTAGAAGTTTACAGAGAAGGATAGACGATTATAATGATACAATTAGGGCTGCACCTGATGACTATTTTGATTTATCTATTGTCGTTTCTGCTGGTGTCCTTTAAACATATGAGTTATGTGGTACAGTATTGTGGAAGAAGGTGAATTAAGCCTCCATTTTATTTCAACAATTTATTTACAATTTCGTGCACAGGCCAGAAACTGCACTTTTCCTGGAACGTTTGGAACAAGAAACCGAGAAAAAAGGGAAGAATCCTCAGGAGCAGAAGTCCTTCTTTGCAAAATATGTGAGTAATTCTCTTCTTTTGAGCTTCTTAACAGTACGACTGATATTACACGCATCACAGATCGAAAATATACACGTGTGAGTAGAAGAGAGATGGACAAAGAGATCTAGTTTTTCAAAGTTATGTCATTTACAAAATGTAGACCCTCGGGACTCCGTGAAGTGATTTAACCTTTTGGTAAGAAATTCTTGGTCGATTAAAGTCCCATCGACCGATTAATTGACTAAAAGAAGGTGTAGTTAAAGCTTTGAAGCTAAAAAATATGTATTATCCTTATATTTATCTGTTCCAAATCCTCAACTAAATCACTACTTTTTGGTCTAGTTCAAAATAAAATGTTATAATAAAAGCAGTCGACCAAGACTCCAAGACCGATTAATCGACTAAATGACTGTTGTGTGCTGCTGTGGTGTGTTCATGGACCTGTCAGACTCTTGTGCGGTACTGTGGTGCGTTCATGGACCTGTCTGACTCTTGTGTGCTGTTGTGGTGTATTCATGAACCTTCGTGCAGTGACTGTGTGCCTTCATGGACATTCTGACTCTTGTGTGCTGCTGTGGTGTTGATGACCTGTCTTATCTTGTGCAGTTACTGTGGTGCGTTCATGGACCTGTCTGACTCTTGTGCAGTGACTGTGTGCGTTCTGACTGTCTGACTCTTGTGAGTGAGTGTGTGTTCATGACCTGTTGACTCTTGTGTTACTGTGGTGCGTTCATGACCTGTCTGACTCTTGTGCAGTGACTGTGGTGCGTTCATGACCTGTCTGACTTGTGCAGTGACTGTGGTGCATTTATGGACCTGTATGTGCTGTTGTGGTGTATTCATGAACCTTCGTGATGTGGTGCGTTTATGGACCTGTCTGATCTGTGCAGTGCTGTGGTGGTTCTGACTTTTTTGTTGTGGTTTTTTTTTTTTTTTTTTGACTTTGCAGTGAGGTGGTGCGTTCACAGACTGTTCGTTCACTGCTCTAACTGCTCTGTGCTGTGTTCCAGTGGTATTTGATTCTGGGAGGCGCCATCTTCCTCATGTTTCCAATTCGGCCCAGCCCCCAGAAGGGGGCGCTAGAGAGCAGAGCTGATCCCACTGATGTACAGTCTGTTATGTGGCCTGTCTCTGTCCTGCTTCTGTCCCGCTCAGCACTTTACTCACTTTAATCATGACTTTTACTCTTAAAATAACTGCACGCCTAACTAGGATTAGTCCTAACTACTACTTCATTATTGCTCTTTAGTATTCTCTAACAAGTCAGTTTAATCTCAATTCATTCAGGAATGATCAAAGTAGAAAAGGCTTCAAAGTTGTAATCTGGACAAGTTTTAAAGATTTAAACCAGGCGTATCAAACATGCAGCCTGGCCCCGGGATGATTTCTGATTATTATTGATAGTGGCCCTCTGTGTAAAGGTGCAAACGAGGAGTCATATTGGCCAGAATGGAAAACAAAAAGCTTATGGAATTACTATAAAGGCTTCTATTAAAGCTATCTACTCTGCATGATACAATACAATTCAAATAATGTAATGTAAAGGAATTCAGTATAAATATGGTCACATGTTAAATGAAGCTTTATGTAGCCTAATTGTCAGATATGAATTATCATAAACATAAATAGGTCTATGTTTTAAAATGTGTCGCTTGACCAACTCTGACTCCGATTCAGCCCAGCTTCATTTGAGTTTTTAGCTTTCATTCCAAACTAGTTTTCAGTCTGATGATTGATGGAAGAGGCTTTAGATCAGGGCTATTCAACATAAGGACCAGGGGCCAGATCAGGCCTTCCAACTGAGTAAACCCGGCCCACAATGCATCTTCCAAATGTAGAAATGCGTGTTGGAATGGCAGTTTTGCAGAGCATGTTAAAAACTAGTTCTTAGCCATCCTATTGTTATGACTGATACTGCTGAGGACCTGATTAGTGTATGTTACTCTACACTTTTTTTTTCCTGATCTGGGTGTTCATGATTGTTGTGCTTTGTCTGGTCACAGATAAAAATGTCTTGATGATTAACCTATGAAGCCCCTGCTACGAGAAGTTTCTAACGTGAAATCCACATCAAACTATTTGATTATGTCCAAGTTAAATCAAATTCTTCATTACTTGGTTATGTCCAAGTTCATGCTTTATTAAGGTTTATGTGCAGTAGTATAAAGTTGTACCTTTACATTTACTTAAAAATATACTTGTTCTTGTTTCATCCTTTAACCAGTTTAGTTTATGTTTTATACATTGGATTTAATCGAATTTTAAATGAACAAAAGTTATGTATTTTTACCACAGCGGAGCCATTGTCTCGACTCAAACGTGTGATTGTTGTTGAGCTTTGACCCGTTACATTAATGTTTGTGCAGCCGATCCCAAACATGTTTAAATTATGACCTCATCAGATCTTAAAGGCAAATGCAGCTTATTCAATAAATATAATGCAGCTTTGTACTCACGTGTAACGACTTTTGTGCTCACAATAAGGAACAGTTTAATCACCTAAGTCAGTTGTGCCCAAACCTTTGTAATTATTGATCCTTTATTTATTGTTTTATGTCAAATCAACTTTACTCAAAAACTAAAAAATAACTCTCCAAATCCTTTGTATCTAAAATGTCAACAAAATGAGTTTTTACCAGAAGCATTTTAAACATGTTTTTATTGGAATAGACTTGACTGTTTATCAGTTCGATACTCCCAGCAAATAGTTTTCAGATTTTTTACATTTTTTCCCACCAATGCAATTTATGAGAAGAAGTAATCAGATGTAAAGTCTAAGTCGTGTTTGCAGTGTAAAAATTAGCTACACCACCTTTCAGTAAAGGTAATGTAAATAATGACAATATATTACTAGTTACAATCTGAGTAAGTCGATTTACCTGCATACATATTTATTGCATTGAAAAACTACACTTTAGGACAGAAGCACCACTAACACAGCGTTTACATGGAGACCAGGACAACCAGATAACTAACCTTGTCAGATTTAAACCAGTTCTTCAAAGTGCATGTAAACCCAGGAAGACCTATTAACCAGTTTTCGGAAAACCAATTGATACACATGATCCCGACCGATTGTAGTCTGATGTCAGAATGCTCACAACTCCTGTCCAGCGTCCACATCGTAGTCATAAAGTGAAGATTTTTAGAACAATAATCTTGCCACTCGATCTCATATTTAACTGTTTTAACACTGTTCATACATGTCCCAGAAAAGTGTGTATAATGTCATAGACAATTTTGCAAAGAACTATTGATAATAAACAATATTATTTATATGAAAGGTGGGGTAGCTGATTTTTTTAGTTGTAAATGAATAGACTTTGTGTTTTTCATGAAAAAGTAAATAATAAATGCAGCAAGTTGTAGAAAAATTAGACCTGAGTACTGTCTAAACTGAATAATAACGAATTTTTGATCTAATCAAGTGCAGAATGCAGTGTTCTGATTGGCTGTGCTTGGGTGGTCCTCCCCATTTTCAGTTTGCTGTTTGTAAAAAGTGGTATTTAAGACACAATTGCACCAAAAATGAATACATATCGATATAAACCCTGTGTCGAAGGATTTATAAGAGAAAGTTGTCAGATTTAAAACCTAAATTTAGTTTGCAAAATCTGCTACCCCACCTTTTAATTGGAGCAAAACTGGTCAGAACGGTTTAAGGGGAAAACCAAATAGAACCAAATACATTCTTTTTTAGCCTAGTCTGATTTCTGTGATCATGTAAATGCACCTATTGAAAGCAGCATCAGTCCAAACACTATTGACACTCATAGTTTGTGTAATAATTATACAGAAAAAACACAATAGGTTTTCTTTGTGGCTTTAATGCATTCTGAACGCAACCTATTATACCAAGGCAGTCACTAATAACTCAAATTTCTGTTCTCTTCTTAACTGTTTTCTTTCCCAGACTTTTTCAGGCTCAAATTATTCAAAAGATTAAAAAAATAAAATGCTGTGATTGTATCTGAAACACACATGGAACCTTATTTTAAAATCATAGCTGTGGTCTGTTGGTAAAGTGCTTTGAACCAGAGGCTAGCCGGTTCATTTCTCACATACTTTCCCGTTTCTCTGGAGAGGAAACTTCTCTCTGTTTGGGTGTTTCCCAGTTGCCAGGATCCTTGTTTTTTTTTATTCCATTTCGGAGGAATTTACGTCATCTGCTCCTGGACAGAATGCTTTTCCAGTTCATCCAAAGTCTTCACGTCCTCCGTTTGACTCTGAGCATTTCAAATCTAGTTTATTTGACCTCCTACAAACTGATATTCACTGATTTCAATATGTGACATTTTAAATCAATAATACAGCTTACAAAATGACAAATTTACTTTTAGCTATCAGCCTTTTTTTTTCCTATAAACCCGGCTGTTTCAAAGTCAACATTGCACATGCCTACGTTTTATCAATTGACCAAAAAAAAAAAAAGACTTGACTTTGCTTTTTGTTGATTGATTCCTTTTTTTTTTTTTGTTAAAGGTAAAACGAGGACACAAAATTGTCACTGGGGTGAATCAGACTCAGTTTGTACTATTAACTAAACAAAACAGTTCAACAGTTTAATCAGTGGAGGTTCTTGACCTGTACAAGATCATTGCTCAAAATGCTCAAAATGGAGTGGAGGGGAAATAAAACTTGTATTTTAGCCCACCCCAGTGTCGAAAACATTCTTATATGCAAATAGTAAACAGCTTTCGTTTCAATATAAGCAATAATAGTTGCAAATGTGAGCAAGTATCTTCCTTACAATCCAGAAATTACACATACATTAGCATATATACATATTCACACACACATTTCCATAGGTAACAAGAACATTTTAAATACCAACTGTGGTAATCAGTAAATACCACAAGTAAAGGGTAATATAACATGAAACTACTACATGATATGAACTCAATTAAACCTTCATAAACAGATGCACAATCACCTGATGGGAGTCACAATCCACAACTTAGCCCTGAGGAAGTTGCCTGGATGAGCAACAAAACGGCGGCTGAATCCAGCGGATCTAGTCTGATCGTGTTAGTAAAATATTTAAATCCTGGATGTTTTAATGAACTTCTTCATGCACAGTTATTCATTGTTATTCCTAATAACAGTTACTATTTACTAATTTAAAAATGTGTTTTGGGAGCTTCTGCTTTTAAGTCATTTTTAACATGTTTCCAAACAAAGTTAGTGTTAGTGTAAATGTGCTTGTGTCACCAAAAAAGTTCCTGGTCTGATTGAAAAGGCCTCTTGCTTGAGTTCCAGCCCTAAACTATTCCACAGCCGGTGTTGGGCTTAATTACTATAATTAGATTACATTTTGAGTAACTAGTAGTGTAACTTAGTGACTGTGAAAATTACAGTTACTAACAAAATACTCATAGTTATTTTCAAGTACAAAAAAGCTACAAAAGTGACTTATTGTGTGAGAAAAAAACATCTCAGAGACACAGATGAGCAGCTGGAACAGGGTTCGGAATCATTTCCTATTGCTTATTTTACTTAATATCAGCCTCTTTAAACAACTCATTTGTTGTTTGCCTTTGTTTAAATGCCAATAATGCCATTTTAATACTATTTTTGATCGATGTTTGCAATAATACACAAAAAGTAATCCCAAAGTAATGTAACTCTTGAGGCAGTAATGTATTGTAAGTAATTACATTTTTAATAAGTAATGAGTAACTAATTTTTCAATACTTTTTCCCCAACACTGCCCACAACTTGACCTTACATATAGAAGCCGCAAAGCTCCTTCTAGTGGTTCTTACTCTAGAAACAGTGAAATGACCAAAACCAGTCAGACTTTACGACTGCTCTCTTTGAATAAACCATTTTTGAATAATTGATGTGAAGAAGTTGTGGAATGCTTTAAAAGCAAATTGTGCCTTATTTATTTTAATAAGATCATACAATTTTAGTAACTTGGAATGAAGAAAAAATTGTCCGCCTCTAGCAAAAATGACATTGTTTTTCTTTTGTGCAGAGCTTGTTCTACTCACGGTTCACGGGACACTGTAGTAGATTTTGACGAAAGGATCCTGGCAATTAAGAAACACCTTTTGTTTACTCCAAAACTGCATTTGTGATAACCGAGCATCAGGCTGACAAAATCTGTTAAATTCACTTTAAACATCAAAATTAAATCTTGTTTTTGAGCCTGAAAGTCTAATTTTTTTCAAATTTTCTGTCTCCTTTCCTAGTTTCAGATCAAACTAATCGGGACTGATCAATGACCACTAAATCTAATCAAAGTATCTGTATTTGATCAGTCTTTTTAACCGTTTCTGTGTCTGGTTTGTGTTCACAGTGGATGTACATCGTGCCCCTCGTTCTCTTCCTGATGATGTCGGGAGCTCAGGACCAATCAGGAGGCGGCGCTGGAGGCGGAGCAGCCAATGGGGGAGGGCGATGAGCAATAATAAAGATGCACTCAAAAAAACAAAACAAAACAGAAGGTCTATGGGGGTATTCCATGAAGCGAGCTAAAGCCAAAGCCTGGCTTATTTGGCCAATCTAGGCTTATGAAATCTCCATTTCCGTTCCATTAACGCGGCTAACCAGAGGTGACGCTGAGTTGCCGCAGTAACAAGTGCGCAGACATAAACCTGGTCGGGACCAGGTTAACTGTCAAGATTATTTTAGCTTTGTCTCAAAAAATGTCTAAAAAACACTTAAGTCACATGTTTATCCTTACACACTTCCACAACTGTGTGAAATCTCTCTGTCTGTTCCAACACAACTTATAAAGTCACTTTTTATTCACTTTATTTACTTGGCATTGGCACTAAAGAGCCGCTTTCGCTGTTTCTTTTCTTTTTTCTTTTTTTGAGCCGCTCTCACTGTGGAGAGACGCGTTTGTAAGAGCAAACGTCACATTGGCAGCACAAAAAGCCACATATTTAACTGGAAAATTAATGTGCATCTAAACTACAAAAGATTTACCTCAGACATGCAGCTATTTGTCTAAGGATGAAGCAACGAAAGCAGGACTAAAGTGTGAGAGCAGCCGTGGAGTTGTGCTGCTGTTTTTACTCACAGAAGCGCTTCATCGCATCTCTCTCCCTCGTCTCTCCTCACACCACGGACACACATGCTCTGCTCTGATTGGTTAGTTCTGGTTGTGAAGAGTTACGCTCAGGTTACGCTACAACTTTGTGACAACTTTACGCAGCGGGACTAGTTCCACATGCGGAGTGGAAAACTGTGCATTGCATTAGAAAACAATGAGTCTACTCACAAATACGATGATAAATCCTCTGGATCTCCTTCGCATAAACTGCCTCGTCTTTCTCCGGGCAGTGAACAGGAGGGGAGGGGCTGCCTCTCGCTCCCCGCATCAGAATAAACCACTATAAACTGAAAACTTTTGCGTTGCAAATCAAACTAGAGTCCGTGTGCACTTTGGCTCCTCACGTGTTTCGTTAGATCGTGAGGAAAAACACTTTTTCTCTCTCATTCACAGTGATGTCTTTGCTCCATTGATCTGGCCTCGTCACATTCAGCGGGAGCAAAGCTCACAGCCCAGATTAATCTTCAAGCTTGAATTAGCGTTGTTCAGACCCAGGCTTATTTCTTTAAATGGAACGACTTGAGGCTTAAGTTGGAGATGAAGCTAGTTTCAGCTCAGGATTTTAGGATAAGCCTAGACTTGTTAAGCCACTTTCATGGAATACCCCCAATGTTTGGTTAAATGGCTTGAATTGAGAACAGTAAGTTTATTTGAGTAGTTCCAGTGTTTAAATTTAAACTATAAATCCATGTGAGTAAAATCTAGTCTTCTATTTTGCATAAATGCAATTTAAATTTACATTTTTTTAAATTATGACACTGTATTCTGGGCTCGACTTAAAAATGTAGGTTTGACTGGTTAGCTAAAGTTTTTAGTGAAACATGAAAATTAATACATCATAGTCACACAATGTTAGAAAGTTAATCACTAACTTATCAATCAAGTCATTTTTTTCAAACATGGATAATGTCGTCTTTGTGTCTGTTTTCTGTGAACCTGTGACCTGCTGTACATAATGCTGAAGGAGAAAAGTGTCTGAAATGACTGTTTTAATACAACTGATAATAAAATATTTATTACAATCTTATTATTAGTTTCATGTACATCAGGAATTGAGGTCACTACCTGCAGGGGGAGTCGGGCACGTCGAGCTGGGAGGAGCTTGGAGCAGAGCAGAGATCAGGAATGTTGTTAAAATTTTAAATTGACACTTGTTATAAACAATATATTTTTTGAAACAAAAGTAAATAGACATGTGTAGGTGATTTAGGACAGGAGTTCCTCCCGTACACTGACACTGAGGTGAGTTCGGTTTGGAACACCTGCCAGTTTCTTGCAAAGTGGCTTGCATCAGCTCCAGTCCACTGTGGCCAAAGCCGCACGTGGATTCCAGCGAGAATGTTTGTATTATGAATTGAAACTCAAGGACACATTGGTTTTAAACACTTTCTAAGCCTTGTGGGACTCCCCGACACGAACTGAACTACGACAGGGGTTAAACCTCGAGACCTGAATATTCATGTAACCTGGGGCCCAGTCTTATTACATTTATTTTACGGATTGTGCGACCCAACTTTGGGCCTTGGCCCTATGGATAAAAAATATTTGTTTTGGTAATTTCACTGCTCCACAGCTCCACCCAGCCCTTGATTGAGAAAGTACAAGTTCCCTTTATTCATATATTCATATATATATATATATATATATATATATATATATATATATATATATATATATATATATATATATATATATATATATATATATATAATATACAGTATACAGTATAATAGCGACCATTTCAGACTCCAGGTTCTGTTTCTGATCAGTCTCAGTACCTCAGATTCAACTCTGCCCCAGCAGTTCTCTAATATAATAGATATTTAAATTAATAGTAAAGGTGAAAAAGTAAAAGAAAAGATAACTTCCGCAGTGATAAGTGTAACCGCGGCAACACACAGGAAGTGAGTTGTGTGGAGGAAGTGGTTCTGACGCTGCTGCAGACTGCTTCCTGAGGAAGTGTCAAAATCTCACCCAAAAAGGCACGATTTACCTCAGCACCTGACACAATGATCTGAAGTGATGACAGCAAAGTCCGGGTCGCCGTGTTTCCTCTCATGCAGCCGAAATATGTGTTAATCCTCCAGCATTTTCTACTAATCGTGTGTAAATTAAACTTAAAATGTCTTTAAGATTAACCCTTTGCGACTTGAAATAATGTAGAATTACACCAACATCAAAATCCATTGCTTTTTAATACAAATACATGAGTTGATTTGCAGATTTGTGCGGTCTGTAAATGGTCTGTGGCGCTCTCTTTGATGAAACTCCACCTCTGCTGCTTTTCTGGATTCTTTTCATATCGTCACAAGCTTTGACGTGACAATAGGACAGTGACAATGACGCTGCATTCACATGAACTCGGAAACTCTGTAATCTTTGTAATCATCCAACTTCCCAAAACACTTGTGCGACATTTGCATAACTTTGATGAGTCACTGGAAACCTGTAAAAACTTTTGCAGAAGTAACACTGAAGAGAAGTGATGTGCAGATGTACCGTAAGAGTAAATTGGAGATAATACACTTTTCAATATGACAAGAAGATAGTTGACTGTGCGTGGTAAAAGATGTTTACTATGGATGAGCAATGAGGAATTGTTTGTGTGTTTTTGAGATTAAGTGTTGCTGATTACATTTCTTTTTCCTTTTCGGTGCTGTTCTGTGGAGTGCCTCAGGGCTCTATTCTAGGTCCTTTGTTATTTTCTTTGTATACGTTGCCATTGGGATCAATTATTGCTAAGCATAATGATTTACATATTTATTTACCTTCAATCCCTGGCTGACTGCATTTCAGACATAAAGAGGTGGTTAGCGCATAATATTCTTCCTTTGAATGAAAATGAAACAGAAGATTTTATTTGGTGAGTCAGTGTCGACAGATTTTGATTGGTTGTCATCCAGTTAAAAATAACTGTGAAGAATCTTTGTGTTACTTTTGACAACAATTTTAAGTTTGATAAACAAATTGATAGCATTGTCAGAGCAAGTTTTTATCTTTTGCGTCTTTTATCTAAAGTAAATCCTTTTTTGAATCGTGCTGACCTGGAAAAGACTATTCATGCTTTTATCAGCTCTAGAATAGATTACTGCAATGCACTTTATGTGGGTGTTTCCCAGTCTGCACTGAGTCGCCTCCAACTTGTGCAAAATGCTGCAGCTCGTTTTTTAACCAACACACCCAGACGTTAGCATATCCCCCTGTCCTTCTGAACTTCACTGGCTTCCAGTTTCTTTCAATTGTTTTTATTCTTTAAAATTTTGTTTTAATGCTCTCAGCAAATTTTGAGTGAACTTTTTAAACCCAAGTTGGGCTTTAAGGTCAACAAACCACCTCCTGCTTGACGCTGAACTGTGGTGGGGCTTTTGGGTTCCAGATTTTGGAACAAACTCCCCCCTGATATCCGCACCATTATTGACTTTGGTCTTTTTAAATTAGGCCTCAAAACACATTTGTTTAGGATGGCTTTTAACATTCAGTAATGTAGTAACATGTCTTTATTGAGAAGCACTTCAGTCACTTTTTGTGTTGTGAAGAGCTATATAAATAAAGGTTGATTGATTGATTGCTTGTGTTCTTAAAAAATATATTTATTAAACTTCAAATATGTCCCAGGGCGCAGACATTATATCATTCTGTACCTTAACATTAAATGTCTTTCTAGGCAAACATTCATTTGATTTATCTTTAATAATATCTTTGAATTATTTCTGCCGTTTTGTAATTCCTAATATCGAACCATAAACCTACTGTTTTGCATACACATTGAATTTATTATACTTTTTTCATATGTTATTGTGAAAAATACCACACTACTTAATTAATATCTTTACTGTTATTAGTTAGAGCTATTCTTTTGTGCAGAGCTTGTTGTTATATTAGAGCAAATCAAACGTCAAAACTACAGATCTTGGCTTCTCAGTCCAGATATAGAAAAAAATTGTTCTACATGTTACAAGGTTTCAATCAGGTATTTACCATTTTATGTCCAAACCAAGTGTGTTAGTTACTAGTGAAAACAGCCTGTTAATGGAGGCCTATGTAGTTGTGATGTAAACTCAAAAATCTCTCACTGATCTGTTCTATTTCTTATTTCGTCGCGCAGTCTCAGTGTCTGGAGTGTTTCTGTCTCAGTGACCTCATGTGTGATAGTTTACTCGAGAGCTGCAGAGTTATTTTGGAAAGAGCTGAGTAGTAATTCTAATTAAGGAAGCAGCAGCTCACACGTATTCTAGAGAGAGACGTGTGTTTAAGTCAGCAGCACTGATGGAGGAAGTAAATAATTTGCATGAGTGAATGTTTCTGACAAATTATTAGCATTAATTTTAGCGTTGTGGGTTATTTATGTGTCTTTAGACCCATAGCTATGACAGGTTCTCATGTTTCTGTGGTAAATAATTGTCATAGTTTTACATTCGTCAAGTTGAAGCTTGTGGTGAAAAGTTTAGTAGCTTGTGGTTTAAAATTTTACCCGTTAAACCAGAATCCCTCGTTCTACAGTATGTCGTCAAACAGCGCCGCTGCTAGCATGTCGGGAACCCGAGTCAAAATTTTCAGAAGGAACAGAACTGAACAGAAACATTAAAGTTGGATGAAGCCTTTGTCAAGACAAATTGTGTGCAAAAAAATAATAATAATAAATAAAATAAATAGCTGTATTTCATTGTGGTAATTTGCACAATTTCGTCTACGTATTCGTTCATCTGCTGTTGGTCCTGGTGTTCTACTGATGCGCTAACAGCTTATAAATGGTACATGCTCTTCCAAACACACAGGGTTAGGGTTAATTTTGAGCTCTGTGCTGTGTATGATCAGACATACAATCTTCAGCAGCAGGACAGTGGGCCGCTGAGTCTCTTCAGTACTACAGAGG
The DNA here is from genome assembly GCA_038363315.1 of Mugilogobius chulae. Classification (NCBI taxonomy): domain Eukaryota; kingdom Metazoa; phylum Chordata; class Actinopteri; order Gobiiformes; family Gobiidae; genus Mugilogobius; species Mugilogobius chulae. The sequence continues at coordinate 135,404 of JBBPFD010000683.1, forward strand.
TCTGAATATCACTTATAAAAGCATTAGGGTTATTCTATTCCGTCCCACATTGACTTGAGCGTGCAGTGACAGTTTTTTTGGGCACAACAATAGAGCATGGATCTACTATATATAGATAGGTCACCATTGTTAGCTTGTAGCTGCAGAAAATCAGCCACAGTGCTCCTCCATTGTAACTGCAGTGAGGAAATCCCTCTACTAAGGTTGCCAAACTTCACTCCAACTTTGCAGTTTTAATTACAAAGATGTTAGGCTTCTCATACAATCAGACTTTTGCTTTCCAGCGATTCATAAGCGCAAAATAAAACAAATCCACCACCGATTTGGCCAGTATAGTGAAGCTTTTTTATGTTAACACGTTCACTAACTCACCCCTTTTGGCCGCTCGATACAGATGCATCTGTCTAAAGTCCGATGTACAATCACAAAGTCTCATCTTCAGTCTCAGTCCCTCTGTGCGGAAGAGGCTGCATTATACCATAATCTCTGACTTCAAAACTTGTGATCGGATGTCCATCCTCGCTGTTTAGTGCGTGAAGCCTGAGCAGCACTAATTATATCTTTAGCGAGAAGATCGAATGATTTAGAAAGTATTTTGAGATTTGTATCTTTTTCTTGTGGCTTTGATCAAGTCAGGACCTATTATATTTTTGATTAGACAATTATTCTATTAACAATATAGGCTCTGGTTGAAATGTGCACAGCCGCTGTGCCAATAGGTGTAAATCAGTACAGTCTTTCTGCGTCTGGTTGCATGTTCAAAACTAATTATCCCCCTTTAGACACTTGAATTGACACATATTTTGCAGTTGTAAACAACAGCACATCTGAAAGTAACAGCAGAAGAGTTCTGGATTGAAAAGGAATTTTTTTCAGTTTTTCTTTCATTTATTAACTTTAAACAACACAGTAAACATATTTAGCATGAGCACTATCCTCTGCTAAGATATTGGGTAAAACTTTGACAACAATGAAAGGTTTAAATGTTTTTTATTGTAATATAGAAAGTCAAGCCACCGATTAAAATGTGCCCTGTGATCAATGTGTTGACTAAAAGGGGTGTGGCCTATATTCTAAAAACTCATAACGGAGCTCAAAAGTCATAAAATAATCCGTTGACAGATAATTTGCTCAACCATGACCAAAGTGCAAGAGCACAAAGGAACACCAGGTTTTAATAACTAACTGACTAACTCGCTGCCAAAGTGATAATAAGTTCAGTGTTTTTGTGTCTGTAGCTCAGTGGATTTGGAAAGGTTGTGAATTGTAATGTGAATGAACTTTCAGACAGTTTTTTAAGGCCGTTTCAGTTTGTGCTGAATGTGTAAACAGAGCAAAGTGCAGGAGTTAGTTAAAGCTCAGTGAACTGTAGAAAACCATTTGGTTAAACTTTACACCAGGACTATTGTACTCAAATTTACCGAGGGCCAAACTCTCCCAAAGGCCAGGGTCTCATACTGTAGGCATTGCATGATGTGATATATTTTGGTTTGATTTAATGTAAAAGATACATTAATAATTACTTTCAGTACTACATCACATAAATAACTGATTGCTCAGTTTGTGGAGTTGATCTGAAACACAGGCGAGGGGAGTGGTGACCAGACCAAGTGACCAACTCTTTGCAATTTGCTGAAGCTTGGGTTCTGGATCCCAGGCAAAAGTAATTCAGGATTAAAATGGCCAACAAAAGAAAATATAGTTTTGTAATATTTGGTAAGGGCCAGATCAGATTAAGTTGAAAAGGCCTGCTTTACACTGAAGCTTTCTGCTGAAATGGGCAGTCTATCAAATCAGAGATATGATTGTAAAAATGCAGCTTTTTACTATTGTTCTTTGCCATATAAATTGGTATAGTGTTGTCACCTTGTTTTTGACGCCTGATGAGGCGGCCAAAGCGTCCGCCGCAGATTTCAGCGTCCGCTTTGCAAGACACGGCAACAGCAGATGCCTGAACAAGCGAATTTCAACGCGCTAGACGCTCCAAGACGCAGATTTACATTGACTTAACGTGTAAACTGGACGTGTTGTCCGGTCTGAACGCAGCTTCAGGCTTATTCAATTTGTGATTGAATTGCGCACACACTGCTCTTCTTTGTGTGCAGCAGTTTGGAGATATGATTGTAAGAATGCAGCTTTTTTTACTTGGTATAGTGTTGTCACCTTGTTTTTGATACTAAGAAAAATGTGATGCCAAAATACTGTGTAATGATATACAAACACTGTATTGACATCTGCATACCAATTTTTCGACAACCCCAGTCTGTGCAGCTTTTGATATTCGTCTAAATTAAGCTTATGCAAGAAAAAGTAAAGTGAAAGTAGTTTTTCTGTTGCTGCGGCAACTGTAGCTCGACAATTGAAATTTGAGGAAATTTCAACTGCTGCACAACAAACAATTTCTTAATTAACCAAAACATCTTATTTAAGGAGAGAAATGTAATGAGTTGAAGTGTATGTGATCCCAAAACTGTCAGTGAAAAATGTGAGCAAAACCTGTATTCATGTTGTTTATCTCTTTTCTACCACTGTTTACCTGATTTTCTTTTTTACATGTCGCATACAAACTAGTACTCAGTAAAGTTGTAGTTGTTTTATTTATTTCCAGGCTGTAGCTGTTTTTTGCCATGTTTTGAATTCTCACCATTGGACTCACTGCTCATTACAATGCCGTGACAAACAGAATACTAAAATATTCAGACGGACGTGAGCTGTTGTTTTCACTGCAGCTGTTGGTGAGTCAGACTGACCAGAGTTTATTAAACAGACCGGCTTTTCATTCACTAAACACAGGAAACGCAACATGTTTAGACTGGGATTCACTTCAATGGACTAATCGGACTGTCGAGAGCAGCCAGTGTGTTTATCCAGAGCTTAATGCAGGTGGAAACTAATCAGGTAATAACGTGTTACAAATATAAAATAATAAAAAAAAAAAAAGAAAATATCAGATCAAAAGTGAATATCAAGTAATTACCTGCTACGATCACGTTTTTACTGATAATTAAAGGACTGTACCTGATTTTGCATCCTAAAAATGTAAAAACAGAATAATTAATTTTAACATTTTCCTTCAGGCTACATGATGCTCACGTAGCTAAAGCATTCTGAGCTTCAGAATTGTTCATCATGATGAGTTTTATGTTTTTTCAAGCTTTTAACAGTGAGGTGAGTCATATGCTAAAACAGTTAGCCACAATGCTAAAAACAAAAACAGAAAAAGCTGCACACAAACGGGATTTTATTAGACATAGACAGGTTTGGGACTAATTCACCTGATAGATACATTAACAAGACATCAGTGCTAGGGAAATTGCTTTTAAGTTATTGTTGCAAAAAATCGAGTACAGTGCCTTTAAAAAATATATATATATATATACAATACAGACCAAAAGTTTGGACACACCTTCTCATTCAAAGAGTCTTCTTTATTTTCATGATTATGAACATTGTAGATTCACATGAAGATATAAACACCATGAATGACCAGGAGGAGAGTGATGATGCGGCGCCAGATGAGCTGGCCTCCAGTCTCACTAGATGGCGTACTTTTACCACGACACAAAACAGCGTATTTTGAGCACGAGTTCACAGCTATTTTTAGTACTTACGTTACGCGTACATTTAGCACGATATGAAAAAGCTAAAAATTACACGAGATTTCACAGCGTTAAAAAAAACAGGCATAAAGTTACTAAAATGGGTAAGATTAGGTCTGGGGCTTGGAGTAGGTTAAGATTAGAATCAGGATTTCATTAATATTCATAAATAAGCAGCATAAATAACAGCTGTGAACTCGTGCTAATCATAAGTAATTTACATATTGTGTAATGTCGTGGTAAGTGTACGCTTTCTTGTGAGATCGGGCTCGATGACTCACCAGACCTGAACCCAATCCAGAAGTGCTGAGTGTAACGAAGCGTAAATGTCCACATGAGGGACCGAAGAACAGGTGAAGTGTGGTGGCAGTAAGGATAAACTCACTCCCTCAGGTATAAGATCTGACCGGCAAACTGGGCTAACGGGAGCGTTCCCTTTAGCTCAATGTGTTTGTTGGTCGCCTGCGGAACAAAAGATCCTGGTTCGACTCCCGCTCAGGACGGTACTGAGCACTATCGTCACATGAGCATCTCTGGGAACTCCTTCAAGAGTGTTGGAAGAGAATTTGAGGTGACTACCTCTGGAAGTTCATCAAGAGAATGCCAAGAGTGTGCAAAGCAGGAATCAAAGCAAAAGGTCGCTTCTTTGAAGAACTTGAATATGAATATTTCCAGTTGTTTCACACTTTTTGGCTATGTACTATACTTCCATATGTGTTAATTCATAGTTTGGATTCCGTATGAATCTACAATGTTCATAGTCATGAAAATAAGAAAACTCTTTGAATGAGAAGGTGTGTCCAAACTTTTGGTCTCTACTGTATCTATTATTATTTGTATCACGTTACTACCTAATAGTATCAGGTCATTACGATACTATCACGTTTTTATCTGATACACTTATTTATTTATGTTTGTATCACGTTATTACCTGATAATTTTATTTATTTATCTATGTATTTATTTATTGTATCAGTTATTACTTGACAGAATTTATCATAAAATTTCGTGATACAACTGGAAAAAAAAAAAAAAGTAGAAACTGGCAGTACTGCGCTTCCGTATAAATGTTGCCTTTAATCAATCAGGTAAAATGAAATCTAAACCACAATCTATTCATTTCTCAGTATTCTTAGCTTATCTCGTCGATGGTTTGGCAAAGTTTACTTCGCACGCGCGTGGCCCCACCTCTCTCGTCTGGAGTCATGGCCCCGCTGTTCTGCGCTCAGTCAGACACGCACCACCACCACCATCACTACAACCATCATCAGCAGCAGCAGCGGCGGTGAAGTGCTCCTCTCTGTGCCCGTCAAACATGTCCGGAGACCAGCGGGGGCTCGTCTACCTCGTGTCCGGGGGCTGCGGCTTCCTGGGCAAACATTTACTGAAGGTTTTACTGGAGCACGAGCGGGACGCGGTGGCGGAGATTCGCGTTTTTGATAAAGTCACGGACCCGAGTCTGGAGGAGCAGAGCACAGGTAATATCTGTCTGTTTTTTTCAGGGATTCATTTCAGGAGATGGGGAAATGTTGCATCGCTGAGTGATGATTGCAGAATACTGACTGAATGTGCACTTTGTCCTGTTTTGAAAAACCGTGCGTCAGCTGCTCACGTAAAGCAGTGTTTCGGGGTACGCTACACAAACCAGGGGTGTTGTAATGTTTTCAGACTTTAATTTAGGTCCTGTTTCATTCATAAACATGTTACCAGAAAATGGAGCACAAATAATTCAAATGAAATCGAAATTTAAATTAGACTAATGCAAGAGAGGTTATGCACTGACATAATTTTATTCCAAAAATGCTTAGCAACATTTAGAATGAGTGGCATTCTTCAATGTATTTTGTTGTCGTGGCAACGGCTTGTCTGCTAACAACAGTTGATGATTTAGGACATTTTCACTGCAAAAACGGACTCAAAACATATTTTTTAAGAAGAAAAAGGTAATAAGTTCAACTGTGTGTGATTTCACTGATAAATGTGAGAAGCTAAAGTCTGTTGTTTATCTGCTTTGCTACAACTGTTTTTTTTTTTATGTCAGTTACAAACCCAGTGCTCAGTAGACTTGTTGTGGGTTGAATTTGTTATCAACTGTAGTTTATTTTTCTGTTTTAGCGTTTATTGAACTCTTACAAGAGAAAATGTCCTTTCTCTCCATTAACTCTCTCAGCATGAACATTAGGCTCGGGAAACGTCTGTGGTTACCATGGAAATCATGGCAAATCCGCCATGTTTGTTGATAGTTGAGCAGAACTTCCATAGGAATACATTAGACAAAACGATTAAAAAAAGTAAACAAAACAGCCGTGGAGCAGCCCAATAAACTGCTGGGTCAGTACTGGTAAGTTTATCTATCAATATATAGTGTCAAAATATAATTTAATTAACGCGATTTTCTGTATTTAACAATTTAAAATCTCCATTGGTTTAACATGGGACCAACTGAACATTCTACAGCTGCATGATGTCACGTTCCCGAGCCTAATTTAGAATGCTGTCATGTCACCTACTGAGGACTGGGTTTGTAACTGACATGTAAAAAGAGAAAAGCAAGTCAACAGTTGTAGCAAAACAGATAAACAACAAGACTTTAGCTTCTCACATTTATCACACATTGAAATCACACACAGTTGAACTTATTACATTTTTCTTCTTAAAAATGTGTTTTTTAAAATGTCCTAAATCATCAACTGTTAGCAGACAAGCCGTTGCCACGACAACAAAGAAATACATTGAAGAAATGCCACTCAGTCTAAATGTTGCTAAGCATTTTTGGAATAAAATTATGTCAGTGCATAACCTGTATTACAATATGAAAGAATTGTTTTGGATAAGTCATGGGAATCTGAAGTTAAATTCTGTACCAACCCTGAATCATTACGCTCCATCATTTCCATCACAAACTACAAAGTATGTTTAAAATATATTTGGACAGAATTAGTTTGTTAAATGTGGAGTATTAACTTTTAATGTAGCTACAATTTGTAAACTTTGTCTCTTTCACCTAAAAAGACTGTAATTGTGACAAAATCAACTAATCAACTTTTTAGTTCTCAATAATAGTCGAAAGCTGTGTTCTGATTGGCTGTGCTACATCTCCTTTAATAATACACATGATCCTCTCAAATTTTACTGATTCTGGAGGTAAACGTAGACTCAGTGCAATTTTCAGTGTGCTCATAATTTATTTATGAATTGTTAATAATTGTTAGATGAAACTTTCGAGTACTATGTTGTTTATTTACACCACACTTCTTGGTAGTTATTGTGTCACTCACCACAGCTGCCACGGAGCAGACTGACGTAAGCAGGTTGAGTTGAGTGCATCAGCTTTTTTCATTCTTGATTCAATGTAAGTTCACAGTTTGAAGACAGATTGCTTTTTAAAACCTGGTTAATATTACATTTTTGCCGTTCTTTTAGAGTCTCAAGCCATTTCCAGTACCACTGAAGTGTGTAACTCCTGAGGTGCGTGTACCCTTGGTTGGGAAACACCACGCTTCTTTGTGAGGCTGTAGATGTGGCACACTTTCATATTATAGTGGGAGAATAGTGTTTTATAAACTCCTCTCTGTGACTCCTGTGTCAGAGAGTTCTCATCCAACTACAAAAGACCCAAGCACCTGCTTAGCTGATAAGATCCAGCCTTGACAAGCCGGTATGGACAATAATAATTATGTCCTTGGGAAAGACATCAGCAGTGGCCTTCACATGGTTTCTGCAGGCTTTTACAAATAATAATAATAATAATAATACATTTTATTTATATAGCGCTTTTCAAGACACTCAAAGACACTTTACAGACAAAGGCAGATAAATATACACAAAATAAAACAGTCACTATCACTAAAACATTGATCAAACATTAAAAGCAGATTTGAACAGATGGGTCTTCAGATTTTTCTTGAAGGTGGTGAGGTCGGTGCAGTCTCTGAGTTGTTGAGGTAGCGTGTTCCATAGGGTGGGGGCAGCGATGGAGAAGGCTCTGTCGCCCCAGGTTCGGAGTTTGGTCCTGCAGGGGAGGAGAAGGAGGTTGGAGTCTGAGGAGCGGAGGGAGCGCACTGGAGTGTAGCGGTGAAGCAGGTCAGTGAGGTAGGGTGGGGCCAGGTTGTGGAGGGCTTTGAAGGTGATGAGGAGAACTTTAAATTGGATTCGCTGAGGGATAGGGAGCCAGTGGAGATTTTGTAGAACAGGGGTAATATGTTCATGGGAGCGTGTGTGAGTGAGGAGACGGGCAGCAGAATTTTGAATGTATTGTAGTTTGTTGAGAGTTTTAGAGGATAGTCCATAGAGGATGCTGTTACAGTAGTCAAGTCTGGATGAAATGAATGCGTGTATGAGTATTTCAGCAGCGGGAAAGGAGAGTGATGGTCGGAGACGTGCTATGTTTTTGAGGTGAAAGAATGCAGTCCGGGTAACTTGGTTAATGTGGGATTCAATGAGAGGTTAGAGTCCAGGAGAATGCCAAGGTTGCGGATGAGTGGAGATGGAGTGAAGGTAGAATTGTTAAAGTTAAAGAGGATCGAAGAGGATTTCAAAAGTGTTTTTGGACCAATGATTATGATGTCAGTTTTGTCACTGTTGAGTTTGAGAAAATTATGTGTCATCCAGGTTTTTATGTCAGTTAGGCACTGAGTGAGGGAGGACTGGGTTATTGCGTTTATGGATGATGTGGAGACGTAGAGCTGAATGTCGTCAGCATAACAGTGAAAATGGAGACCGTGACGACGAATGATGTTGCCAAGAGGGAGAATGTAGAGGATGAACAGAAGCGGACCAAGCACCGAACCTTGTGGAACACCTTGTGACAGTGGAGCAGTGGTGGAGGAGCAGTTGTTGATGCTGATGAATTGCTGTCGGTTGGTGAGGTAGGATTGGAGCCAGGATAGAGCAGAGCCAGTGATGTTGAGGGAGGTCTTGAGACGGGAAAGGAGAATGGAGTGACTGATGGTGTCAAAAGCGGCAGTGAGATCTAGTAGGATGAGGATGGAGAGCTTGCCAGAGTCGGAGGAGAGGAGGATATCATTTGTGACCTTAAGTAATGCTGTCTCTGTGCTGTGCTTTTGGCGGAATCCAGACTGGAATGGTTCAAACAGACTGTTGGAGGTTAGGTGGGCTTGAAGTTGTGAGGCAATGACACGTTCAAGAATTTTAGACAGGAAGGGAAGGTTGGATATGGGACGGTAGTTTGCAAGGTTGTCTGGGTCAAGACCAGTTTTTTTCAGTACTGGGGTGATGGCTGCCAGCTTGAGAGATTGTGGAACTGAGGCATTTGAGAGTGAAGAGTTTATGATGGTTGTGATTAAGGGAGAGATGATGGGAAAACATGTTTTGATGAAAGGTGAGGGGATAGGATCCAGGGAGCAGGTTGGAGTTTTGATACCCGAGAGCAGCTTTGTGAGTTGAACTGAAGTAATTGGAGAGAAAAAAGAAAGCTGTTTTGTGGTACTTGGAGGAGGAGGGTCCGGAGTGGGGGCTGAGTTTACTGTGGGGAGACTGAGGGAACTGTAAATTGAGTCAATTTTGGACTGAAAGAAGGACAGGAACTGTTGCATTTAGTAACTGTGAAGGATGAAGAAGTGTTTTCACAGGGTTGAAGGAGTTTGTTAATTGTGGAGAAAAGGGATTTGGGGTTTTTGGAGTCAGAATGGATGAGATTTGAATAGTAGTTTGTTCGTGCGGCATTGAGGGCTTCTTTGTAGACCTGGATATAGTCTGTGTAGCTTTGAAGATGAACTGTCAGACATGTCTTTTTGGACAGTCTCTCAAGTTGGCGTTTTCGAGATTTCATGCTGCGGAGCTCAGGAGTGTACCAGGGGGCAGTGTGTGTAAATGAGACTGTCTTAGTTTTGATGGGGGCAAGTTCATCAAGACAGGAGGAGAGTGTGTTGTTGTAATACGTTACAAGTTCTGAGGGATTGTCAGACTGAGGGGGAGGGCAAGAAAACAGCTTAGTGGTGAGAAGTGCAGAGACAGCAGACGTTTCAATGGATTTGAGGTTGCGGAAAGTTATTTTGCGTTTTGTTTTGGGAGCTGCTGTGGGCACGCTGATTTCAAAGGTGATGGCTAAGTGATCAGATATATGGAGGTTTTGGCTGGAGAGTTTGTGGATCGGGATGTCAGTGGCACAAACCAGATCAAGAATGTGTCCATGGGTGTGTGTAGGAAAACTGACATGTTGAGTGATATTGAAACAGTTAAGCAAATCCAAAAGTTCTGTGGCAGGTTTGGAGTTTTTACAGTCAATGTGGAAATTAAAATCACCAAGAAGAAGAATGGATGATGAAATGGCGCTTAGTTTGGTCAAAAAAAAAATAGAAAAGTTTGAATTTAAAAACTTAAAGCAAACCCTGGATAAAACCACATATTTACCCCAAACACTTCTAATATCATCACTTGTATAAATACAGGACAAATACCTTGGAAGTATTTGTAGTTTTATTAAAATGGTGTTTTAAGAAATTACACGGAGGCTGCCATTTTGCTGCGGTTATGAAAAATAGTGTTGTCAAGGTAACAGGCCAGTAGCAGGTAACTATGCAATATGAATTCCTGGGTTAAACCTTGTCAGTTTGAGCCGGAGCAAAGCCAAATATAGAACGATTATGTGGAATCTGGTAAAACTGAAGATAATCAAGAGGAACTGGACACTGTCAGAGGTGTTTTTGTGGCAACTGTTCACATATGAAAACTGTGGGAGTAACCATGGAAACACTATTTATGTCATCAACCAAAATGGCGGCTCCCAGTGGCTTGAAAACAACATAAACAATGACAATTTTATAAAAGAAAATTAGCAGTTATACATTTGTTTGCAATTTATTTTAGTAAACATGAGCAGTAATAGCATTTTAGCCATATTTGTCTTTATAGTCAGGGTTCCCTTTAAAAGTCTTAAACTTGTCGTTGTAGGTCTTTAAAATGTTTGCAAAAGTCTTACATTTGTAATGAAACAGTTTTCTGTTTGATTTCCCAATCTAGTTCACACTGCTGCTGCTTAAACTGTAGGAAAAATTCTAATATTCTCAATAATGTAACAACTGGTGTGTTTCTTCTACTGGTACAGTATTTGGTTAATGAATAAGACAGAATGCTCAGTTACTGTATGAAGTAGGTCTTAATTTGTATGTTTTTGTGGTCTTAAATAGGTCTTTAAAAAGGTCTAAAGTTTGGCCTATCCATCCCTGCAGAAACCCTGCCTTTAGAAATGTGGCGTGTCACTGAATGATGCCCAGAGGTTTGAGCAGACGTCAGACAAATTGTTGTTTATACTGAGAACCAGGTGTCACAGCGACACAGCTGTGGCTTTAGTGTGGACTGCTCTTTCAACAAGACACTTACTTCTCATTTCCTAGTGCAGGCTATTTAGCATGAAAGGCCGTGGATCAAATCGGACCAAATCAGAACAAATTATAGTTTTTTCTTGTTTACTTGTTCATTTTAGGTTGACACTACTTTAGCTTGGAGCGTGCCTGGTGGAGTCTTTGAGTACATTTTGTTTAGACCTTGTTTGGTCCTGGTTGCGATCTGGTTTGGATCCAGGTAAATCTTTGTTCAGACCTTGCTAGTGTCTCTTGTAGTTAAAACATGTCTAATAATGTTTTTTTGCGACTTGAATTGTATAATGTGGATATACAGTATTTTGGATTTGAAAACATTACTTCTGAATGAATGAATGAGCTGAAAGAAATCTGAACTGCCCTTTTGAATCTGGCGCTGGTGAGGGAGGAGAAAGAGCTGATTGGATGAGCTGTGCAGGGCTTGAGGACCAGGATGTGATTGGGTTAGAGATGATGAACAGTGAAGATGACTGATGAGGCAGATATAGACTCTCCGGCTGAATATATCTCCATGAGTGAATGTGGCAGCCTTACTTCTATACTTTTGTTTTTCCCTGGAGCTCTGTGTAACACCTCTGTGCTCATGTCCTGTAATGATGTAATGATTTCAGACGCAGGGCAGGGCTGAACTTTTTTTGTCATTCAGAAAACGTGATTTCATTTATTTTTATTACTATGAACATTATAGAGTGATGGGTGCTGCCTCACCAACCTGAACCCAATGGAGATGGTTTGGGGTGAGCTGGACGCAGAGTGAAGGCAAAAGAGGCAACAAGTGCTAAGCATCACTGGGAATCCTTCAAGACTGTTGGAAGGGCATTTCAGGTGACGACCTCTTGAAGCTCATCAAGACAATGCCAAGAGTGTGTAAAAAGGTGGCTTCTTTGAAGAACGTATAATATGACATATTTCCAGTTGTTTCACACTTTTTGGCTATGTACTATACTTCTACATGTGTTAATTCATATGTTGGATGCCTTCAGTGTGAATCTACAATGTTCATAGCCATGAAAATTACAAAAAAAAGTCTTTGAATGAGAAGGTGTGTCCAAACTTTTGGTCTGTATTGTACTTAAAGCCAAAATAATTAATCTGTAATGGAACTGAAAAAGCTGGATCAATGCATCCCAACAGTTTCTCTAACAACTAGCCTCTTGCTGTGATTTCCAAATGGGGATAGGGCTCCATGGGACACCTCAGGCCAGGGGCTCTGCAGGGAGACCTCCAAAATTGTCCACACAAAAACAAAAACTGAATTTGAAACAAACATATCTTGACTTGTTTAATTTACTATTTTAAATTTAAACTAAGCGAAAAGGCTGATCATGTTGCAGCTTTGTTTTTTGTTTTTTTGTTTGTTTTTTTGGCATCTTAAACTGAGAGGAAATACATTCTACAATATTTTGAATAAAATGTGATATATTATTAGGGCGCCGCAGCTCTGAAAATTTTAGAAAAGGCTGATATACAGTCTACCATATTCATTCTTTATGTACAGTATTATGGCAAAGTAGAGGCTCAATTGTATCCAAAAAAGTAAATAGAAGTCTTTAACTGGGGTCAGACAGTCCTCCATAGTAACATTTGGACTCTGCTCTGCCTCTGCTTGACTGCAGTGCATTGTGGGAACTGCAGTTCAGATTGTTACGTGCACTTATCAGCAGGACATCACGATCTATAATAATTAGAAATCACCTCGTGGGCCACAAGTTTGAGACTCTGGTTACATAAAGTTCATATATATAGCTTAAATGTTTACATAAATGTTCCATACAAATATTAAAAATGTATTAGTTTAGGCAGAGTGTGATTTAGATGAAGATCACATTTTATGATCCGTTCTGTCAGAAATCCTTGTGCCTATATATGACCCTATTTTGTCCCGCCCACTTGGCTTGGAAACAGAGCTAAACAGGAGACTTCCTGTTTAGCTCTGTTAAGGTAGCTAACGTGTTTGTTTGTCTGTCTTGTGGGGCAATTTTAATTAAATATAATGACAGTTAAAATAAACCCATCGATTGAAATCTACAGGCTAAATGCAGCTAAACAGGAAGTGCATGTCCTAGAAAAGTGGCGGGACAAAATAGGGTCAATAGTGCCATTACTTTTTCTTCACACTGTATTGTCTAAATCAATGTTTCCCAATCATTTTATTTGTAGTACATTTTACATGTTAAGAGGCAATTGTGACATTAAAACAATATAATGCAACAATTATAAATAAAAATAAACTAGTAAAAATAAATTACCCTAAAAAACACAAGACACAGGGCTGTACTCCATGTGTGAGATCATTATTAGGAGGCACTCAAACTAAAAAAGGTTGGGAAATACCGGTCTAAATGACAGTCAAAAGTGGTATCAAGTATCCAAACATTATTCTTTGCACAGAAGTCAAGCTAACACCAAAGGTTTTACACATTATGCTGTGAGTACAACAGTGTTTTCTGTGTCAGTACCAGTGGCCCCTCCTGAGGCTGCGTGTCTCTTTGAAGCACCTTTTCTATTGTTTATTATGCAGCAGCAGACCCTGCGTCAGTGAGAACCTGACCTCAGCAGAAACAGGACCCAGGCCTCACACTGGCTCCATTCACCAGAGTTATTCAGGCCGGACTCCCGAGAGGCATGAAACCAGGGCTGGATTAATGAGACTGAAGAGACGAGAGAGTGATGCTGCTGGGACATTTATCCATTTGTCTGTTGGACTGTTGTACTGCTTCTGCCTTTTGACCAGTGACTGCTGCTGAATTTGTAATGTTTCTGTTTACTACATCAACAATTTTGTGACGTCCTCATAAACAACTGTTGTGATTTTGGGCTCCACAAAAATGAATTGAACTGAACTAAGCAGAGTTACAGAAATTACTTGGGTGGATGAATGTATGAATGAAGGAACGTTTGCTGCTAAACAATCTGCTTCTGCATTCCTGACCAATGACACTTTCATTGTTCAATTTTTATCATTTCTGTTTGTTAAGTGTTGTCCTCAGAGGTGACGGTTGTAATTTTGGGCTCTGTATAAATAAATTTGAATTATTTGAGTTGTTAGGAACTATACTTGATTGATGAGCAATAGGGTAAAGTTTTATTTATTACTTTTTTCAGAGGTACAAGAAGAACCTCCAGTTTTCTCTGGAGAAAATTAGACATTTGCTGTATTTTGGACAAAGAAGTTTAATGTGCATGCACCATACTATGTTAGCATTAGCAGCTGTCATCATTTGAATAAATAACTTGAATAGCTCAATTTTGCAAAATATGTTAACTACGGCTGCAGAAAGTTAATCAATTTATCGCAACTAGTCGATTACTGTAACTAGAGTCAGAGCAGTTCAATGTCCAAAGTCTTTTTCCTTCGATTATCTTTGCTTTATCACAGATTAGTGGCTCAGTGAAGTCAGAGGACACTGTAAAGAGCCTTGAGAGCTTCGTTTGTGGAGATAACAGCGGCCTTGGCCTCGAAATGATGCACTGCTGTTAAATAAGAAGACATTTATTGAGTCCACAACAAAGCAATTGCCTTGGACAAGTAGACTATGCACATTAAACCAAGGCTGTGTCAGAATGTTCTCACCGTTCTCTACTTAAAGCACTATTTAAAGGGACAGGCCATTTTTAGAGGTGTAGGAATGTCCAGCAGCTGATAAAGTAATCCCACAATGCATTTGGATTAATAGTGATCATCGATGGTCACTGGAATGATCAATATAGAAAACAAACAATGCACTGCAAGAGTCGGAAAAACAAAGCCTCTGATCACAACAATTTGAACTGCAGGTCCCAGAATACACTGCAGCCGCCAGAATGGATAACAAGCCTGTATAAATATGAAGGCTTATATTGCTGAGATGTGACTATAAAACCTAAAATGCACTGGAATACAGCAAATTGCATACAGTTTGACCGAAATTTCTTGGAATGCCAGTATGTATAATATAATGCAATGTAATGTAATGTGATATAAATCTGGACCAACTCTGACTGATCTATTATAAGATAGTTAGTTTATAGCTGTTGCAGATCAGACACAGTGGCTGCATTGAGCCTACAGAGAAAAAATCCCTCTAAAGGCTAGAAAGCAATTTTTTTTTTCATAGTGCACAATGCAAACACAAATTGTGTTCAGCAGAAACAGCTTTAAAAACGGTCAGATCTTGACTGCAACTCCGGTTTAAAATTTGTATAAATCATCTTTTTAAACTTTAGCTTCGGCTATTGCTGTTTTCTCTACAAACTCTCGCTCTGATTGGTCAGAACAATCAGGCCAGCACTTTCGGCTCCACTCGGCTCGAGCTTGTCCCGATAGTTGTGCAAAGAATCAGGGGGAAAAGCTAAATGTCATAAAAGGGTACTATATAAATTTTGTTTTTATGCTCGAGACTGAGAAGACAAAGAAAAGACGTTGTATTTGTTTGGGTACCAGCTCACTTGGGAATAGTAGGAAATGAAAGGACGGACAAACTTGCAAAGAGAGCGACAGAAAAAGTTATGGTTGACATGAATATTAAATTATCTAAGAGTGAAGAGAAAAGTATTGTATGGGAAAAGATCAATCAGCAATGGCAAAATCAATGGGAAGCTGAGGAGAAGGGGCGTCATTTGTTTTCTCTGCAGCCTAGGGTCCGGACCCCTAGATGGAGAGGAAATTGTAGGAAACTGCAAGTTCTTATGAGCAGAATTAGAATTAGACATAGCCATCAAAATGATGGGTTGTATTTGATCGGCAAACATGCTACTGGACGGTGTGAATATTGCAATGGCAGAGAAAATATTGAACATGTTTTAATTCATTGTACCAGATATAATCATGAGAGGCGACGTATGATTGAGCAACTTAGGACTTTGGGACAAATAAATGGAACACTGGAGAATATAATTGGATTTTTTGACAATGAAGCAGGACGGAAGCATATATATAGTTTTTAGAAAGTACTGGACTGAAAGACAGAATTTAAATGACGGTGTAATTACGCTAGAAGAAGTAGGCAGTAATGCAACACAAAGGATGCCAACTGCCGCAAAAACCCAAAAAAGAAGAAGAAGAAGAATCGTGGGGAAACATAGCTGTGAATGTCCCAAAACAGTTTGAGCTTCTAGCAAAAGGCTAAAGCTAACGGCTAATATGGCAGCAAAAGTCACCTGGACTTGGGCTGCGCTCAATGGAGAGTGTCAGTTTAGCCTTTAGCAGCTGGCACGATTCAGCACCTCTTCAGTTGTGCTTTTCATGTTGACTCTTGAAACACTTGACTTATGCTGACCAATCAGAGCAGGATTTTGCTAGAGAAAGCATAGCTAGCCGAATGTAAAGATTAAAAAAAGCTGTGTTTAGCAAAAACGTTTGAATCGGGAAAAACTTCATAATATGAAAACTAGGTAAAATTTGCCACAAAATCTGATCTTTTTTAAATCTGTGTCTCTTAGCCGAGGTCACCAATTTTTGTTTATATTTTCTCGTTATTGTAGTACCAATTTCCTGGCCACTACAGTCACTCGCAGAAGCTTTAAGCTTGCAATTTCCTATTCCGATATTGTATTTTTAATAGCTCCATTCTTTAACCTGGCACAAGCAGTTTTCTTCTTTTGTTTACATTAACTCTTTCACTGCCAGTTCTATTCTGGCTTTGACCCTCCTTTCCATGCCAGGCCTTTTTGCTAATTATAAACAATATTCACAGTTTCACAAAATAAATTGTGCAGTTGGAATCATGACATCAAATGAGAGATGTCCTAGTCCAGGATTGTTTTTTCCTGCATATAAAAAAAGGTCTGTGATGGATATTTTTGTCATTGGCAGGCAAAGATAAAGAAAAATACCAAAAACCATCCTGAGTCAATAAAACTCCATGTTAACCCTGCGTTACTGTTTGTGTTGTAGAACAGACGAAGGTGGTGGTGATCCAGGGCGACATCACTGACTACAGCCAGGTCCTGGAGGCGTCTCGTGGGGTCGACGTCTTCATCCACTCGGCCAGTCTGGTGGACGTCTGGTACAAGGTCCCAGAGTCTCGCATGCGCAGCGTCAACGTCACAGGTAAACGCAAAACTCTGCATTTAAAAGGGTTGTTTCAGAGATGCTTTGACTCCAAGACAAAACTACTGCTTTGTTATTAGGCAAATTATTTAGATTTACAATATATTTTCCTTTTTGTTTTGTTTGGCCAATATAGTGACAAGAACATGCTTATTAAATGTATACATTTTAAGTGACATTGACACAGCTACAAATCAAGACTTATTTTGTTTTGGTCACAAAAGTCAGTAAAACCCCTGGAGGCTCCTAATGTGGCCCTGATGCGGTGGAAGTGGTGACAGGAAGCAGGAAGAGGGTTTTTCAGTTTTACAGAGGAAAAATTCACTAAACCAGAGGAAGTCTACACCCACAGCTCTCGGTCTGACACCCGACCACAAAAACTGCACCCAGTGACTTTACGGGACATAAATCCTGCTGGGAACTGGTGATTAAACTCTTCCAGACGATCCCAAACACTTCAGAATTGCAGCCCCCCATTGGCTCAAAGATTGAACGAGGCCTCCCAGTAATATTTCACACTGAATTCAAAATAGTTACCAGTCTTTTTCTTCTTAGATTATAGCGTAAACAGTGGTGGCTCTTGACTAATTTCTTTTGGAGTGCTGTGGTTAATACATAACACAACCAGTCTGCACTATTAATGCATAGTTCCTCAAACATGACCCGACCACGCGTATGTGTCCTATATTAAAACCTATGTAGAGGTGCGTTGTCGCGCGTCTGTGAAGCATTTCACACTCGTGGCGCGGCACTGAGCTTCTAAGCTCGACCAGCATGTAAGAAGAAAGTGATAAACAGAACGACCAGTGCTGAGTTCATGAGCTATTCTAATCAAACACTGCAGAAACATGAAAGACCATGGACATGTGTGACTGTGACTTACCCTGTGGCTCCACAAAGGACAAAAAAGTTTCTATTCAGAAAGTTTAATCCAGGAAATTCTCACATTCTTCTTCACTGTTTTGTCTATAATATACAACAAATGAGCTTCATGTGCACGGCAAAACAAACACATCCACGCAATGGAAAAGGCATTAACATATGGTGTCATTGAAACACTGTATGACTGCTCAGAGGTTTACCCTGGATGTATACTGAATGCGAATTCGGCGCAAGTTCAGTACAGGTCGGGCCCGCAGAACTTAGAAAGTGCTTAAAACCAATGTGCCAATGTACACTGATATTGTACTTTCATGTTCGCGCTGCGGTTACTCTTAAGTGTTCGAAGTCGGTTGCATTTCCAAACCAGCGACTATACGCATCAAACTTCGCACGTTCATGCGCAAATTTGACGCTCCATAGGTGAATGCACCATCAGATTGCATGTTTAAGCTGAAGATGTGATGAGATAGGGTAATATTTACAGACGTGGTCTGAGTTTCTAGTCAAGTGAAAGTGTTGTTTAAGTTACACTTCAACTGCAGGATTCTATGTCTGTTTAAAAAAAACAAAACACCTATATAACATATTTTACTCGCCTGTGTCATGGAGCTAATCTGGGGTGTTTTATGGGCCACAGTTTGAATCAGGCGGATGAATCAGTCACAAATGCATCAGTCTGCTCGTGTGGCAAGGATCGTAAAGCCTTACAGTGTGTTCTTAAGGTTTCATTGTGACTGTGAAGCACCAGTTTGGTCCAATAATTGTTTAAAGGGACATTTGCAGAATCCTCTTTCCCAAGTTTCTAATGTTATAATATTGTTTGGCTTGATTTAACTTGTGCTGTTTCTGCTCAATCAAGGTGAAATAAAAAATATTTTTTTAGATTGTGTAAGTATATTTCCCAAGCAGACCAAGGGTAAAAGCCAAACAAAGTCAATTCTGTTTTGACTCCAAAAGCCCCTGAACTTTAGTCTTTGTGTTTAAAATGGCAAAAACAGAATAGTTGTTTTGGCTTTGGTTTTAACTGAACCATGAGACAGTTTGATTAAAAAGTAACTGGGTCTGTTATCATTGTTCATTCATGCCAAAAAGACACCGTTGAGAGTGAGTTTATTCAGAAAGTAACTGTTGACAGAAAAGGCATAGGAGAGATTAGATTTGATTTTTACAGGTAAAATGCTGATTAAATGGATGATTCACTTCTTCAGTTAACTTGCATAAAACATTCTTCATTCTTCATTCTTCTCCCATGAAATTCATTATAATATAAATAGAATAGTCTGGTTGTCTGTCTGCACACAACAGAATTTTAGTCTGATTTTTAACTTGATTTTCCTCTTCAAGACTTGGGACTTGACTTGGACTTGTCTCTTATTCTCTTGAACTTGTCTCTCTCTTTGACTTAGACTTGTCTCTCTTTGACTTGGGACTTGACTCTTTTTGACTTGGGACTTGACAGCTAGTTTTTCATGTTTACGTCAGTCCATCAGTCATCAGGCCTGTTGGCTTTACTTTCTGGTTTGTGCTGTACATTTACCCTCATCATTCATGTGTCTGATCATTCTCAACACAGAGCACAAAATCAAAGAACAGTTTGCAAAACAAATACATGTTCTACATTCTTAAGGTGTTAGCCAATCTTTATTTTGCATCAATAGGACAAGTGGCAGAGCGGTTAGCGCTCTCGCCTCACAGCAAGAAGGTCGCGAGTTCGATTCCCGCACGGGCCCGGGCGTTTCTGTGTGGAGTTTGCGTGTTTCTCCCATGGGTGGGTTTCCTCCGGGCACTCCGGTTTCCCCCACCAACCAATAACATGCATGTTAGGGTAATACGGTAGTCCTGACCAAGCCTAGCAAGAACATCTGGAGATGGGTCCCCAAACGCTGCACTGCTCCTGAGGAGATGCCCCAGAGGCATTGAAGAATGGGTCAAATGCAGAGGACAAATTTCCCTACGGGACAATAAAGTGTACCTTAACCTTAACCTTAACCTTAAGTACTGCCCGAACTACAGGCCTCTGATGAGCAAATACGGCTGCCGACTTAATCGCGAAAATTAGTGCGACGAAAATACGGCGGATTTCTGCACATTTCTGTTGAATTTTGTCAGAAGCCTCACAAACATGAGCCTATTTGTCCCGAAAAAGTTTTGGCTTTTAGTATTTCTGCCCATAAACTCTAGTTCGATGATGCATTACTAACCTGGCCAGCCAGACGGTTTATCTTGCGATATTTGTGAATTCACAAACTCAAGATATATGGCCTTTCAGCTGTCCGATTGGTTTGGAGTCTGAACCAGTGGTTTCGGCCCAATCACATCAGCAGCAGCAGGAAAATGCATTTGTTTTATTCCAAAGTTTCTGGGGCAGGAGCTTACGTTATCTCTTTGTTGTTAGAAATTATATTTAGCCTAATTTTGTCTGTCGTTTTGTGTATATTTATAAATTATAATGAAATAAGTCTATATAAATGCTTGACTTGACTGATTAAGGTTCATAGAAAAGATTGGTGGGCCCCTGAAGCTGATTTTTGCTGTGGGCCCCAAAAGGTTAGATCCAGCTGTGTGACTCAAACTTGTCTCTCTATTAAACTTGGACTTGGATTTGAAACCAAAAGACATGAGACTTACTTAAGACCTGCAAAACAATGACTTGGTCCCACCTTAACTATTACCTATTGTATCATATCACTTTTCAACTTTTTTCTCACAAACAAATGAGTGACAGGCAGAATTAACCAATCACAGTAAAGTAGCTACCCCTGTTCTTCTTCTTTTTTCCTCACATTTCTCCTGAACATGCCTGGACGTCTTGGGGTATAAATGGATAATTATGTGAGAGTTCCAGAGGCATGTCTGGATTGTACGGTTTTGGCAGCTCCTCACAGACAGTTAGTGACAAAATGAAGAAAGACGAGCCGAAATGTAACCTCCATGTGAAACTGCACCTGCTCGTGACTCGTATTTCCACAACTGTATATGACTCTTATGACTCTCGCAGCAATGAGACAAATGTTTGTAATTAAAGTTGACAGGTTAACCCACATCTTTCAGTAAACATAGTGAACACGATTTAAGATTTTGCCAAATATTTTTGCTTGTCTTCACCCAGCTTGGTTGTTTTCATTAAGGTTCATTAAGTTCATTCAGACCTGACTGTATGATTAGTGCTAGATAGTCTGGTCTGGAGAAACTAACTGAGCTAGTTTCCATGGTAATGAGTATATTTCTGTTAATAAATTGGTTTGCTAGTGCGTTTCAGTGGTACTCAGAGTTAGGATCTTCCAAGTGGAGTTCTTGCTCAAATACTCGAGGGCTTGAGTGATTTTCAAAGTATGTGGTAGAAAATCAAACATGGCAGCAAGGCGCATGCCATTTGAAAAATGTGATAATCTGTCCAAAGGTGGCTCTTCCTTGTCTTTGTCACTCCCAAAATAAAATGTCCAAGCTGTTATCAACTAATAAATGGCAAATGGTAAAGAGAGATTTTCGGTTGACTTCACTTTGTGCCCTACTGCGCATGCGTTATGCATCCACTTAGCAGGGGAAACGTCTTTGAATATAACAACGAAACGGGACGAGAGCTAGCTGTTTCAATCAGGTCTGAACCGGTTTAACAGAAGCTTGAGACAGTGTTTTTGTTGCCGTTTTTTCACTCACCTGAATGTAACTTTTAAGGTTTGTAGAGTTGAATTTCATTCACAAATGTTGACTGAGCAGCATAACTTTTGTTTTCTCACAGTGATAAACTCTTGTAGTTAGCCGACAATAGAGCATTTTCGACTTGTTTCCACTGTTTGTATCGATGAGCGGCGGCTCTTTCTGGAGGCGTGCGCATCGCCCGTGTTGATAAACAAAAAATTCCACTAAATGGTCTATTTATAAAGCGCTTTTCTACCTTTGCAGGCACTCAAAGTGCTTCACAATAGTGTCCACTCACCCAGTGTACGCAGACACTGAGCAGGTATGACCACTAATAAATATCTTGTTAGACTAAGTCCATTAAACCGACAAAAACTTTTCACATTTAGTATTTCTATCAGTACTGGACAATTATTGGCTATTAAACTAAAACTACTATACGTTGGAATTGTAATCACAATAGTGAAACATTCCAATTGGATATTATTCCCAAAACTGTACAACCTTAATCTCTATGATCTGTTTTTACACATGTCATTATGCCTCTCTGTTCTCAGCCATAATTACTACTTATAGTACATAAGAATATATGCAACCTTGTATTTTTACTGCATCTGAAGCGACAGAGCGTGAGATTTAAGTCTATGTTTAAAATGATTAAACCATTTTAAAGCTTGTTTCTAGGTACTTCTATTCTTGGAACACTGGAAGTTCCCCTTTATGGCACAATTTAGGGCTATTTTATCTTACCTGACATGTTGTGTGTTTTTCTATGTACGTATATATCAAATTTTAGATAATACTTCAAGATATCCAAAAATGTAATATTGAGTATATCATTTATAGTAAAAAAATGGCCACAAAAAGCCAATTAAGTGTAGAAAATCTAACTGGTTGTGTTGACAAATCACAAAATCCTGTTCGTGTTTAAAGTACGACCTGTGAATTTAAAATTAACTTTCACAATGAATGAACAGTGACAAAGTTTTGAGTTTTTTCCTGCCATTACATGACTCGCTGCTTTGTTTTTGCCCGTTTACCCATGATGCATCAGTGCTGACTCCGTGCACCGCAGTGATAACGTGATTACAGGAAAACACATGGAGCTTTGTCAGAGCTGTTTACAACCTGTCTGCCTCAAATGTGAAGTGATGCAGTCAAAAGAGTCTAGCCCAGATAAGGCAGGGATGGCAAAAGTACAAAAGTTCACTAAAGTCTGCTACAGTTACAGTCTGAGAAATGATGCTATACTTGATTTTGGCTTCCTTCAAAATGTAAACAGAAACATTTTATTTTTACTCTCTCATTTCAGGCCACATGTTTTGTGTGTCCAATACATTCGGAGCCTCCGAATTGTTCATCACAATGTGTTTTAAGCTCTTTTTACGGCTGTTTGGAGGAAGACACGTCAGTATGAGGTGAAAATTCATTTTTTTCTATACCAGTACTTTAATGGTACTTGTTTTTAAGACCTGTTCCTTATTTTTCTGGTTCTTGTTTTCTTTTTAAATGTTAATTATAAGCCCAAAACAATTTTTTCAACCTTTAATAATGTTACATTATGTCAAATTATTTTTTAAAACACATGTATAGTCAAAACCTGTGTCTGTGAAACTTGTCAATGGAGGAGAAGACTTAAAATTAAATTCATAGAATACAATACATCAAAAAAGACACAAAAAACATTTAAAACCAGCCTACTACTCTACTGCACAGTCACTCTCTGTAGTCTATTTCACTGCCCATTACACTATTGTAAAGGGCAGTGAAATATTATGTGTTTGGTGACATTCTTATGCGTAAACTTCAGACTGTGACTGGATCACTGCTGTGACTCCAAACCAGTTAAACTGCTGGATGACCTGATGGATTATCTCAAGTTTGTGAATTCACAAATATCGCTAGATAAACCATCTGACTGACCAGCTTAGTCTGCACTGACTTTAAGAGGAAAAAAAATCTGTGTGCAGACTTAAAAAGTAACTTGTCTGCTCTCTGTTGGAGCACAGCCACAAAGTGTTATCCTTTGTCACTTGTCTAAGCCTGTGATTATACTGTTGTTACAAACTGACTTCATTAAAGAGGATTTATATTCACATCTGCGTCTCATTCAGATGTTATTGTTTAATGTTGGCTTAAGAATTAGCTTCGTGTTTTATCTGATGCCAAGGTCTGAAACAAGCAAACAAATCTAATAAACTTTATGACATGGTTAAAGGCACTGCAACACAGATACACTGTCAGAGAATCTATTTGGGTAAAAAATCATTTGCAGTGTCCCAACTATGTCTTGTAATAGAATGTTTGTCCACTCAAATCTGTTTATGTTGTTAGCATTTGACGAACTGCATGATTATTTGTGGCTTTTGTAAAGATGTGAAAACGATTTCAAAACTCATTGTGGTGAATAATTGAGAGGTTCAGCATTAGGGCGGCGGGCAAAGCATCCGGACTACTCTAAAATGCTTTCTGTTTGATTACATTTTAAGATAGCAATAACCTTTGACAGTGAAAGTCCAGTTTTTTTTTTCTTTCTTCTGTTGGTTTTTGTCTCTCCCCTTTAACTCCAAACATTGTTTTCTTCAGCCTGATCTCATGAAAATGCGTGTCTAATATACCAGATAATGTAAATAGTGTGTCATGTGAACGCACTTTCAGACAAGCGCTGGGCAGATAAGAGGTCAAGAACGAGTCATGTTGAATAGTTATTTGGTTGTTTTGAATCAAGCATTTTGAATCCCAACACTTCAGATCTGAACTTGCCGAAAACAAAGAAAGAAAATATTGTGTATTCAACACGTTTGACGCCGTGTCAACTCAACTCCTTGTCGTAAACACACCAGAAAAGGAAAATATGTTCTCAAGACAAGCTACATGCTGTTGTATTTTCACGCATTCCATTGGTTTTCTTGACCTTTTGCAACCTTTAGCCATTGTCTGTGCTGACAGATGAACAACTGAAGACGGATGAAAACCTTTGCAAACACTTGTCCATGCTCATAGATCCATGTTTGATCTGCACATTGGAGCTGAAGGACATGAGCCATTTGGATTTAAAAGTCATGATTAGACCTATAGAATATGCCTTTTACGACAGAATAAGACCGTCACTAATGGGCTTCATCATGCATCATCATCTCTCTCTCTTTTCTTCAACTCTCAAGACACCCACGACTCTCTCATTCTGTCT
Source organism: Mugilogobius chulae (assembly GCA_038363315.1). Taxonomy (NCBI): domain Eukaryota; kingdom Metazoa; phylum Chordata; class Actinopteri; order Gobiiformes; family Gobiidae; genus Mugilogobius; species Mugilogobius chulae. The sequence continues at coordinate 160,085 of JBBPFD010000683.1, forward strand.
CTCTTTCTCTCTTACTCTGGCTCTCTCTTTCTCTCTCTCACTATATCTCAATCTCTCCTCTTCTCTTCTTGTTCTTCGCACACACTTTCATTCACACAGTCTCGGTAAATCCTGCCCATCTCAACAATAAGTGTGTGCTAAAGCATAATGCATAATCTCTACGTTTTTTTACACCTTTTCTCCTGAATGGTGCTCTCCTAATACATCTGCTCTGGGACGAACATGAACAAATGGGTGTTTTAAGTTAACTCTTGATTTTACCGTCACCAGGTTCTTAAAGTCCGTTGTTGTGATTCCAGGGACGGAGAACGTGATCCGGGCCTGTGTGGAGAACGACATTCCCAGCCTCGTGTACACCAGCAGCATGGAAGTGGTCGGACCCAACCTCAGAGGAGACGCCTTTGTCAGGTGAATCTCTCCGTCTGAACCTCTGGAGCTTTAAATGAGCGTCAAGTCTCAGTCTCTCTCTCTCTCTCACTCTTTCTTTCTCTTTCTGTCACTCTCTTCTTTCTCTCTTTCTCTTTCTTTCGCCTCTCTCTCTTCCTTTCTCTCTTGCTTTCTCTTTTTTCCTCTCACTCTCTCTCTCTCTCTTTCTCTCTTTCTCTTTCTTTGTCACTCTCTTTTTCTCTTTCTTTCTCTCTTTGCCTCTTTATCTTTCTCTCTCTCCTTTCTCTCTTCTTTCTCTTTTTCTCTCTCCTTTCTCTCTCTTTCTCTTTCTTTCACCTCTCTCTCTTCCTTTCTCTCTTGCTTTCCTCTCACTCTCTCTCTCTCTTTCTCACTCTTTCTCTCTTTCTCTTTCTTTGTCACTCTTTTTTTTCTCTTTCTTTCTCTCTTTGCCTCTTTATCTCTTTCTCTCTCTCCTTTCTCTCTTCTTTCTCTTTTTCTCTCTCCTTTCTCTCTCTTTCTCTTTCTTTCGCCTCTCTCTCCTCCTTTCTCTCTTGCTTTCTCTTTTTTCCTCTCACTCTCTCTCTCTCTCTTTCTCACTCTTTCTCTTTCTTTTGTCACTCTCTTCTTTTTCTCTTTCTTTCTCTCTTTGCCTCTTTATCTCTTTCTCTCTCTCCTTTCTCTCTTCTTTCTCTCTTTCTCTCTCCTTTCTCTCTCTTTCTCTTTCTTTCGCCTCTCTCTCCTCCTTTCTCTCTTGCTTTCTCTTTTTTCCTCTCACTCTCTCTCTCTCTCTCTCTCTCTGTCTGCCTCTCACAATTTTTTTCTCTTACTTTTTTTCTTACTCTTTCTCACTTTTTCTCTCTCACTCCTTTTTTCTTCTCTTTCATAAATTCTCTCTTGTCTTTCATATCTTTCTCTCTCTCATTCACTCTCTTGTTTCTCTTTTCTTTTTCGCTCTCACCCTCTCCTTTTTCTCTCAATCTTTTTTTCTCTTTCTCTCACTCCCTATTTATTTCATTCTCTCACATTCTCTTTTTATCTCTCTCTCCTTTCTCTCCTTTCTCTTTTTCTGTCACTCTTTCCTTTTACTTTTTCTCTCTCCCCTCTATCTCTTACTATCTTTTCCTTTCTCTCTCTCCTTTTTCTATCCCTCGCTCTCTCTCTCTGTCTATATTGATAGTATTCTCTCTCACATTCTCTTTCTCTCATTCTTTCTCTCTCTCCCTCTTTTTTTCTTTTCGCAAATTTAATGTTGTATTTTTGTTTGTTTTTTAGATCAGTTCTTCTCCATTTATAAACCTTTCCGTCATATTTCATCTTTTATTTGGTTAATAAATGTATCTATAAAGTCCCATGTATGATAGAAATAATCTTTAGAGCAGTTGTTGTTTGTGGCACATTAAAATAATTTATAAACCAGCTCGTTATTGACCTTATTTTGTCCCGCCTACTTTTTTAGGACATGCACTTCCTGTTTAGCTGCATTTAGCCTGTAGATTTCAGTCGATGGTTTTATTTTAACTGTCATTATATTTAATTAAAATTGCCCCACAAGACAGACAAACAAACACGTTAGCTACCTTAACAGAGCTAAACAGGAAGTGCATTTCCAAGCCAAGTGGGTGGGACAAAATAGGGTCAATAGAAAACAATCTAGTTTCTGAGAGTTGTTTGTTATGGATTTTGTGACCATTGTGTTTTGAAATGTTCATTAATATTATTATGACTCAACTCGAGGGAAAGACCAACCCGAACTATCCCCACGGAGGGAGAGAGAAAGAAAGAAGAGGGAGAGAGAGAGCAGGAGGGAAAGAGAGAGAGGAGAGGGAGAGAGAGAGAGAAAAGGAAGAGAGAGACAGAGAGAGAGAAAAAGGAGGAAGAGAGTTAGAGAGAAAGGGGAGAGAGAGAAGAGGAGGGGGAGGGAAAGGGGGAGAGAAAGAAAAGGGGAGAGAGAGAGAGAAAGGGAGAAGAGGCAAAGAGGAAGAGGAGGAAGGGAGAAAGGGGAGAGTGGGGGTAGGAAAAGGATGGAGAGAAAGAGAGAGAAAGGGAAAGAGAAGGAAGGAGAGAGAGAAAGAAGGGAAAGAGAGGGAGGCAGAGAAAGAGAGTAGAGGGAGAGAGAGAAGGTGGGAGAGGGGGGAGAAGGGGAGATATTATGAAGCAGGAAGAGAGAGAAAGAGGAGAGAGAAAAGAGGGAGAGAGAAGTAGGCAGAGAAAGAGAGGAGAGGAAGAAAGAGAGAGAGAGGAGAGGAAGGGAGAGAAAGAGTAGAGTAAGGAGAGGGAGAGAAGAGAAGAGAGAGAGAAGGAGGGAGAGAACTCAGCAAAACAGTGGAATGAACAGTCTAAAGTTCAGTGTAATTGTATCAGAGTTAGCTCATGTGTTTGTTCTGTCCAAGTTGATTGAAGCTAAAATCGTAAGCTTTGTTCTGAATGTTACTCGTGGCCACAGTCGCGTCAACAAAAACACTGTTGCAAAGAAGAGTGACGTAGTGTGGAAACTGCTGCTTAAGATTCTGAGTTGCATCATTATTATTAAACTGAACTTTCTGAATTCTGTAAATACAGTATAAAGTCTTGAAACCTTTGCCTGGAGAGTCCAACCTGCGATTTCTCTGTATTTGCTCTGAGCCTCATCAAAACACACTGTTTCAAATTTCGAAATCTTTTGTGCTGTTTTTTAGTTTGTACATGTCAAATATTAATTTCTAAGCCTCTAAATCAGTCCATGGTTGTGTCGTTCCAATACCAGACTGAAGAGAAGAGAGATAAATGGACAAAAATCTGTCTGGGTCTTGAAGCATCTGGAGAATTTGCTTTTGACTTGCTTCCAGATGTGTTGACTTTCAGGGCGTTCTTCTGTTTAACTTTTGCATTCGGCATTCCTCAGACCAGGTCCAGTTTGTTTATGTCTGCAGGGTCCAAGGATTGGAAAAAGAGACGAAAAAAAAAAAACAATTCTCTCTTTGTTTGGTAAATCTTTTGAAGGAGCACTGTCAAAGCAAAAATGAGACCAATCTAGTGTCATTCAGACTCTAACTACAAACACCAGCTTTACTGCTCTGTTTTAGCCTTTGGGATCAGGTAGTGTTCATGTTTTCTTTTGGCCAATACATTTTTTAAATAAGAACTAAGTCTTTACATCTGCAGCAGTAGCTCCTGTTCTGCATTTCTTGTTCTTGCACCATCTCTTTGCTGGAATGTTTGGTCTAGTGTAGTAAAATCTGTATCAAGACCGCTTTTTAAGATCTTGATCTCGTCTCAGACTCGAGCATATTTGGACTTGTCTTGGTCTTGAGGTTGCTTGCACTCTGTCTTGTCTTGGACTCAGCGTCTGACATCAGGACCACATTTCATAGGCAAGAGCGCAGTGGCATTTCCCAGACACAGTTTGTGATAAGCACTGCACAATAAGATCATGTAGACACTGATAATGATGGTCTTGATTTGGTCTCCGGTCTGGACTGTGGTCTTGATCTTGGCTTGATTTCGACATTGAAGAATCTCGCCTTGGTTTTTGGGTGCATTCACACATAACTCGACCATGCAAACCATTTTAATGCAAAACCTACATGGAGGTGGGTGACAGTGCGATGTAAATCTATAATTTTCGCAATGAATATGGCAAAACAAACATGCAAACATGTGTGACTGTCCACAGATTTGGCTCCTTGAGAGCGTGTCCCAAGGATCTGAGTTTGATACCCACAGGGTGTGCTACTAACAAATCAAATTTAGAAATAGTGTTTTATATTTTCAATTTAGCCTATCACGCATTTGTAATGGAAACAAGCATTATAAAAGTAAAAAGTGTGTGTTCAAAAAATAAAATTCCCAAAATGCTCATGGAAATTTACTATAACTTCCCACACGTAGCTTCTCACATACATCCTTCTTTAGGGTGTGACTTTACTAGTTACGGTACTTTTAGCTTCAGCTGTAAAGTCTATGTCATGCACCTGTGGTCTGTCCACATTAAAGTCAGGCGCGGACCACTCAACCATAGCAGTGGACACCTGAACTGCAACAGACAGTGTCACAGATATTGTAGCTCCATGAATGTGCTGCGGTTGAATGCTGGTAGTTGGTCGCTTCTCAGAACAGGTGACCACACGCCACCAACTTTATGCATCATGAGTGGCAGCCAACGCTTGCTGTCTCCGTGAATTTGACGCTCCATATGTGAACACATCAATAGGACTCTGAGTCCCTGAAGGTCTTGGTCTTGATTTGTGTGACCTTGACAACTACACTAGGTCAAACTCGCCTCGCTCTCTCAAAGCTATAACACAAGGTTAAGGAAAATAGCAGTCTGTAGTTGTTTAGTCAATTGGTCATTAATCGATCGATGGAGTCTTGGTCGACCAAAATTTTACTAGTTGACTAATTCTTTTATTTAGATTATAAGGAATTTGTATTCAACAGCAACAGAATCATTGGTCTGATCTGCCTTTAAACACACTGTTTTATAGAGGCGTCCAAAAATTTCAGTTCGGCGATATATCACGATACCCGATCCCGATACTCGTAACGATATTAAAATTTCATATCGATATTTTGATAACGTCATGCATTAATAAGGTGCTTTGTATCCTTGATTTCAACTGAATTCAATGTCAATAGTGATTCAAAATGTGCATATTCAGCCAGGACAGTAGAGGGCAGCACTGTGTCTTTAATAAAGCTCAAGATTATTTCCAGAAATTTTTTGCCCCTGAAAATATCAGTCTTGGTCAAATTTTTTGTTCCATTTATGTTTTCAGTTTTTGTTCAAATGAGTATCTAGCATTTTCAGCATTTGTTTGCAATATTTTTGACAACCCTACTTGTTAGCTTCAGAGCCTTTGCCACGCCCACTTTTTAGTCGATTAATCGTCAATGGGATATATCTTTAGTCGACCAAGAATTTCTTTGGTCGACTACAGCCCTTGAAAATAGTTTGATTTCCTAAAGATATTCAAAAAGTCCTGAAAGTACAGTATATACAATTTCACTTGAGGCTCTTTGTATAAACCCTGTACAATCCTCCTGACCAAAAACAAACACCTTTATTCAACCACAGTAATGGTGTTAAACATACAAATCTATAGATGATGTCATGTGGTTTTAACAATAGTCCTACTCTGCTTCGTGTCTCAGCTCGTAAGAACAAACACACTTCACTGTCAGACGGCTCAAATGTGCTGCAGATTTTCCCTGTGACATTCTTCTTTCCTGAGCCACATTGTGTTGTCCAGAATCCTCAGACATTCTTCTCATTCATGAAGTAGAGCCAAAATATCTCTCTGTCTAAGGATACAAAAAGGCTGGATTGACCTTAAGTGTTCAATCAAAACACCACAATATATTTAATTTTGCCTTGTTCTGTCTTCATAAATGGAAGAATTAATGTATTTTAACTTGTTTTTCAGGGGCAATGAAGACACGCCTTACCACGTTGAACACCGTATGCCTTATCCCCAGACCAAGGCCGAGGCTGAGGGGCTGGTGCTGAAGGCCAATGGGATCAAAGTGAGTAGACAATCGTCGATCAATCTATGTTCCAGTTCTGTGTGGGATCATTTAAGTGCACACATTTTCCGTACTTTTTCGTAGCGGTTTGCCGAGATCATATTCAGTTCGGTTTGCAGTTCATTTATGTGATCTCTGAAGTACTAATACTTGCTCAAATATATTCGATTTGTGTTTTCGTAAAGACAGAAGACAGTTTAGGTCAAATAAAGTAAACTTGGGAGAGTTTTTAAGGCTGAAACAGTTACCTACATAACCTGTATCTGTGTAACTTAATCTGGTGTTTCTGCAGAGACAGAAAGAAAGAATCTCATATTCACAGAGAATGTTGCCAAAGCTCCAGGGTCTAAGTCTATGTGAAAGACAAACAAAGATGAGTGAACAGACGCTGCGTGCACGGACCGAGACTCGCTTTGCTCATGAGCTTAGGCAGAGGCGCTGTCGGTCTGGGGCTGTCGCTTTTAAGTCTGGCAACACCGAGCTGTGCATGTGCTCACTTCTTTACCGAACCACAGCACCTCTGCCCAGGGGCGTCGGACTGGGGGGTAAATGGTGCTAGTTTCCTCGGGGCCCAGGCCAGAAAGGGGCCCCCAAAAGCAGGTCATTTTTGCTTGTGAGATAGATTGTTCTTAAATGTATTTATTTGTGATTTCAGACAGCTGCAAATTAACATTTTGCTAAGAAAATTGCTAAATAAAGAGGAATGTTAACTGGCTAAATTATTAACAAATCTAACATAGAGATATGATAATACAAACAAGAGTTTCAGTGAACAATGGCCAGAGTTTGACGCAAAATGCTCAGTTCAATAAATATGCATATTTACAAGGTTTTGCGTCGAATATTATCAATAAATCATAACTTCTCATTCCAGCAACATTATAATGTGTCGAAAATGTCACTGGGATTTTTTAAAGTTGGTTTTTGGCCAAATTTAGACAAGTTTATGCTTAAAACAAGTCAGCTAAAATGTTATTCTCGTTCATTTTCATTTACTCTGAGTGAATTCAGTGGTTCCAACCCAATAATTTTGACGCCGAAAATGCATAAATATCATGTTCTGTCGTCAGATATAAAGCTTGCAAAATCCTGTGTGAAATGTAGAATTTAATTAAATATAGGAACTAAACCCAATAATAGAAAACTAATAAGAGTGGACTAAATAATTAAAACACAAGATTACGTACGAGGGAGCCCATCAACAAAGCTTGTACCTAGGGCCCAGAATTTGGTACTACGCCCCTGCCTCTGCCCAAGCTCATAAGCAGCGAGTCTCGATATGTTCACGGAGCTCAGGTAGTTCGCTCACTTTTACAACTTTACCTTATGAAAATCCGGTTCAGAAGCTGCACTTTTCCTGCTGTTACAGCCATCGATGCGTCTACAACAGATGATTGTGGACTGTGTCTTGTCTTTGTGAGTCCATGTGCCTTTCTCCTCACGGAGTCAATGTGCATTAAGCGTTTGCATTGACAGACAGACACATCTTTTTATAAACACACTTTGGTCTTTTGGTGAAATATTCTTCTCATTTGGAAAATATTTTACATTAACCTGGCCAGCCAGATGGTTTATCTCACGATATTTGTGAATTCAAAAACTCAAGATAAACCATCTGGCCATCCAGCCGCCCGATGGGAGTCTGAACCGGGTGTTTTGGCCCACTCACATCACAGCAGTCACATTGTAGCAGGGCGGGCTCAGACGGGCTGTTAGCGCCGAATCTGATTCAGCTAAACAAAGATGGCTGGTCCCGTGGATGTTCGTGTTTCGGCTGCTTTTGATACGGTTTTAGCAGAAATACAGAGTAATTTCTTTTTGAAAGAAGAGCAGTGTTTGTGACTCAGTCCACGCAGACATCGGATACACCGTTACGATTCATTGCCGTGATTGGCTAAGCACAAATAGGGGTCGGCCCCACACTCAATCAGCTCGATGTATTTCACTAAACATCCCATGTTTTCCCAAACACTTTCAGCGAGTCAAGTTCCAGATGGATAATGTGGAAGAACTCAAATCAAGTTCAACACAGATCTATCTGGCATGAGCCAGGTTAATTTAACATGTTTTCTGAGAAAACCACCAACATCTCACTGTTCACTGCTCGATCTTAAAGTGTTTTGTTTTTTTTAGACTGAGGTAGTGAAGCCCCACAGCAATAAACTAAACAGGAAATAAACATGCCAACATAAAGTTAGCATTTTTGAAAACAAATAAGCCAACTGACTGTGCACAGACTAGAGCCAAGAAATTATTCTAATCTAATCATATTGGACTGACTGTCCAGAAGGAATATTAGTTTGTTCTCTTGGACTGATAACTGTTTGAATTGAATTTGTCCTGTAGGATAGATAAACTTCCAGGTAATTGTCCAGTAAGATAAATATCAAATAGGATTTTGACATTGTCCAATAGAATAAAAATATCGCCTGTGTTAATAAACAAATGAGAGCTATAGGATTGTCTTTGTCTTGTTGTATTTTCATAGATATGTTGATAAGGTAGATAAGATTCTCCCAATATAGCTTCTCACAAAATGTGTGTTTTCAAACTCAAAAGAATCAGTCTTTTACGGCATCTGCTTTTGGTGCAGAGCATAAAATGTATATTTTCTGAGAGCTGTTTTTGATTTGAAGTCAATAAATGGTAAAAAGGAAGCACTGATAAATCTGGCATAGGCCATCTATGAGAAGCATATTAATTGTTTTCGACTATTTGTGAGAAGTTTATTTTTTGGGTGAAAAGTCAACACTCATTTGCAACAAAAGAGCATCTGATACATCAGCTTTATGATTTATTCATTAGCTACTGAAACACACAGAGTCTAGATCAAGAGTCCAAACTTTTCAGACAGGCGAATCTGCCATGCTTTTATGTTCAAAAGTTGAAGTTTCACTGAAGTATAATGTTGTAACTGATATATTTTTGTCAATATAACATCATCACTTAGTTGTATAAGTTCATGTTTTATATTACATACATTTTATTAAAGATTATGACTTGTAAATGCTCATATTTACCTCCCCTGATCAAAGTGGTGCTGTAAAGTTTTAAGACGTGTAATAGTTTAGTTTGAACTGGGGCCTTAGACCACAGGAGGCAAAGGAAAAGCACATTTATGTTTTACTCAAAGCACAGGCCCCAGAGGAGAGTTTATAACACACAGAGAGGGACTTTACAGAAAAATAACGGACTGAAGATCTGCTTTTGTTTAGCATTAGGTCATCAGTTTGTGTGTTGTTTTTATTACGTTCACAGTGATGTCAAACTCTTGGAATGAGTTACACTGACAGTTTGAAATACTGAGCTTTTACTGAGTAGCACCTGCTTTAGTTACGTTAAATCTTTTCTTAGCAAGGTGTGATTTGTTTTTGCAAAGAATTTATTGATCAAAACAACTAAATTTGATGAAAACACGCAAATGTTTAGTGCAATCTGAAATCTAGCCATGTTCACAATGTTTTACTGTGGTTTATTGCTGTTGTTGCAGTTGAAAGGGGGTGGGACGCTGTACACCTGCGCGCTCAGGCCCACAGGGATCTACGGAGAGGGTCACGAGCTCATAACAGAGTTCTGGCTGGAGTGTGTGAAGAGAGGCGGGGCCCAAGTCGGGGGAGTCCGGGATGAGACGGAGCACGGCCGAGTTTACGCAGGTGAGACACAAACACATCCGACTTTACATTTTTAGCTATGACCCTATTTTGTCCCGCCCACTTTTCTAGGACGTGCACTTCCTGTTTAGCTGCATTTAGCCTGTAGATTTCAGTCGATGGGTTTATTTTAATTGTCATTATATTTAATTAAAATTGCCCCACAAGACAGACAAACAAACACGTTAGCTACCTTAACAGAGCTAAACAGGAAGTGCATTTCCAAGCCAGGTGGGCGGGACAAAATAGGGTCAATAGAGGTTCTGCAAGTCTCATATAGCATTCTAAATGTTCATGCTGAGTGGCAACGATGCATGAGAGTTACTGGAGAGAAAGGACATTTTCTTGGTAAGAGTTCAATAAACAGCTAAAACAGGAAAAATAAACTACAGTTTGATAACAAATTCAACCCACCACAAGTCTACTGAGCACTGGGTTTGTAACTGACAAGTAAAAAGAGAAAATCAAGTCAACAGTTGTAGCAAAGCAGATAAACTTTAGCTTCTCAGACATTGAAATCACACACAGTTGAACTTACTACCTTTTTCTTCCTAAAAAAATGTTTTTGAGTCAGTTTGTTGCAGTTAAAATGTCCTAAATCATCAATTGTTGTTAGCAGACAAGCCGTTGCCACAACAACAAAGAAATACACTGAAGAAATGCCACTCAGTCTAAATGTTGCTGAGCATTTTTGGAATAAATGATGTCAGAGCATAACTCTATTGCTTTTAATCGTTGACCATGATTTATATTTTTATATCTTTTATGATATTAAAACACTAACATGTCAGATATGTACTTTGGTGCTGGCCATGGAGAGACTTAAACACAATTTGCAGAGCTGTTTTAAAGTCTAGTCTCTGAGACACTGGGGCTAGTGCAAAGGTCTAAGCATAGGCTGATGAGTAGGCCGTTACATAGTCTAACCTACTGGAGACAAACGCATGGATAAGTCTCTCCAAGTCGGGCTTTGACACTATACTTTGATTTTAGCAATGTTTTTTAGATGGTAGAAAGCTGCTGATGTTATTGACTTGATGTGGCTGTTAAAGTTCAAGTCTGAGTCCATTATTACTCCCAGATTTTTAACTTGGCTTGAAGGTTTCAGAGAGAGACTGAAGGTGACTTTGTGGCAGTGAACACCGGGCTTTTGTTTCCGTATTTTACTAATTATATGTGATGTGACTCGAGTGTATTTCTTACCTGCAGCAAGCTCCACACATCTTTCGCTAATCCACTGCCTTTTCGCGCCTGAAATCCAGCCTGATGCCTGTTTTTTTTTTTTTTTTATTTAGACAGCATATATGAAAAAAAATGAGATTCCAAAGTTTCCATGTTCCTGCAGATCAAGAAAAAAAAAAAAAAAAAAAAAAAAACATGCTAAACCTGTTTGAGCAATTTGTTTTTTGAAATATGCCAGCAGCTTCGGTTGACTGACAATCATGAGCCAAATGTACAGTCTTAGTCTTTCTTTGTAATCTGAGACCTAAATATAAACATGCCCTTTGTCCTGTTATCCTCGTTAAATGAAGCTCTATGCGCTAACATGAGTGTCAGTGCTGTTCATGAGACTGCAGCCTCCAGTCTGCTGTTTTATAAATGTTAGCTCGAGTCCGCACTTACGCAAGTAGCTGCACCTCGGGGGCTAAAAAAACCAGTTAGCAATTATTTGTTTACTAAATTAGTTAACAATTATTTAAATAATCGAAAAGTTGTATGTTGTTTTAATCCTTCAAAGTTTAAAAAAACACTAATGTCGACTAAAGCAGCATTACGTAAATCTTACACCAGAAGCTAGACCAGGCTTAAATGAGCAACTGACTTTCACGATTTAGCAACGAAACGACTGCGTGTTTTGTTTCCATGGCCACAGCCGGCCTGTCAGGACTAGCTTTTTAAAACACGACACTTCAGAATCAATAAATCATGCCCTGTCTGTGTGATTTGCTAAGTGACCTGGGATAATGGCAGTAGCTCAGGTGTGACTAAGCCGGACAAATTAGGCTGTTGTAAAGCTGTCAAGACCAATGCACGTGAAGCTGCAGTTTACTAACCAACAGAGCAAAAGGAATGTACAAGAGCCTGAGGTTTAGAGAATATAAAACAACATAAATCTATTAGAACATATTATGCATTTTTTATTAACATTTTAAAATGTCTAGCCTAATGCATCAGCCGGTTTCATTTCACTTTGAGGAAACCCTGACATCACATCATTGGGGCTCGTTCGCTTTACTGTAGGCGGGGACTTCTTTGATTTAACCAATCAAATCCCTGCTTTTTGGTTGTTTTGTCTATAGACATTAAATTGGTAGATGCGCAGTCAGCAGCTCTGCTCTGTTGCTACAACAGTGCGATGCCATGTTCCTCCGGTAGGTGATGACCAAGCCCCAGTGATCAAAGATGGCGGGCGCTGTGCTCCAGTGGCTTTTGCTCACTGGCGTTCGTTGCCGTCATGGCTGTCAGCTTGACAGCGGACTCAGACCAAAAGCGATAAACACGCCCACTTGAGCCCTGGTAGCTGTCTCGCTGTCTTCTGCTCTCCAGGGAAAGTTTTCAGAGGGAGGGGTTGATTAGGAGCGCTTTGAGTGCCTGACCAATGCCTCGTTTGTGTCTGTGAAAAGGTTTTTATTGAGTGGCTGTCGCCTCGGCGATGTCGCTCTGAATCTGCATAAGTTAACTTCATCTCAACTTGCCGCGCTCAGGTTGCCTGGACCGCTGCGCTCGTCTCGTCACTTCCTTATGTCGCTCTCTGCGCCAGCCTGTATAGAAAATGAATGGGAACTGCTCGCTTGAGTCGCTTTTGGTTTGAGTCCGCTGTTAGGTGCGCTACAGGCTATGGAACATGCCCAGTTGTGTTTCCCCCATAACTCTTTGCGTGAGCCTATAGAGCCTATAGAGCCTAGCCTATAGAGGGATTTTCTTGCTGCAGTACGAATGGAGTGACCACTGGGGCTGATTTACAACGGCTACAAGCGAGCAATGTCCTATCCAGATAATATAATAGATCCATGGTGACGACACAAATCAGTTCAACACAATGGGAGAAGTTGCACTTTTTTTTTTTGGTTCTGGCTAACGCACCACTCTGCTCCTGCTTGCTGATTGGGCGACCATACTTCCTGCTTTGGAGAACAGTCTGCAGTCCTGCGATTCGTGACCTAGTCGTTGGAGTCAAATGAAATTTAGTGGAGGCACTATATGGCGCGAGCCCAGCTACAAAAGAGGAGAAAACTTCATCTTATAACCAAAGTGTTTTCTCGTTTGCACTTAACATCAGTTAGCTCGTTTATATTCAAAATAGCAAACTTCTGTACCTTTCCTGTTTCGCATTAGCATTTAGACACAAACACGTCTCTTTATAAACACCATTTAATGTTCTTGTAAAGCCGTTCACCACTGCTCACTGTCGGATCTTGTGCTAAATACCAAAAATAGCTTTAAATAAAGTATGTTCTGACCCTACAAAGTAATAGGCCTAGATAGATTTACCAGTACTGACGCTGCAGTTCTTTAGATTGTTCAACAGCTGTTTTGTGCACTTTTTAATACTGTTTTGGCTAACGTATTTCTAAGAAATGTCTGCAACCTTATTTCTATGGTAACCATTTTGACTTTGCTTTCAGAGCTCTCTTATTTATTTTAGACTGATATCATGACCTCCTCATACAAATGAATTAAACAGGAAATGCTCACAAGTGCAGAAGTTAGCTATTTTGAATATGAACAAGCCATTTGACATTCAGTGCACAGAGTCAGTTGTTAAAGTTCAGCCAACACTTTAACATCTCCATAGAGACAAGGAACAGCTATTAAAATTGTCATCAAACATGTTCCTTATCTGTATCAGAATCAAGTATGTGGTATAATTACAGTATCACCGCAACACTGTTTTGAATAACTTGCAGGTCTTCCCTCTATGACTCACGGTTCAATCATGCACAGACCTGTGGGTTTCCCTGTCGCCAATGTAACACAGTTGTATTTACAAACTGTACATAAATCACACCAGACCAGCCCGTCATAACTGTCGCTACGGTAACTAAAGCCTGTGTTAGGAAATCCAACGGAAAAGTCCCCCTAATTTAGCATTCTGTTCCTGGCACCAGGTCTGAAGAAATGTGAGGTCCCGCCTAGAATAGATCATTCTCTTTTTCACTCTCAGAATTTTTGTTTTTGTAGTGTTTACGGTATGATTCACCGTAGATCTGCAGATGTGTTCAAGTAATGATTGTAACATGTGCTTTAAAAACTACAGTAAAATCACATCTGAATCTGGGATACTTTTTTTTTTAATAATGCTTGAGAATTAGAAAAGAATATTTATTGATTTCTATGGGCTATAAAATATTTCTGTACTAGTAAATGAATTAGGTTTATAGTTATTCAAGAGAAGAAAAATAAGGACCTTGTTACTGAAAACTATTTAGAAAAACAGAAATACGGACAGTATTTCCAGTCCAAATTCATTCATTCATTCATTTCTACCGCTTAATCCCAATAGGGGTCGCGGGTGACTGAAGCCTATCCCAGTGACTTTGGGCTTTAGGCGGGGGACACCCTGGACAGCGGCCAACTTGCCGCAGCGTCAGACAGGTCACTCACTCATTCTCTCACTAAGGGAAATTTACAGTGATGCCCAATTAACCTAAACATACATGTTTTTGGAGGTGGGAGGAAACCGGAGTACCCGGAGAAAACCCACGGTGACACGGGGAGAACATGCAAACTCCACCCAGAGAGATCATGAGATGTTGATATGGTCTGACCCGGGAGTCGAACCCACAACCTCCTTATTGGGAAGCCAGAGCTTTAACCACTCTGCTACCGTGTACGCAATCCAAATACAAGCTTGAGTAAACTAATGATGAGCGATAACATGGTTAAAACATGTATTTTACTTTCCTCTGTCTCTCGTTGCCGTAGGTAACGTGGCCTGGATGCACGTGATGGCCGCCCGAGCTCTCCGGGACAGATCGCAGCGAGTGGCAGGAGAGGTGTACTACTGCTACGACGACTCGCCCTACAAAAGCTACGAAAACTTCAACGCCCTTTTCTACGAACGCTTCAACTTCCGCCGCGTCCGCATCCCCTTCTTCATGCTGTGGATCGTGGCCCTGGTCAACGACATCCTGCGCTGGGTTTTGAGTCCGTTTTACAAGTTCACGCCGCTGCTGAACCGCTACACGCTGACGGTGGTGTCGACGTCGTTCTCGGTGGGGACGGATAAAGCGTATAGGCATTTTCAGTACCAGCCTCTGTACAGCTGGCCGGAGTGCAAAAAACGGACAACGGAATATGTGGAAGAGTTTGCACAGAATTATTACAAAAACGCTTAGCACAAATATGGAAGAGAAATGATGAAATTAAGAAATGTTAATTTGTTTAGGCTAAAAGATGAAAAAATCTAAGAATATTATCTTCTTAGTTAGTACAAAGTTATTAAAATGAGGGAACTTTCATCACAGAAGAAACATATGGAGAAGGGGTCATGCACAGTGTTGGGAAGTAACTAATTTAGAGCCAGATGCAATATACAGTATATTATAATACACAATACATTGCGCAGCTGTTTTACTAAGTAGTGGAATATTCTTCCCATATTTATAGGCGTTTTCCCACATGAAAGTACCAAGAACTAGTCCCAACATTCCTCCAGTCCCTGTTTAGTCAGAGGAACCACCCGGTGTTTCAAAGCAGGAGGCAAAAGCAACTTGCCTCTGCTTTGAGGCAAGTTGACCGGAACTTGCCTCAAAGCAGGAGCTAAAAAAGTTCTTAAAGTGTGGCCCCAGTCCATAGTTCCTGCTTTGTGTGAACACGCTCAAAATGGAGACTGGAACTAAAAAAGTACTAGGCCCCTAAAGAATTTCCTACAGTGGGAAAAGGCCTAATATTTTAGAGCAAGGGTACCCAAACTTTTTTTCTCAGTGGGCCAAAAATATATATTTTTTTTCTTTCAATAGGGCCAATGTGAACGGTTTTGCAACGAACCGAACGCATTAGGGTAGTAATTAAATTGTATTTCATTAACATGCATCCATATTCCGGCCCGTAATAAAACATTTCAAATACGTATAAATAGATCACAATTGATGTGGATTGGTTAACAGTGCTCTCTTAAGTATTCATGTTGTAAAGAAAAAATATGATTTAAATGTTTGTGGACTATAAGTGATAATTAAAATTCCTCTCAATCTTACACAGTGCCCCTTTAATGATAAATGTTTTTTTGTTTTGTTTTTTGTCTTAAACTGTGAAATAAGAATCAAAAGATCTTTAACTCTATGTGATGGTTACACTATAAATATAAAGCTTAATTGTAAAAATTTTCTAAATACAAGATTCTGTCTTGACAAAGAGACAGAAAACAAGTCTTCAGTATTCTATAACTAAATGTATTTTCAAAGTCTTCCCAGCACTGGACACATATTACAAGGCAGCAAAGTGAATCAGTCAAAACTTTACATTGACATAATTCTAATTAACCACAGCACTTTTAATAAGGCATTAAGCATTATTTTTAGGTTTAAATAGTTATGATAGCACAAGTGTTCATATTTGACAATAAGAAGTGTACTTTTAGCAGGAGCAGGTCCGATCACAACACTAAAACAACCTTCCCACAAACAGAAGTGAAATATGCAGTGTCTTTTTTACAGTGTCATAGTAACTTCTGCACCTGTGGCGACATCTGGTGGAGCAAAGTTGTAAACAGAAGCTTATTTTGTCTCCGTTTCATTGTTTTTAATTTGAAATATTGTGGAAATATTTCTGTTCATCTGGAAACTACCTACAGAATGTTTGTGTTAAAAGGGAGAGTCGTTTCATTTCTAACTATAATAATTTGTATAGATATTTTTTATTAATTTATTTACTCATGTGATTATAAACGTAATATTTTTGTACATAATAAATAACATTATAAATTATTTTAGATTAACTTTATTATGATGGGTGTTTAAATTCAATAAAATGAATTGTATAAAACAGCTTTCTCTGGGTTTCTGAGTTTGTTGATTGCTGCTGTTGTAGGAAAATTAACAGAACAGAAAAGACAATAGTTCACAATCTTTGTCTGTCACTGCTTTTAAAATAATTTTTAAAGACTGGGTGAAAATCCAGTGTTGGTTCTATAACAGCACAGAAATAAACATGCAATTTAAACACATCGTTCAGGTGAAGCAAAAATATATAGTTACAACAAACTAAAACTCTTATGTAGCTACAGTAGGATGGCTGAGCAGAGTCCAGTATGTGACAGATAAGATATCCTTTATATGTCCCACAATGGGGAAATTCCAGTGGTGCAACGCACATTTTAAGAACAGCAGGGATAATAGGAAACATGCAATCAAACAAGATAATTAAAGTAGACTTAAAGTACCGGTATATATAAAGTTACAATAGTTAAAATAGTTAAAGACTCTTATTTACAATAAATGTTTCCTATGGCACAGTGCAGGATATGACAGGATAAATAGATAAAGTGGCATCAGTATATTGTATATAGTATTATGTACAATATATGACTATGATTATGTACAACTGCAGCAGATGAACAGAATAAATAACCAGTAATAAATATGAGGTAAAAGTATATGTTTATGTACAGAGCAGCATTTAAGGAGGTGTAGATAAAGGTAAATAAATACTATCAGATAAAGTGACATGAGTGAGTTGTATCAGAGATGTTTCCATGGTAACACAGTATTGCACCAGATCAAATGTGATGATGTTCAGAGTTAACAGTGTTCGTTGTACAGTCTGACAGCAGCAGGAAGGAAGGACCTGCGGAACCGTTCCTTCACACAGCGAGGGTGAATCAGTCTGTCACTGAAGCTGCTCTCCAGAGCAGACAGGGCGTCCTGCAGGGGGTGAGACTCATGGTCCAGCATAGATGTGAATCTAGCCAGGACCCTCCTGTCCCCCACCTCCCGCACTGAGTCCAGAGGACAGCCCAGGACGGAGCTGGACTTCTTGATGACCTTGTCCAGCTTCTTCCTCTCCCTCTCTGTGATGCTGCTGCTCCAGCAGACCACACCGTACAGGATGGCAGATGCCACCACCGAGTCGTAGAAGGTCCTCAGGAGTGGCCCCCTCACAACAACATTCTTCTCAGAAGGTAGAGTCTGCTCTGGCCTTCCTGTACAGTACATCGGTGTTGTGAATCCAGTCCAGTTTATTGTTCAGTTATTGTATGAGTCCACTCTCTCAATGTCCCTTCCCTGGATGTTCACTGGTGGCGGGGCAATGGAGTGGCGTCTGCGAAAGTCCACCACCATCTCCTTGGTCTTCTCAGCGTTGATGAGAAGATGGTTCTGCTGACACCAGTCCACAAAGTCCTGCGTTAGTCCTCTGTACTGCGTCGTCGTCGTCCGTGATGAGTCCGATGATAGCAGAGTCGTCAGAGAACTTCTGCAGTGTCAGTGTCGGGTCAGTTGCAATAGACATATCACTTGTAAAAAGAATAAAAATGTATTTGTTTTACAATTTTACTGTCTCAAAATGTGAGTTACACTACTACGAGTTACTTGGACACATTATGTAAAATCCACTTTTCAATCAATCAATTTATTTCAAGCTTGTTGTCAAGATAGTTCACACAATTTTTTAGATTACATTCATCAAATTTACAAGTTAACAAAATCTGTTAAATAATGTACGTATATATTTCTTAATCAATACAACTGACAGTCAATAAACTCAAAAAGGAGTGGGAAGAAGTTTAAAAAAACATATTTAATCTACACAATTCTTATGTGGTTGCACAAAACATTATCATGATTGACACATAAATGTGTTCAATACGTTTTAGATTGTGGATAATACTTATATACGTAATTAAATAACATGATCTAACAGTATTAAGTACAAGGTGCATATTAAATCAGTGAGAACATGACAATCAACAACACACTTCAGTCCTTTGCTAACCAAAGCAGTTCTGCATCAATTCAACCTCATTCTATTGTAGTTTATTGAGACAAAATTATTTCTTTGTATTTAGCATTAAATCAAGTCTTTTTCCACACATAGCAACTATATTATAATATGAATGAATGGTTTTGCTCTGCCCAAGGTGTTTTTTTTCTCTCATGGTTCATCTTTAGCAGAAAGAGTAAAAAAGATAGAAAATTATGAATATGTTATTTGACTGAGTTTAAAAGGTCAGAGATGAGCTGCTCCCGAAGCTATAACCAAATGTGTAAAGTCAACAGTTGTCTCTGTCTGGTCTGGTTGTGCCCTATTATGGCTGAACCTCTTTCACTGGAGTGGACAAGTTAGATTTAAGTCTTCTCAAAAGCTCCAGTGCGCTTCGTGTAATCCGGTTTGAACCACTGCTGTCACGATTAGCGCATTAGCATTTCAGCACATTTAGTCTGGCTCAAAAACTACACAGATTCTGATAAAGACTGCGGCGATAAATGTTCCAAATTTGATCTGTAATAAGCAGTGGATTTGTTTTTGGACGGTGACATGACAACTTAAACCCTACATGTTCTACTCAGAATCTTTTTTTGTTTGTTTTTTTGTTGTTTTGAGTGATAGGTGGTAGGTGTTCACATCAGCTGAGGGACAAAACAAGATTACCCAAGCATGCATGAATCTATTCTAATGCAGCTTTAAACAATTTGAAGAAACTGAGAGAACATTGTTAAAAGATGCAAAGTTAAAATGGGGGTTCTGCAGAATGTCCCCTTTATAGAGCTGGGCGATATTGACAAAAATTAATATCACAATAATTTTTTTTTTGTGTATCGCGGTAACGATATTTGGATGCTATTTTGTCAGCTCAATGTAAATGTGTTCAAATCTGTGTTCAAATAAGTTACACTGGAAAAAACACCTTAAATATTCGAATGAGTTTAAAATGGATTGAATGACGCAGTGTTTGTCACGGTTTGACCATGTTTGACTGTCTTAAATAAAACATAACAAGTAAATTTAGTTATTATCTCAATTGTTCTGTTGCAATCAGGTTCAACCCAATCAAAATCTACTCAAAACATCCAAAATACTAATTCTAGGCACACAGTTTTATCATTTAAGTTGGTAATTTTTAATTATCAAACAACTATTTGTCAAATTAATCACAAAATTGCAGCAATTTTCCATTAAAAAAATGTTTTTTCTGTTTTATAAAGCTCTTTGTATTGCTTAATGGCCAAATTAGGATACTGAATTTATTAAAAAAAAAAAAAAAAAAAAAGCAGCATCATTTATTTATTTTTTTAAATTGTAAGTTAGCTTTTTTTTAGCAAGTGTTACTGCACGATATACTCGATATTAAATTTTTATCTTCAAAACAACATTCACGATAATATCTAAAATTCGATATATTGCAGACCTCTACCCCTTTATTGAGGTTAATTTTTTAAATTAACAAAATACTTACAAAAGTCTTACTGTTTTGAGCTTGACTGCAATTTAATGAAAGCAAATATACAATTGTATAAAACTATCTAAAAATATCGCATCTACATAAAACTGAAAACATATAGGTTAGAATTAAGATTTAACATTAATCATATAGTGATAAATGCATGTCAGGCCATAATATGAAAACAATATGACTAAAAGAATATATATTTTTTTATTTTGTGGCCGTGCAAGTCCGGCTTGAAGTAAAAAACACAGATTGTTTGATATTTGGACCAGTGGTCTCCAGCCTGTAGCACGAGAACTACCAGTAGCTCTCCACCATCTGCTGAGTAAAGATGTGTCCACTTCAGAGGGAGTAATGGCTAATATTTAAGGCAACTGCACTCCATTTAACTTCAAATTATCGCTAAAAAAAGCTCAGTTTTGGTTAGCCAAATTAGCTTTTTAAAGCCCAAAAACAGATTATACAATTTTTCTAATTTTGACTTAGTTTGGTGTGGTCTTTGTGGTAAATATTTATCATAGTTTTACAGTAGTTAAGTTGCAATGTGTGAAGAAATTGACAACTAAAAGTAGTGTTGACATAAAGCGCAAAAATGCAAAGACAATTTACGCACAACAGACAGTTTCCTGGAGAGTAAGCAATTATTTTAACACAACAAAAGTGTTATAAGTTATAGTAATTTGTCACATTGTCACTCCTGTGTTGTCAATGTTGATTTTGGCCCAGATTTACAATGTGGTTGCTAGGTAACAGTTGTGGATTCTCCTCCACATGTGTCATATTTAGCCTACTGGACAAAAGACAATAATGTACTTCACAAAAACAACCAAATTGGGTAAAAACAAGCTAAATGTTTAGTGAAAACCTAATCACAGACATGTTTATTAAGTTTTAGCTGCATATGTGCACTTTAAGGCTCGCTGGGATCATTCATGACATCAGACATGTTAAACCAATAGAGATTTTAGATGGCAAAATAACGTAGCCTCCTATTTTGACACTAGAGTGACTGAAAAATTTACCAGGTTACCAATGACACTTTGTTCAGTTTGTTATATTGTTTTGGTCTATGTATTCCTGACAGAAACATGGTGGATTTGCTATTATTTCCATGGTAATTGTTTTTTCCCAAGAGAGCTATTTTTACGCTCTGGTCAAAACATAAATGATAAACACTTTTATTTATTTTTTGTGCACCTTTAATATAGGCTAATTTAAATAAACACTTCTATATCACATAATTTCACATTTCAGGTTTTTGTTTGTTTGTTGTTTAAAGGGCGAGTCTCTCCGTGCACGTGTCTTTTAGTTCGCTCGAATAAGTTGATTTCAGGGCAGTTGTTGGACCAGCTCTTCATCGCCCTCACAGTCGCTTCTGTCTCGGCTCTGTCCCGTTTCTTCGGACTCTTGTTTCGGTTTGGGTTTGTGTGCGATGGACAGCAGTTCTTTCTGGATCCTCTGCTCCCTCTGCTTTCTCAACAAGCCCAGGATCTGCCTCCGGTTCTCCGCCATGGCCTCGTACCTCCGCCGCTCGTCCAGCCGCTGCTTTTCCCGCGCTGTGACCATGATCTGCGGCTCGGTTACGGGTCCGGAGGAGGCGGCGGTGCTCCTCTGCTGTGGCCGGGACACGGGGAGTCTCTGGCGGATGTCGGCGGACACCAGGCGGGACTCCTGCGGTGGGAGCAGAGATAAGGAGCTCCAGAGCCGCTTGGCGTGAGACACATCCTCCGGAGAAGAGCCCTCGAACACGGTCACGTACTGGGCCATCTCCTCCATGTGCTCCACACTTTCCTCCTCCAGCAACATGTTTATAAAAAGGTGAAGTAAAGTTTAGCTAAGGTGGTTATTGCTAAGAATGCTAATGTTTGGCTAAGTCAGCGCTAGCAGCAACAGGTGCGTTTGCTAGAGGCGGTTGCCATAGAAACCAGAGCGACCCACAGCCAATCTTTTTTCTAATTTTAACTAATTTTAATTTTAACTAATTTTAATTCTGTTCAGGAAAAGAAAGAAAAAAACAAAACAAAACAGGTTAAAGCAGAGTAAATTAGCTCTGTGCACAGAACCTCAGTTGGCTTGTTTTTAGTCGAAATAACAAATTTCTGTATTTATGAGCATTTCCTGTTAAACTGAACAGTGAGTTGTGGTGGATATCTCTGAAAACATATTAAAGACTTTTAAAATCAGGAGAATAAGTCACCAAAAGACCAAAGAGACATATCTGTGTCTAAATGCTAACAGGAAATAGATATAAGTACAGAAGTTAGCCATTTTGAATGTAAACAAGCCAACTTTGCTTCTGTATTTTAATTTTTTTGTGGCCTAGTTTACAAGATGTTGACATCCTGGTGTGACATATCATCAGAAAGCAAAGCCTATGAAAATAGCTAAACTGGGAAGAAACGGATATAAAATGTTTTGACAAACGTAATGATAGTAACTCTGTTTTAATGAATAGAGTAGACGGCCTGGTCTGTTATAATATGTCAAAGTTTATGACTAAATTAAAATACATATTTTTAGATCAGTAGCCTATGTTTTTCTTTGTAAAACACAAAATATTCTAAAATTATTTGGTAATTCTTGTTCAAAATTGCATAATAGATAAACTATTCATCGTAAAAAATTCTGAGCCCCACTTGTTTTATCCAGAATTTGTCTATTTTTTAATTTTATTTTATTAATACACAATTGAAAATGAAAAACAAACAAAAACAAAGAAACAGTGAATGAACTCTATCATGTCATTCTCACCCAAGTTATGAGTCTGTGGATAATTTTAATTGTTAATTTTTTTCCTCAAGTCATAAAAAATTAGATAAATGTCATGTTGGCGCATTTATTTTGTGAAAGACCTTTGTATCTTTCTTCCATTACTTTGGTGAAACAAATGCAGAGGGCACATTTCCCTACAGGGACTATTAAATGCTAATATAATCTAATCTCTCAGTCAAAACCTTCTTGGGTCTGGTCCACAGGTCAGCGATGGGCAGTTCCTGTTTTTTCTCGATGTGGGCGTGGCTTGTCTCTGTAGCTCCGCCCACTGGTGATTCCCTATGCCAGACTGTGTTCACCTGCTCTGAACTGTTCTGTGTCCATCCAAGGCTGAAGACACATCGACAACACTGTAAGTAATCATTTGTTTTTAAAAGTATTGTCGCTACTGGACTTTTTCTGATCTGCTATGAAGGTGCTTTAAAGTATGATTTTTATTTTTATTCCACACTGATCTTGGATTGGAAATTACAAAAATATTTAACTTTAAATGCACTGGAAGGAAGCTTGGATTCAATTTGTTAGACATAATATGATCATTCTTGTTTTTTTAAGGATTTAGAGCTTTCTACATAATCAGTCGTCTAAAAAAAAACAGATTATAAATGCAAAATAAGCTCATATTTTAGTTTAGTGGTGTAAATGTTCTATGCAAAATATACAATGCAAATAGTCTATTATCTATCAATTATCTATCCACAGTATAATAATATTAATGTATTTTAAAATAAATTTACAGGCTCTTTTCCACCATCATTTTTTTAAGAATACAAGATTATCCATAGATCTTTAGATGATTAAATATTTGCACAGTTGCCATATTTACAATTCAAAACAGGCAGGTCAAAAGTACCTATAATGCCGCTGATCAAAAAGAAATTGAAACACTTCAATGTTAATATTTTGGCTGTGTCAACTACAAAAACAAAAAAAACAATAAGTAATGTTGTGAAAAACTATCACAAACTAACCATTATAAGTATATTTTTTTGCATTACAATGATAACTTTTCCAAACACTTGACTAGCTAAACAAACATTTCTATTGCACATTTAGATTTTTTAAGTTGATTTGTCGAAGTGTGTCATTGATAGGACAAAAAAAGTAATTTTGATGAAATAATGGCACTGACTTTCTTATGAAACTATTTTGACAAATGTCCATTCACATTCAAGGTTTTCATGTTTTTATTTTAGTAATGATTTTGTTTAGTTGTATTGTACCTATTTATCATAGTTTTATATCATTTTGTGAAGTAAAAAAAGTAGCTCTAAAAAGACCACAATTGAGCAATCATTTAGTAAAATAAATGTGTTATCAGATAATGTCGTTACCTCTGGATAATGTTGTCCTCAAGAAGAATATTTACACCTGATGTGTTCAGATGGATTAAATTATGCACATTTATCATATTAGTTCAAAAACTACGATCATTGCGAAACACAAAATGACACATAAAAGCATTAGAATTATAAACAAATACATTGACTTCCTGTTCAAAACTGCAGAACTTATAAACCTCGCCTCTTTATGATAAAATTTTAATGTTACAAGCAGCAGATTTTAACATTCTCGTGGTTACAAGATCTGTAAATGTTTTTCTCAAAATAGCAAGTAAATACAGACAAGTGGGTGGGGATAGGTGGTAGGTGAAAACAGGGCTTTTCTGAGCACTCAAGCACCAGCTGCAGCACAATACAAGATTACTCAAACATGAATGTATCAATAAATCTAAATACAACTTTGATCAAGCTAATAATGAGAGAACACTGTCTAAAAACTCTTTAACCCTTTACATACACATCTCCTTTAAATATGATTAAAACAAAAGTCAAAGCTGTAACATAATAAATGTTTTTTTCAGTCATTTATCACACGTGTTCTCGATGGCTGCCCCTCTGCCCTGTCGTTGTTTGGGTATAAACTCAACACTCCACTGGGCACTGCTCCTTTTAAGGCAGCATTAAGCTCCCGAAAAAACCCTTTTGGTGCGTGGATTCGTGGTGCGTTCAGGAGCAGTGCGGTTCTCCAAACATGGTCATTGCAGCGAGAGAGGAGCAGATCTGCGGCGCTGTTATCTACGCGCTTATTTTCATTTTCTGTGCGCTGTTTTTACTCTTTTATGATGCGTTCAGGGACAGGTAAGCGCCGGCAAGTGGCTCCATGCAAATCCAGGGAAATAATAATTGTGCTGTTATTATTAAAATGATTAGTTTTATCTGAAGCTGCTGTGTGAATGTGAAGAACGCGCATGAGCACCTGGGCACGTTCTGCTTCACTCACGTTTTGCTTGTCACAATATTTTCCTGCTTCCAGTGAGAGCCGGAGCTAAAAGTTTAAACTGTAATATGTTGTTGCATTATTCTTTGTTTTTTTCCCTCATTTTCAAGAGCTGAAAACG
Source organism: Mugilogobius chulae (assembly GCA_038363315.1). Taxonomy (NCBI): domain Eukaryota; kingdom Metazoa; phylum Chordata; class Actinopteri; order Gobiiformes; family Gobiidae; genus Mugilogobius; species Mugilogobius chulae. Next base: position 185,184 of record JBBPFD010000683.1, read on the forward strand.
TTAGATAAATGAATTACCGTAATTTCTGGTTATAAGCCGCTACTTTTTTCATGAGCTTAGAGCTATGCGGCTTTAGGGCAATGCAACAAAATGATAGATTCTCATAGACTTACTATTAACAAGTGCGGCCTATATATGTACTTCATCATTTTTCTTACTTAAATCTAGTGGGTGCGGCTTATATTCAGGTGCGCTCAATAGGGCAAAAAATACGGTAATTGAATGTATTTTGTGCTCAAAGATGTAAACTAAAGGTGCATATTGTTATATTTTGTTTTTATTGACTTGTTTAAAGTGCGCATCACAGGTTTTTTCATCTTTATTTGGAAGATTAATACTTGTTAGAATGAGATTTATGTTTATGAAAATCCTAATGATGCATATGATCTTAGCAAATTTATAATAAACGTTGTCCATTTAAGACAATAACTTAAAAATGTAAGCTGCTGAAACCCTGGCTTATCAAGAGAATAAAAAAGGCATTTAATAAAATCAATTATATGCAAGAATAAGCTGGAATTTTTCACATTATTGATGCAATGTAAGCAAAGTTTTCAGGGAATATGGAAAGTTCTTATTACAATATTTTATAAGAGATACAGCAATGATCATCCAAGTTATTTGATTAAAAAATAATAAAATAAATCACAATCATGAAATTGTTACTGAGTTTAACTGTTATTTTGTAAACAATTTAGCGAAGAACAATGTTAATTCATTTATTCATTTTTTAATTATTGGCCCAATTCTTTGCTGGAATTTTTCAACTTTATTTGTAAGCTTGATACTTAAATAGATAAGCTAAATAAACATATAAATGTTAGTTTTACATGAATCAGGGAACCAAGTTTTTCTTTTACGTTTGCCTCTCATATCTTGGTTTAATTATTGAATATAATCTACAAAATATAATATGTGTTTTTAAATGATTTGATGTTCATTAATTATTTATTTTGTATTGTATTTTACACTTAAGGTAATTTAATTCATCTTTCAAACTTATGTTATATATTTATTTTATCTCTAAGTTCATCCGTCGACATAAACCCTGCTTATCACAGGATTTTTTTTTATTTGAGAACCTTAATTTCACATTCTTAAATATCATTAAAAGATCTTTAAAGCAGCTTAACTTTTTTAAAGGCATTTAAAGTCACTAATTACTACCTATATATATAAATTTGCATTGTGTAGGCCTATATTTTTCAGCCCTGCTAAGCCAGTAAATGAAGGGAAAACAATGAATATGGCTAATGCACTTGTAAGCTACTCAGAAGTAATGTTTATAAAACATTAAATAACCTACAACCAATGTTTACATAGTCCCTGTGTCAGTTAAACCTCTCAGATTAACTTTTTGTGATAATTGTTGATCTTGTATGTGAAGTAGGATTTACCAGTATGAGTAGCATTCCAGTGATTTTTTTTCAACTGGGAAGTAGAACAGATCCCAATTCCCAGTTGCCTGAAATGCACCAATAAACTTGGAACTTTGACTTGGGACTTGACTTGGACTTGAAGTCCTGTGATTTAAATGAATTTTACATTAACAAACTGCAACATGTTCATTCTCACTCCTCTGTGGTCAGAAATGTATTTTAAATGGGATAGTTTATAAAAATTAATGAAACCTGTTATTTCATATAATAACTTAAAAACACTCAGAGAACTTGGTCTTGACTTGGACTTGCAAAACAGTGACTTGATCCCACTTAGATATAAATCCATGTTATTTTTCTGTTTTAATTGTACTTGTCATATGTACTTTTGTTCTCAGATCAAACCCCAAACCCAGATCTCGTCCTACCTCTCGCGTCAGAGGCAGCAGTGACCTTCCCAACATGGGCCGACGGCGACGACAGTAAGTTCCTGTTTCTGCAGAATGACTTCAAAAACAGCGGCTTGGCTCAGGCCGACTGGGCCGCCAAGAAGATGGTGTGGATCCCGTCTGAGAGAGAAGGCTTCGAGGCCGCCAGCATCAAAGAGGAGAAGGGAGAACAGGTGAATACTGAGCATGCTTCTGATCAGAACATTATATACTGTATATCCAGAATAACCATCTGTAATACCACACTGTCAATCCAAGAGACCAGTGTTTCCCAAACGTTTTTGTCAATAAGGCCAGCCCTACCCAGCTTCTATACCTTTTAATTATTTGTTTTAATTTAGGGTTTTGCAGTGCACCATCTCAATAGACTCAAATACCTAGCAAACTTTTTTCACTTATTCACTTATAGTGTAACATCTACAAATCTGAATTGTGCACACATCAGCACAGTTATAATCTTTTATTGCAGGGTCCCCAATCATCGGTTTGGGGCCCAAAGTGGACAAGAGATCATTTTTAAAATGTATTTTCTTTTTATTTTATAATCCACCTCTACGTCTTTGTGGTTTGCTTGGAGGATATAGAGCCACTTAACCCAACAACAACTACTGTATTTTCAACGGGCGACACGGTGGCGCAGCGGTTAGCGCTCTGGCCTCATAGCAAGAAGGTCCTGGGTTCGACTCCCGGGCCGCCTGGGGCCTTTCTATGTGGAGTTTGCATGTTCTCCCGTGTCTGCGTAGGTTTCCTCCGGGAACTCCGGTTCCTCCTACAACTAAAAACATGTCCAAAATGCCTCCCCTGACCCTTCCCCCAGGGCTCCTCTGCAAAAGAGATTCTGAATCTCAGTGGACTTCCCTGTTAAATAAAGGTCAATTAAATTAACTATTAAGAAAGCCAAAAGAATTGCTTGTATGGTTCACATGCTGCACGAGCGCGAGAACCTTTACAACAGAAGCATCTGGTGCATCTGTCTTGTGATAGCAGCTCTTAAAATGTAAAAGAAAGAAGAAACATTGCCTCATTATTAGTAAATAAATGTACACTTTGCGCAAATAGTCAAAGTGCAGGATTCTTTTTTTTCTGAGCATTACACACGTCATCTCCAACACACCTGCTTCTTAAATGATGTGAGAAGCACCTTCACTAGACTGTTGTAAAGTTGCACAACTTTGTGTGAAGCATCTTTAAACTTTTCATTTCTTCCTTACCTCTAATGGCCCTCCGCTCTCCTGTGACGTTTATAAACCTGGTTTAATGCACTGGAACATGAAAGAAAATACTCTGCGCTTGATCACCTGATGCACACACTGTTTTCTCTGCTTGCTGCTGTTCTCCCCAAGTCTGTGTCGTCTCTGTTCTTCTGCCACATGATGCGACTGTCAGACAAATAATTGTTGTATTATGTCTGTGGCCTGTTCTATTTTTGACGCATCTAAAAATTGCAAAAAGATCTTAAACTCCTATTGTGTGCAGCATTTTAGTTAAATCAATAGTTTTTATAGTGGCAATTGTTACATTTGTTATTATTTACTTTTTGTGAAACTATGCTCAAAATCTCCCTATATTCAAAATTGACAACAAATAACATTGTTCAATTCAGATAATATTACATTTCACCTCCTTTTTAAAGTCTCCGTACTTTGGAAACTCTCATCTAAATCACTTCCTGGCCAGAATTATTTATGTTTTTGTTTACACACTTCTATTTTATTCCTAGGTTGTTACTGTATGTGCCAGTCTTTGTTGTGTGATGTCTAAAGAACAGTCTTTTGTTGCGGCAGGTGCTGGTGGAGCTGTCGAACGGGCAGAAGGCCACAGTGAATAAAGACGACATACAGAAGATGAATCCTCCAAAGTTCAGCAAAGTGGAAGACATGGCGGCTCTGACGTTTCTGAACGAAGCCTCGGTGCTGCACAACCTCAAAGAGAGATACTTCTCCAGCCTCATCTACGTAAGAACCAAACTGTGTGAACTCTTTTTAAATCTTAAAGGTCAAATCTACTTTTCAGATTGTGAGGTATTGATTTGCATATGTCATATTTTTGTTTAATTCACAGAAAAAACACAGTAGCTCGTCTTTAATGAGAACACACAACGCAGCCCATATATAGGCTACTGCTTCTCAATACACAGCTCTCGTTCGTCTTATCTGTAGATGTCCCTTTATAGGTCGGGCTGTCCATGTTTCTCGTGGGATCTGCTGTTATTATTGCAGACCGTTTTGGGGGTAAAAACTTAAACTCTGTGTTGATCTTTGTATAGACAGAGCAGTGAGGATGAGGCGGCCTTATAAGAGCAGACAACACCACCGAGACTGGATGGACCTTCAAGTGCTATATACAGTACTTTTAGATTATGTAACGTATATTTTCTTTGTAAAAACTGGAAGATGCATAAGTTCTGGTTATTAATAACTTGAATAAGATCTCAGGGACTGGACCACTCCTTTTCTAACACAAACATCTTGTCATAGTACCTTTCTGGAAATCCCCATTGAAATGAACGTTCACTTGTGTTGTGCACAGCATGTTAGGGTTTTTAAAGAAATCTTGGTATTTTGAGGACAGGAACCACTTGTAAAGAAAGAGCTAAGTCGAAAAAGCAAAGTAAATTATCAGTCACTCAATGTTCCAACCCTCACCTATTGTCATGAGCTTTGGGTAATAACTAAAAGGACAAGATCACGGATACAAGAAGTTGAAATGAGTTTCCTCTACAAGGTGGTTGGGCGCTTCCTTAAGGCTGATTTATAGTTCCTCGTAACGTTACGTCCTTGCACAGACTGCCATTGAAGCTTCTGTCTAGTTTTAATCAGGTTCCAGGTGCGTCTAGTCAGTTAAACCAATCACAACCAGATCACAGATCAGCTGTGGCCTTTGACGCCAAGAAACTTTAGTGCGTAGACGCATGAGAATGGCACGAACACGATGCTAGTGTTGCTGCAAGTTTTCTGATTGGCCACTAGAAGCCCTGGGTAAAAAACAAAAGACAGAAGATGCAATGGCAACCTGTGTGAGGACGTAACGTAGCAAGGAACTAAAAATCAGCGTTTAGAGAGAAGGAGGAGCTCAGTCACACAAAAGGATCTCGACATCGACAGAAGCCAGTTGATGTGGTTTGGGCATCTGTTTCTATTGATTACCTCCTGGACAAAGCCTCTCTGGGGAAGTGTCCTGGCCATGTCCCACTGGGAGGAAACCTCAAGGAAGACTCAGACTATGTCTCTTGATTGGCCTGGGAATGCCTCGGGATTCCCCCAGAGGAGCTGGAGAAAGTGTGTGTGGAAAGAATAATCTGGGCGTCCCTGGTTAGACTGCTGCCTCCACCAACCTACTCCTGATAAAGCAGAAGAAAATGAATGGATAATTAATGTTGTCTTATCCCATTTTAATCAACCAACTGGTGCAAAGAGTATGTTTTAATGCTGCCTTGCCATTTGCTCTGAAAAAAATAAGTGGTATTACCAGTGTGTTGTGTTCAAATGGTTTTGTGGTCGTAAAAAAAGGAAACTTGTTAAAACACACATCTTGACAAATATATGTAAATCCAATGCAAACGCCCATAAGATTGATTTAAAGAGAAAAACAAACAAAACATTTTGACTTTTTACTTAATTACAGGAAATGGAAATAGCGATGTTGTTCACCTTTGTCACATAATTTTCCAGATAATAAAAAATAAAATAACTTGCCAACAAGTGAAAAGACTATTGATATTCTTTCTTCCTGTTTCTTTTGCCACTGTCTGCCATATAGAGGGGTCAAAAGTAATTTTCAACTCGGCATCAAACTTATTTCCCAGTTTCCCAGGAGTTCTTTTGCTGTTTCCCATTATTTTGACCATAATTCTCATACCAAATAAAGGCAGCATTCGTCTTAACAAAAATCTCCTTGGTTTGGTCTGGGTTTTGACACGTCGCGGCCGTAATAATGCACCAGTTTACTTTCTCTCCTCAGACTTACTCGGGTTTGTTCTGTGTGGTGGTGAATCCTTACAAGATGCTTCCTATTTACTCGGAGAAGATCATCGAGATGTACAAAGGAAAGAAACGCCACGAGGTTCCTCCACACATTTACTCCATCACCGACAACGCCTATCGCAACATGATGCAAGGTACTGCCACTTCTATTATAGGCCAAAATCCAGTCCATGATGTGCCAAAGTCTGAGTTAGAGAGTTGGTTACATCATTTTTAAGCACTCCTATCATATATTTAACATATTGTACCTGTTCTGGGAAATCCCTGGGTCATACATTAGTCTTTAAACTTGTGGAGTTTCCTGTGTTTTTGCTGCAGCGCGAGGGGCCTTACATGGACACCTCGGAGTATTTATAGCCTCTAATCTGCCTGTGTCCGCTCCGTTTCACTTCACTTCAGTCAAACTGTTTTTCCTCCACAGATCGAGAAGACCAGTCCATCCTCTGCACGTGAGTTTGACCGGCTATTTTTGTCTCCTCCATGAAGGGACTGGTTAGAGCTGCTTAGACACTGGGAAAAAGGGGCTTCAACATGTCCTCTGTGTGTTTGCTGGGGCTGCAAGATTAATCACAATCCAGTCCACTTTTACAATGTTTATAAAGCACTTTAACAATAGTGTTGACCACATTAATACAGTTGAATTAGAAAAAACAACTCATTCTAGGTTAAAGTGTAGATTACATTTTTAAAAGAGACTTCAAAAACACTGATCTAGCATTGGCTTGTGTAGAAAATAGGTTTGAGGGAACAAAAAGCTGCCACAACTGACACAGGCACTAAAAAGGCAAATTTTGAGGTGGTAATGTTATAGAGTTTGTCAAATGAATTTAATTTTGTTTATGTATAGCCCAAAATCACAACGACAGTCGTCTCTGAGGACTTTCCATGATTGTTAATTTAGCAAGCATGAATGGTAGAAAATAAGAATAAAACAATAAACATTCAGAAGCTGTGATTGATCAAGCATGTCAAAGCAGATTATGAGTAAACAAGCAAATGAATAATTGTCCAGAGTATCTCCTGTCCTTAGACCCTCCCTCTCAATAAAAAAAAACAAAAACAAAGGGGAAAAAGAGAAACCTTGAGGAGAACCACAGTGAAGAAGAGATCCACTCTCATGGACAGACAGGCTGTAGATGTAACTAAGACTGACACATCTAATTGCAGATATAGACTATAACTGAGTCCATTAGCAGAGGGAAACGACTCGTCTAGCAGAACAAGGACAGACTACAGGAGGACAGAGGAACAGTAGCTTTTGCATGTGCATTTTCCAGTAGTAAAATGAATGCAAAATGCTCACAAATAGCACTGTATGTTATATTTTTAGTTTCTATGTGCGATTTAGTAGCCTGATACATCAGTCATTTTCATTTCACTTTGTAGAAACTGTCTGACATCGCATCATTGGGGTTTGTTCGCTTAACGGCAGGCAGGGACTTATTTTTGATTTAACCAATAACTGCTTTTTGATCATTTTATAGTCCAGGAAGTAGAGAATAAACATGTATAAGTGATCGTTGCCAT
>JBBPFD010000684.1:0-188521 GCA_038363315.1 Mugilogobius chulae
TGCTCAGACCCGGCTGGACAAACATATCATGTCATGTGTTCCTTTGCCATGTTTGGGAACCAGAGAGAGAAAACTATGCTGTGCACTTGCAATGGCAATTTATTTTTATTATATTAATTATTATTTTTTTATTCTCTGCATGCTTTGTACGCATGTTTTTCTCAGGGTACTGAGCACTCCTACACTTGGAAACCTACAATCACCTTGTTGTTTTATGTTTCATTGCTCGCTTTTCCATATATCCAGAACTGGATCCATGAAAAAAGCTGAATCTGTTCACCGTTGAACCACTGTGTGGTATTAAACTTGCAACTTGGTTCTTGCTCCTCTCTTATTCTTTCCAGAGGGGTTTAGGAGACTTAGATGTACTTCACCTGCAGTATTTGACCTCCGAGGGGCTGTAACAGGAAGGAGAAGCACTAGCTGTGAGTCTTGGTTTAGCACTTTTGTTTACCACCCACTATCCCTGTATCGTGCAGTGTACCTCTCTGTCAGCTCTTAATTGGTCTCTCTTTAGGCTGTCTCTGTGTGTGGAGGTGAGATGGTCCAACCTTGCTGTTAAAATAAATTCCTTCAGCTGCTTTTATGAACCAAAGAGTTTCCTAGAACTACTTTGACATTTCAGTGTCCTCAAAAGGGCATTGTGATTAGAAGAGCTGTCATTATGGTAACTCTATCAGTAATTCTCATTGTTATCTGACTTGCAATGTGGTTTGTTTTTGCTTTTTTTTCACAGATGTGAAAGAAGCATTTTGTGACTCCAAATTGCTTTAAAAATGCACTAAGCACTTGTTTGTTTTTTTCTCCTCAAAAGCCAAATGTGTTTCTTGTTGTCTCAAATGGTTATAGTAGATGCTTGAGCTGAGGTTCCAACGCACAACACACCAGCAGTTCAAAATACTCCAAGTAGCGAGCAGCATATTTTGAATTAATTTCAAGTAAAACCATGCAACTTTCTGGAGGTGGAAAGTCACTTGCTCAATTTATTGAAAGAAAAAAGTTAAAGGTTGTATGGAGGATTTTCAAAAATTGTTTGTTGTCAGTCTTGGGCAAAAACAGTTGCATAGATTTGTAACAGCCTTGTAAAAAAAATAATTATAAAAATATATAAAATGTGGACATGATGAGGCCAGTAAAACGTTGACCAATAGATAACGAGGTACCTCGTTATCTATTGGCCTGTTAACCTGTTAAGCAAACCCTCAGTGTTCCTCAGTAACTCATTGGCCCAGTTGCGGTGAAGGGGTGGCCCTGGGAGGAAAACACATGTGCATCGTTTGAAAAACAGCAAGCAGCTGTTGGATTGAAAAATCCTCCATACAACCTTTAATACATTATTTGAAACCTTTTGCCAGAATATAGATACATTTCATATCATAATGTGAAATAAAAAAAAAAATGACAAAAGAACCAAATGAACATTTCTATGGAGATATGGCGGTTATGGTTATTTATTGCAACACAAGCTTTGCTTTTAAATCACAAATTAAAAAAAAAATATTTAAATACTTTTTTTTTTTTTTTGCCAATAGGTAACATGGTGATTCATTAACAATGTCTTCCTTAAATATAGTAAATCAGATATTTGGTGAATGAACAGCATGGCAATCTTGAATTACAGCACTCTCAAATGATAGGAGCATTTAAAATTTAAGCAAGCAAGAGGTTATTCACATAATAACATTTGAACTTTTTACAATGACTGCAAAATTGAGAGTCGGTGTTGAATAATGAAACCTATTCTTCTAAAAGCGCCAAACACACATCTAAAATGTCACTGAGCTCCAGTCTAATACCAGAAGTCTACCACTGCAGATTTTGTACTGATGCAGAACTAAAAGTGCTAAAGCGTTTCCCCTGTATTTACTGGGGAACTAAAAAACTTTACATGCATGGATTACTCCAAATTACAACTGCAACAAACACACATTAGCTTAATCTAGAGATTTATATCCAGATTAATCAATTATTTATTTTAGAATGCAAAAACTAAAGTCTGATTTGTTTGAATCACCAAACCTGTTCTCTCAACACATACAGATAACAAATGATCCAGCTCAAACTTTCAGATCAGGGAAATTCATTGAGGCTTCATCAAAACTAAATTGTATTGTATACTTTCAATGCTAGCAGAAAAATTAAACATAATAGATTAAAATTACATTTTCTTAATGATACTTTGCTTGCAGTAGACATACCTCCCCATGGCTCTACACCTAGCTCGTACAAGGTATCTGCTGAATAGCTTCCGGACGTAAGCTTGCCAAAATTCTTTAATAACAATGAATGAGAGGTAGAAGCGTCACATTCTGGCAATGTCGATCCCTGTCTCCGGATATCCGCAGGCGGCAAATCTGTCCCATCAACGTCCGATTTGTTCCGTTGAAAGGGAACTTTTCCGGACTGCGTAGCCATCAAGGGTCAGCGTTGTGTTTGTGACTATTTTAGAACAACAAGACACGACAAACTTACAGAAACAAGCGAGCAGCAGGTGGAAGTAGAATCTAGACATGTGGTATTTGCAAAAACTATTACTCCGTATGTCTTGGCTACTACAGCATAATATCTAAGTGATGATTAGTTTGGCGCATTGCTTAGCACAGAATACATAGTACTTATTATTCAAACCAATTAACATCTCTCCCCAGAATATAATAATAGAGATGCTCACGTGTCACTACTGCGATCTAAAACGGTAAAAAAAATATCAATTGACAGGATAAATCACTCGCTGCTTGCTAAATTTAAAATTCCCTATCATAGTTGCGAGAGATAAAGGTGCTCATAAAACAAGGACGCATTTGGTCCTGCATGCTTTGTTTACTTCAACCAAATTGACACAGCATTCACCGTTTATAACCTCTTTACTCTAAAAGACTCCACAACGATTGCTTCCAGTATGATCAAATCCACTGTTGAGTAACACTCTATTGTCAGACATACAGCAAAAGAGGAAACACGCATAGTTTAAAATAGTGTTTCTTCTATATTTATCGCATGCAATTCTGTGCTATTTATGTTTAAAAGCACAGCTTGTGTGCAATAAATAACCATAACACGTATACTACTCCAACCTAGGAACCCAGTTGACAATTCCTTGGTTCTTCTTGTCGATTTTCTTTGCTTTTGCATATCAGTGACAGGCTGATAGTAATGGGAAGACTGCTAGTCTATACGGTTATCAGTCTGACAATTAAGTTTCAGGACATAACTGCTATGAAGTTAAAGGTGTATGGAGATTTTTCTACGCATCGGCTCACAGCTACTCACTTTTTCAGTAGTGTGTTTTTTCCATACTTAGACAGAGTGAACTTGGCCATTGTGTTATGTTTCACGCCGTCTCCACCTAGCTTGTGGCTCTCTGGTGCCTTCTTTATCACCTTGCATGACTGGATGACTGCTCATATCACCAGTCTATAATTGAGTTATGTGAGCTGCGAGTGATAAGTACTGCGAGGTATCGCTATTTTCTTGAGAGTGTTTTTAAACTTAGATTAGTTATTATTCCACACATATCACCTTTTAACTTCACCCGTTTTTCGGAGCTCTCTTTCTAATCTTCGTGAAGTCAATTCCGCTATCCGATTTCCTCACTCCTCTTGTCCCACTTTATTAACTACTCTTTTCTATATATTTAATTTCTGACTTCTAAAAGCTCATTATGCACTATATACTTTCTTATTTAGCCAAATTCGATTCTTTTTCTAGGTATGCTTTGCACAACAAAATATAATCCATTACGCTGAAAAAAATGACCTATCCTATGTACAACCTTTTAATCCATTTATTATACATATCCAACTTAATCATTCTTGTAGCAACGGACTTTCCAATCTTCACAGAAGCAGTTGCACTAAACCAGTTCACTCTCAATTATGAACTATCAATCTACATTAAAAAAATTAGTTCTCGCGTGCACTCTTTCAAACTGTCTCGTCCACAATATTATATCACTATTGTACCCTACAAATGCGTTCCATGTAGATCGATGTGTCAACCATCTTGCAACATGCTCAACAGACATTCTTCAACTCATCTTTACACACTGTTCATTCCACACTATGTTCACAACAGACAATCACACCACTTTTTATTAGCGACATTTCTTTCGAACCATGTTACAACGGTTAATCAAAACGATATAATCAACCCATTATCAAAATCGATATCTTGTCACACCATTTTCAACTACTTGCAATCAATTCTAACAAAGCAATTCTAAGGCCATTTCAACGTTATCTGTTACACCAATATTCCACGTTGTCTTCTCTATCAACTTCTATTCATCGAATTGCCATTTTCACAATCTACACATAGCATTCAAAACATTACCATCACAATCGCACTAATGCACAGCATAATCTCATCATAACATGTGCGAAACGAATTTTTCACACTGACTTTCTAGAACAAATCACTCAACCAGCTCAATCATTATATCTCTCGAACCTTCTTTCAAATAAAATCACTAATCAGACCCACTTTTGAGTCAACAACTTTATCAAATTACTCATCCAACTACGCTTTCACACTCATGGAAACTCAAGCTGCTTCAGGCATTTCTTCACATAAATATATCACAGATGTGCAGAGTGTGTCAAAACGGAATATCACAAGAATACTCTTCTATAACCACTAGTCAAGTAACTCTTTCAATCAAGCGAGCTCAGTCCTTCAACCTCCATCCAGAAAAACGCCTTCAACAAAGTCCTTTGCGAGAGACGCATTATAATATTTTTCACGTCTTCGCAACAGTACTCGCAAATGCTTATTCAGCCACTTGCACATCTGTATCAATTTATCTGCTATTATATTCATACCAACACTCCCTTATTGTTCCCGTTTTTTCGTATCGAGTTGTCAACTAATTCGACACTGTCACCGATCTTCCACCCCTCTATACCAACAGTCCATAGTTCAACGCTTCTATGACAAAACGCCGCAGGAATTCATCTGTCTAGACATTCGCTAGCTAGCTTTTGCTAGTCTTTCTCACACATATTTCAATCCTGTTAACAAAGATTTCTACCCTTCTCAAAGTAAAACCTATAAACAAGCAGATCTAGAAGTGGCAAGTTCAATCCAGATACCAGTAATTCACAAAAATTGCAATATCCTGTTACCCCACATTTTCATGGCCATACATCGCACAAATTTTAAACAGCAGTAGTTCCAACGACTTTCATAGAAACAGTCATCAATTCAACAATTTTCAACCATTTGTCAGCAACAGTTCTTTCTATCAACCTTACCAACTTCAGATTTCAACCTAGTCGACCATACTTCAAACAATCATTCACGATTTCAAGCTTTCTTCAGTACACCATGTATCAAATCTGCTACTCACTGTTTTCTTCATAGCGTATCTCTCAACGTTCCTGGCAAACCGATTCCACCTATTTCAAAACAATCTTAACAGACCATGTCAAATGCAATTCACTTCAACCATTTCAACACTTCTGGGCCTGTCATGATGGCTGGGGCAAAGCCCAGCCATCATGATCAGTCACTCACTCCCTGCGAGAACTACGAAAGCCGAAGGCATGATATGTGTATACTTAGTTCTGCTAATACAAAATAGTCAACAACTCATTGTTGACCAAAACTGTAACAACATTTTCGGACTTTTCACAATAAAAGCACTGTAAAACAGCGTTTTCGGACTTTTCACAATAAAAACACTGTAAAACAGCGTTTTTGGACTTTTCACAATAAAAGCACTGTAAAACAACGTTTTCTGACGTTTCACAATAAAAGCACTGTAAAACAGCATTTTTGGACTTTTCACAATAAAAGCACTGTAAAACAGCATTTTTGGACTTTTCACAAAAAGCACTGTAAAACAACGTTTTCTGACTTTTCACAATAAAAGCACTGGTAAAACAGCATTTTTGGACTTTTCACAATAAAAGCACTGTAAAACAACTTTTCTGACTTTTTCACAACAAAACCACTGTAAAACAGCATTTTGGACTTTTCACAATAAAAGCACTGTAAAACAGCGTTTTTGGACTTACAATAAAAGCATGTAAAACAGCGTTTTTGGACTTTCACAATAAAAGCACTATAAAACAACGTTTTCCGACTTTCACAATAAAGCACTGTAAAACAGCGTTTTTGGACTTTTCAACCATTTCTAAACTATTCAAGTATTTCAAACTCTTCAACTACTTCAACAGTCTTCATTCAACGTTCTTCAACCATTTCAACATTCTTCAACCATTTCAACAATCTTCAACCATTTCAACATTCTTCAACCATTTCAACAATCTTCAACCATTTCAACAGCCTTCAACCATTTCAAAGTTCTTCAACCATTTCAACGTTCTTCAACCTTCCACCATTTCAACAATCTTCAAGCATTTCACAACTCTTCAACTATTTCAGTGTTTTCAACAACTTTCACAATCTTTTACAGTAATTTTTTCACGTTTCGCAGTCACTCGCAATGGCTTCAGCCATTGCACAGTTTCTAGTTATTATTATTCCAACATCCCTTTTTTCCCGTTTTTCGGTTCGTTTCAACTCTTCGACACTTTCACCGATTTCAACACTTTATACCTCGTTCTGTTCACGCTTTCTAACTTAACGCTGCTATTACTTTTGACATTCATGCCTTTTGTAGTTTTTTCACAATTTCAACCTGAAAATGAAATTTTGATACTTTTTCCAAAAAACACTTAGTCATTTTCAGCAGTTATAAGCATTTAATACCAGTTCACCCATACACACATTAAACATGTTCCACATTTCAAGCCTCTCCCACAATTTTACACATATTTCCATGTCTTCAGTAACTATTTCAACAATTTTCAACCATTTCAACAGGTCTTCAACCATTTCAACGTTCTTCAACCATTTTAACGTTCTTCAACCATTTCAACGTTTTTCAACCATTTCAACGTTCTTCAACCATTTCAACGTTCTTCAACCATTTCAGCGTTCTTCAACCATTTCAACGTTCTTCAACGTTCTTCAACCATTTCAACAATCTTCAACCATTTCAACGTTCTTCAACCATTTCAACGTTCTTCAACGTTCTTCAACCATTTCAACGTCTTCAACATTTCAACAGCCTTCAACATTTCAACATTCTTCAACCATTTCAACTTCTTCAACCATTTCAACATTCTTCAACCATTTCAACATTCTTCAACCATTTCAACAAGCTTCAACCATTTCAACCTTCAACCATTTCAACGTTCTTCAACCATTTCACAACTCTTCAACCATTTCAGTACTCTTCAACAAGTTCAGTGCTTTTCAACAACTTTCACAATCTTTTGTAGTAATTTTTTCACGTTTCGCAGTCACTCGCAATGGCTTCAGCCATTGCACAGTTTCTAGTTCAAAATGAAACAATCACTCAACCACAGTTAAGTGAACAATATCCTATGAGATAAGTTAATACACAAATACTCCCTTCTTTCTCTTGTTTCTGGGCATGTTTACAGTTTACAGTTTTATTAATTTACAGAATAGTTCATACAGTCATAACTTTGGATACATACTCATTTACCTAAGAAAACCAAACTAATCACCATCTGCAGCATCATAATGTAAAAATGTCAGATTAAGACCATTTTCTATCTGGTCACATGAGCCTAGTAAGTGGTCTGCTTTTATTTTCTGCTTCATTTGGTGAGTTAACATGTAGTTACCTCTATGCTCCGGTTACAGAGTTCCTACTGCTTCCACCTGTTATCAATGTTACTGTCTTTTTTTTTTTTTTTTTTTTTTTTTTTTTTTTTATTGCTTTTTGTGCACTTTCAATTATACAGTTTCTTTATACAGCAGTAATACAGTGCTACATTTTTATTTTTTCCCCTCCCACCCCACCATCCCACCCTTGACCCACCCTTTCGTCTCCAGTAAAAAAACAAAAAACAAAAAAGTAAATAAAATAAATAAATAAATATATATATATAACCACATTTATCCGTATACATAAATATACTGTATATAATAAAGAGATAAGTTAAAAAAGGTAATAGTAATAATAAATAATACTAGATTATTTATAATATGTTAAGTAGTAGATAAATTCAGAAAACTATAAAAATAACATTAATAATTATAGCAACAGTAGTAACAATATTGTTAAACATTGCAAATAATGAAAAAAAGTAAAAAAAAAAATAAAAAAATTAATTAATTAATAAATTTAAAAAAAAAAAAAATAATAATAATAATAATAATAATAATTCTATGTATCATTGTTATAATGTTACTTTAGTCTTTGCTAAAGGTGTTACCATCCAAAACCGTTATGATTTACAGGTAATAATAATAGGAGTGTACTATCCTCATCATCACTTTTTTCCATAGTGCTCGTTATTAAGGATATTACCACCAACTATAACTTTAACAATACTGTCAACATTATTCTCATCATCCTTGTTACATTACTCGTGTTACAGAGTAATAACAGCAATAATACTATCCATCCCTATATAATACATAGTTGTTGTTTTTTTTTTTCCCTTTGATTTTCCCTATTTGTTTTGTTGTTGTTTTTTTTTTTTTTTTTTCCCCTCCCTTTTATTTTTTTCTCCTCTGTGGTCTTAAGTGCAGATCTATAGACATAGGTATATAGATATTACTTTGTTATCCTTGCTTGTTTGAAATATAGTCGAGGAATTGTTTCCATATTCTAAAAAAAATAGTTTCGCGCTGTATGAGTCTATGAGTTATTTTTCATAGTTGGCCACTTTTACCATCCATTCTAGCCATTTATCAAAGGATGAGTGACCGATAGATTTCCAGTCTTGTGTAACATTGCGGCATCCAATTAAAAGAGCTATTCTGCACCATAGTACTTGTTCATTTGTTAATTGTACTGTAGGAATAATTCCCAGCAGGCATAGACCTGGATTAACGCACAATGTAATGCTAAACAGTTTATTGATAAACAAAATTATTTTTTCTCAGAGACCCTTGACTTTATCACATTCATATAGCATATGCAGAAGAGTACCAGTGCATTGGTTACATCGCCAACATTGATCGTTTTCTTTTAGGTTTAGTCTGGCCATTCTACTTGGTGTCCAGTAACCGCGGTTTAAGATTTTATAGTTTATAAATTGTGTTTGGACTTCACGAGATGTCAAAAAACAGTTTGAAATAATATTTTTCCATTGCTCGTGTTGTATTAGAGTTCCTATATCTTTCTCCCAGGTGATTTTAAGACCTTTAAGATTAGGAGCATTGTGACTTCTAAGTATTTGATAAAAGGCTGATGGACCACCTTTTTCTAAACATGCTGTTTTTAATAGTTTCTGAATACAAGTTATGTTATTTGGACCAGATTTCAAGACTGAGTGGAGACTGTGCCTAAGCTGCAAGTACTTCCAAAAGTCTTGTTTTGAGATTTTATAGACCTCCTTTAGGTACTCAAATTCTACAATGTGTCCATTTTTATAAAAATCACCCAGATGTAATATTCCTGCTTCTGCCCATTGCAGCCAGCAGATTGTTTTTTTTGCTATTTTAATTTTAGAGTTAAGCCATATAGAACTGTCTAATGTTAAATTAGGATCACATTTTATAATGTTATGTGCTTTAGACCAGCTTTGTTTGGTAAAGTCTAATATTGGGTTATTTGTGGGTAGGAGTCTTCCAGTTTGTGAAACAAATGTTTCTGTTCGAAAAGGATTTAGGAGTTCATTTTCAATTTTTACCCATGCTGGAGTTTGGTTTATTGGTAAGTTACATTTCGAGAGTTGAGCAAGTAAGAAAGAATACTGATACCATTCTATGTTGGGCAATGAGAGTCCGCCCTGTTCTTTAGCTGCATACAGTTTGACTCTGTTGACTAAAGGCTTTTTCCCCCGCCAAACAAATGTTTCAACTACAGAGTTGAATTCTTTTAAGAGTAATTTTGGGAGGGGAAGGGCAACATATATAATAGATAATTTATCTTAGAGATGATAATCATTTTTATCAGGTTGATCCTCCCAATTACAGAGATATACATTTTGTTCCAATTATCTAAGAGTAGTTTAATATTTGAATCATTGGGTCTAAATTAAGTTGCATGATTTCTACAATATTTCTTGTGAGTTGGATTCCTAGATACACCATACCATTAGGCACCCATTTGAAAGGCAATTGAGTATTGGACATATTAAGTGAAGTTTCTGAGATTGGCATGGCTTCTGATTTAGACCAGTTTATCTTATAGCCAGATATATTTGAAAAGTTATCAATCAATGAAGTTAAAATGGGAATAGTAACAGTAGGATTATGAGAAACTAAAAGAAGGTCATCAGCATAGAGGAAGATTTTGTGTTCCTCGTGACCAGCATAAACCCCTTTAATATTTGGATTAGTTCTGATAGCAATGGCAAGTGGTTCCAAGACGATAGCAAATATGAGGGGAGACAATGGACAGCCCTGTTTTGTGCCTCTAAAAAGATTAAATGGAGAAGAAATTATCCCATTACAAAAAACAGATGCAGTAATATTCTTATATAGTAAATTAATCCAGGCAAGGAAAGATGGTCCAAATCCGAATTTCTTCAGTGTGTACTTTAAATAGCTCCATTCTACCCTGTCAAAGGCCTTCTCCGCATCAAGGGAGAAGGCCATGACAGGGTCAGGGTTGTTTTGGATTTTAGGATAATATGCAGGAGCCTTCTTAAGTTGTCTGCAGAAGAGCGCCCCTTAATGAAACCAACTTGATCCGCATGTATAATTGTCGGTAGTATTTTCTCGAGTCTATTGGATAGAATTTTGTCAATATTTTGCTATCAACATTGCTAAGTGAAATTGGCCTATAATTACCACACTGTTGGGATCCTTTCCCTTTTTATGTATTATTGTTATCAAATTTCTGCTCATTGTGGGAGGTAGTCTGCCCTTTAAAAAGGCATTGCGATATATCCTAAGTAACCTAGGGGAGAGAGTGTCACAGAACTTTTTATAAAAATCTGGTGAGTATCCATCCTCCCCTGGACATCGTCCTGATTTCAATCCATGTATTGCTTTTTTTACTTCTTCAATTGTAATTTCCATATCCATTAATTTTTTATGTGATTCCGAAATTTGTGGTATGTGTAAGGAAGAGAAAAAATCATCATACTGATCTTTTTCTACTTCTCCTTGGGATGTGTATAAAGACTTATAAAAGTTGTGAAAAGCTTCACAAATTTCTTTTTTCCCTGTAACCAATATTTTTTCAGTGTTGAAGATTGATGGGATTATATTTTGTGAGGTTACTTGTTTGACTCGGTTTGCAAGCATTTTGCCCGCTCTCTCCCCTTGCTCATAATATTTCTGTTTTGAGCGAAAAAGATCAAGTTCAACTTTTTTTTGTATGATGCAATTTATTTATATTTTATTGAAAGAATTTTATTCCATAAAAGGGGGTTTTGTTTCTCAGCATACAGTATTGTCATTTCTTTTAATTGATTTTCATAATTAAACAGTTGTTCCTGCTCTTTTTTTTCAGTATTGAACAGTGCTGAATGAGTTTTCCCCTTAGGACCACTTTAAAGGCCTCCCAGGAAATATTGGGGTCTGGGTGGTTTTCATTATATGTCCAGTATTCATCTATGGCTGTGCTTATAAACTTACATGAAGCATCATTTTGCAATATTGAGTTATTGAAAGACCAGCGTATATTTTTTACTTCATGATCAAGAGTTTTGAATGTTAAGTCTACTGGCGCGTGGTCAGATAAGGAGATATTTCCGATAGAGGCATTTATAATTTGATTAACCAAAATTTTAGATACAAGTATATAATCTATTCTAGAGAATGATTGGTGGGGATGAGAGAAAAATGTAAAATCTTTTTCAGTAGGGTGTAGTAAACGCCATATGTCTACTAAATTTAGTTCTTCTATTATTATATCTATTACATTGCAAGATGAAATTTTTTTAGTAATGCTTGACTTATCAAGTAAGGGGTCTCTGACCTGGTTGAAATCTCCACCTAGAATAATGTTCTCATTACCAATCTCCTTCAAAATTTTGCAGACATCATTAAAAAATTTGGTGTCATAATATTTGGGGCATAAATATTCATAATTGTTATTTTCTGCCCGTGAAGTTGTATATCCAGAGCAACCCATCTACCTTCCAGGTCAGTGTAGCTCCCTAAAACTTGCAACTCAGATTTTTTTTTTAGTAGGATAGACACTCCTCTACTTTTTGTATTATAGACACTTGAAAAAACGTGACCTACCCAGCCTTGTTTCAATTTTTCAGATTCTTTTTCGTTCAAGTGTGTCTCTTGTAGTAAAGCAATGTCACATTTATTTTGATTGAGATAGGTAAGAATTTTCTTTCGTTTTATAGGGTTATTACAACCTGATATATTCCATGATATTAATTTCAAACCCATGAGTTAATTTATTATACTGACTAATAGGGTTAGATATTTTTATTGCAGAAAGATTGAAACAAGACACATAGTTAAGGTTTAAAAAAACACACAACAGACAACCCAAAAACCCAAACTGGAGACGAATAACCACCCCCCCTCTACCCCCCACATAGATTCCTGCCACCCAGGCAAGACCCTCCCAACCCCTTCTGAATACTTCCGTTTTTGCCTGTGATATCCCAACACCTTAAGTGGAACCCCAATTGATCATGTAATATTGATTACAAGCAAGGAGAAATCTACTACAGTACCTTATAAATGTATGGTTGGTCTTTCCACTCACACTCATACATTTTGTAGTGCTTCTTCAGGTATTATTATTATATTTTTCCTCCTCTTCTTTTTTTTTTTTTTTTCCCCTCAGTCAAAGTGATAGCCTGCATGTTTATGAGCAACATAGTCGTGTCCCTGGTGCAGTTTTCAACCCGTGGCTATATGTTGATTGAAGAAATCTGTGGCATCCTTACTGGATTTGAATGTATGGCTCTCTCCATTGTATACAATCTTCAGCTGGGCAGGATATAACAGTCTAAACTGTACTCCCTTCTCGTACAACAGTGCCTTGATTGGTTTAAATTCAGCACGTTTCCTGGCGAGGGCCGTGCTCAGGTCTGGGTATGCGCGTAGTACATGCCCCTCGAACTCCAGCTTGTGTTGCCTGCACCATCGTAACACCTTCTCCTTTTCCTGGTAACGATGAAAACAGACGAGAAAAGGTCTGGGCGATGATCCAACTGGCCCAGTGCGGTGAGCGCGCTCCAAATAGGGTGGCGAGGGAAAGACGTCCGGTCCCAAAGCATCTTTTAGTAGCTCGGAGATAAAAACCGTGTTGTCTTTGCCGTACTCGCTTTTCTCAGGAATGTTGATAATACGTAGATTCACCCTCCGCGAGCGATTCTCCAGGTCTTCTAGTCTGTTTAAAAGCGAGTCATTCTGTTTTTCTAGAGCTTTAATCCTTGTTTCAGCTTCTGTGAGCTTCTCAAAGTTTTCTCCGACACGCACCTCCACTTGAACAAGGCGTGTTTGAAATGCGTTCACGCTCTCGTGTAGGGCGTCCACCGATGCTTGAAGAGGCTTCATTGATTCCCTTATCAAATCAGCCGTAGAAGCTTGATGTTTGGCAAGTTCGGCCATGAGTAATGACATAGAGAAGCAGTCCTCACCGGTAGATTGAGGTGCCTCGTCTTGTCTGGCGTCCGCCCGGGTGCTGTGCGTGTACGTGGCTGCGGCTGCACCATGAGCTGCTCTCGTTGTAGTAGCTCCAATATTTTTCTGTTGCGTGTTACTCATAACGTTCTTTAAGTAACACTGGTAACACTTAAGCGTTTAAATGCAGGTTTTCTTGATAGTTTAAGGGATTTTCCACGTGAGGTTTTCTGGCGTGCTCCCTACATCAGCGTGCGGAAGCGGAAGTCAGTTTTTTTCAATGTTACTGTCAAGTATTTATTATTTATTGTGTTAGAAGGCACATAAATGAAAAATGCTGTGGATTGGGATTTAAAATATATTGCAACATTATTTAGAAGAATATTCTACGTCAGTTGCTTGTGAAACTCCATATTATGATTTCTTCTATATCTCTCAACATGTTCATCTCTTGAGTTCCCCTGGGCGTGACTGATAGATGAATTGGCCAATTAGGGAAGTGTATTGTTTATTGTATGAAAACTAACATGACTGCCTATGAGAGAGAAAAAAAAGAGAAACATACCACAATGGACTGAAAAACGGCAGACCTCTGCAGAATCAATGAGCAAAGGAAACAACTATTTTAATGTGAGGTAAATGAAATTTGATTTTGTTATGAACTCAGCTCCATTGAGAGGCAATGGGAGAGTGGTGTGACCAGACTTACTCTTTGTAAAGTATTGAAGATTTTGGGCTCTGGATGTCGATGGTTTAAGAATTTTGCTGGCTTGTGTTCATTGTGCGACAACATAGATGATTTCAAAATCCCCAAGCTGATAATTTTGTTCTTTAAATATTAAGAGGCTTGGTAGAATGTTTGGCTTTACACATTACAGTAACATATCTATTCGCCACACTTACTGTTTTTTAAATTATTAAATAAAATGCAAAGTGACCCTGAACCCAATCTCTCTTGTTCTGTGTCTTGACATATCGTCGTGATACTTTGCTTGTAGTTTTATTTTATTGGGCGATTTGTAAGCCTCTAAAACTTGCGACCCAATATTTTACTTTCACTAAAAATGTAATATATCTGCTAGTTGAATGGGTTTAATATTTCTGTGTCACTATTGCAAAATGCTCGAGCGCTCTCACTTGAAGCAGCAACTCAGCATTCATAAATTAGACATGCTTCAGTGGGTCAGGCAGCTACAGTACGCTTTGGCTAGTGTGTTCTCCGGGTGTCATGGAGGACACTGTTTGTTGAGCTCACAGGAAATACCTAGGTTTTGTGTTTGTATCTCATTATCATGATTGAATATCTGTAAATGGAAGTTTGTGCTGATGTTTAAGAGAAACACAGTGTGCAAGTGAGTATTTATTTATGCTGGTCAACGATATCGCAATTTTAACTTTTATTCTGGGATGATAGAAGAAAGTAGGGCTAAGCAATTAATCAAAAGGTTTCATTTTTTAATCGAGAGCTCCACAGACAATGTCAGTAAAAACGTGGTTTGGAACAAATATCAGATTTTGGAAGGCATGTTACAGTATTGTTGTGTTAAACAGCACAGATTAGAAGTCAGTGTTCATGAAATCATTACTAAAAGCCGATTTTTAAATGGCTGAACACAACTGATTAGTAAACAAAAACTGATCAAAATTATGGTGATGGCAATCTAGCAACATGTGCTAAATTGTGATTATAAATGTATCTGAGCTGAAAAAAAACAAGCAACAAACTTAATAGCCTGTAAAATAAACCAACAAACTGTATAACAATATCATGGTATTAAACATGTATTTATTTTTTCAATCATTCAATATATACTTAATTTTGTTATTTTGCACATTTCTAAAACAAACATTGCGCTGTTGTAATTTCTTCAATTAGTCACCCAACCATGCTTGAAAACAATTGCGGTATTAATAATATATTATTGGGAGTGAGACAGAAGCTAATAGGGCTGGGCATTTCAGCGAAAAATTGAGAGATCGAAATCGATTCAGATCAAATTGTCAATTATTTTGAGTTTAAATAGAAAAATTGACCACCAATATTTTCCCAGTGAAAAAGTCATTTGGAGCAAATTGATATATATATTTTTTTTTATTGAAATATCTTGAATGAAGCATATTATAAGCTTTCTTTGTTCTTTATGTTCAGAAAAAAATCTTTTATTTTGTGTTTGATAAGGTTAATCAAAACCGTATCAAAAATTGAGATTGACCAATATGAGTCATTTTTCGTACACCTATGTAGAAGTTGACATTGGCAGTTGTGCGGGAGAGGGCTTGCTTAGCGATCATAGTGCACAACACTGTATTTCCAGATCTTGAGCCAGCATTGTCAGAAATACAGTAGCTTACTACTACTACACAAGACTTTTAAGTGAAGTTGTTGCCAAATCCCTCTTGGTTTCCTTCTTCCTCAGATCCACATTAAAGCTGTTAACGGAAAACTGACTGCTTTCCTAACTCCTCATCAAAGCTGCACTGTTATCCTGATTAAATGTACAAACAAAGACAGAAATTAACATAATGGTTGTGCTCTCACTTCACAGCTAATGAATCTTCTAATGTGACAACAAACAGGGCTGATGTGTATTAAATCTTTAGAAGGAGGAGAACAGGCTTTGTCCCAGTTAGCGACATACAACACACAAAAGAACGTGTTGTCAAACAATATTACATGGAGATTGGAGAATGTGCTGCATGTATTACATTCCCTAATGGAAAACTGTTATGTAGGGATTTTGGGGGTTTTATTTGTTCCTTTTCTGCCTGATAGCTTATGATTTGCTAACCTCTTGACTCTGGAAGGTTTATCGTGCTCTTCAAATCTAAAAAAGCCAACATTTTTCTAGATTAATTTTTGCATTCTGTGCATTTTCTTATACAATGCACAAGAAGATACTCAAACCTACCTTGCACTCTGTCAAATTTAAATATGAAGAATTGGTAGTTAGCAAGTCTCTGCCACCCGAGAAAATACTTAACAGGATTCATCAAACAATGTAAAAGAAGCTAATAACTCCAGGGATATTTTTGATTAGGGAACAATGTTACAGAAGGTTAAAAATATCTAAAAAAACATATGTGTACTTTAAACATTTTCTTTGTAAGATTACATTTTCTTGACTACTTGTATGGAGTTTACCAAGCTCAATGCATTTCTCTTCTGGTATTAGCAGTTGAGCAAGGTTTTTGATAAAGCCAGCTGTGTCTGTATCATTTTTCGGTTGTTTTGTTTGCTGTTTTACATCATGCCCATTCTAAGCTATCTTGAGTAACACAAGCGTACTGTTGGTGGACGTCACTGTGGCCATGACAGCGTTGCTTTGAGTTGGAAAACAGGATTAGCCAAATCTACACAAGGATGTTGATTGAGCTGGAAGGATAGTGAGTGACCATTACTGCTTTTGTAAATTCAAGCCACATCTGAATTAAATGAAACGTGAAAAGAAGGTCCCACCTTACTCAAACTGTGAAGGTAACCATAGAAACTGCATCCAAATAAAGTGAGCTGGGGTAAAGCTAGACTAGAGACAGTTGGCTACAGTAAGAAAAGATAATTTTATTGTTTATTTTTTAGAACAGGTTTTATTACATCCAAATTTGGCTCATCATGGATTTACAGCTGCACTGTGTAGTTTGTCAAGTAATTCTAAAAGTGCCATTTTGTTCATTGTAAATTTTCCATTCTTTACAGGCTGCTCATTGCATAGTTACTATCTTGCTTCAGCAGAAATAGGTGTGCGTTTCTCCTTTTGCTTTGAGCCAAAATGACAAATGGGACAGTGCGGGCTCATGCAGCATATTGCCTCTTTCATCATGCTCTCTGCAGGCGCCCACCGTGGTCTCTCAGATTTAAGAAGCAGACCTCCAGGCTTCCCCTTAGCAGGATCAGGTAAAGTTCTATGTCCAGGATCCAGGGCTGTACTTGTTTAAAGAAATGTATGGTCAAATAAAATCTGTACAATTGTATGATAAAATTTGATTGATTGGGATATTGAACTACGTAAAGTTAGGATTACAGTAAGGATTACAGTAAGGCTGCAGTTTGATAAAAGTCAAGTTGAAATTGTAATCATACTGTCACAAAGGACGCATTACCATAATTTCTTTTAAAATCTACAAAATGACTTACAGTATTTCAGCTTAGAAACTGTTAATCCTTTAGTTAAAATCTGCACAAACATGTTCCTGGTTGACATGATTTATATGCAGCCAATGAGCATAAGAAATGGTCATCAAAATAGCTGAATAACATAGTGATGTGGGTTTGGACTGAAACAGGAAGTTGAACTTTAGGAAGCTTTGAGATCGGCTAAGAGGAAGAGAACTAGACTCTTGTTTAGTTTACTATATGCAATAAAACAAAATACCAATGTTTGCTTAAAAAGTGCACAAATGCTCTTTGTGCTTTTGGGAATTGCTCTTTCTCAATTGAATTCAACTAAATTTTCAGCTTCCGATGTTCGCTATGACATTGGAAGAATCCTACATTGACGTCTTAAGCCTGTGTATATAACTCGTAATTTTAACCTAAATCAACCTGCATTTAGATGCAAACGACCAGATGCGGAAAACCTAATTTTAGCTGCAGTGCACACATTTGTCCAGTAAACGCCGCTGTGCTCACAAGTGACTAACGGCGCCGCCGTGAAGTAGTTTCACTTTCTGTTCTCCACTTTCACACTGTTTTCATGTCGTGTGTGTTTTTGGTAGTTCTGGAGATTTAAATAGATGAGGCTTGAAAGTGCTGTATTTTACAATCGTGGATCACTCGTGGGCCGTGGGTGTGCTGACTGCAGACAGCAATCACGGCACAGATAGAGACTGTGCTCATTGATTGTCCAGTATTATTGCGCACAAAACATCCACCCCTGTCCAGTGAACCCATCCTTCTGTGTTATTCAGTGTAGCGCAGACGGAATGCGGATTACACGAACACATCGCCCACTGTCGTGTAAAAGAGAAGCCAATCTGACATCAAAGCTTTATGGTAGAGCTGGGCAGCGATTAAACTTTTTAATCGCGACTAATCACACTTTACACACAAAGTTCAATAAATAGCTATTTTAACCTATTTTTTCTCCAAAAGATGATTTTTTAAGTATATTTAAGGTTCTTCATTTTGTAGAGTGTACAATCCTGCAAATTTGTGGTATTTTGGCTTAGATCAGTACTTCTCAAATAGTGGGGCGCGTGATGCGATGTCAGGGGGAGGCGTGTAACGGTCCACTAGATCAATAAGCTCCAGCCCTATTGGTCCTGAATCAGCGCGTTTCATAAAATCTGTCCCGTTCACGCGCCTTGTCTGCCCTGCTTTGATCGTGGTGCAGGTGTCGGTACATTTCCTTGTTTGCGTCCCTCCGCTTGTGTTTGTGTGCAGCAGCGGTCCGGGCTTCTCGCGCACCGTGCCAGACACACACATGTGGAAAGAACGGCCCCGGCACCGCGCGCTCGCTCAACCGGGACAGAGCAGCGTCAACAAGCCGCGAGTCCGCGGTAGGGCTGGGCACCGAAAAACGGTTCCTACTTGGAACCGACCGAAAACGTTCGGGAAATACTGGAACCGAAAACACGACGCACTTTCGGTGCCATTTTCGGTTCCTTGGCTTTAAATCTCCGCGTCAACAAGCAGACAAACACCACACATGCCACACCACACGTGCGCTCGATCCCTACATTGACACGGACAACTCTCCACAAACAGCAAAAACACCACGGAGCCTATGTGCCAAATGCTCACTCTACAGTGTCACGGCAATTCACTTCTTTCTTTCTCCCAAACCAAACGCGTGACCTTACAGCGCCTGCACAAACTAGCGGCACAATTCATGTCTCACTTTACCCAAACAGACCGAGCCCTGCAGCTGCAATGTCACAAACAAACCGCAGTGTTTGGCTTACCTTCTTAAAAAGAAGAAACGAAGAAACAACGGGTCCGTTTCAATTAAGCACATCTCCGGTGAAGCCTTTCTGTCAAAAGTCTGCGTGTTGAGCTTCATAACTCTTCGTAATCAAGTCAAAGCCTGAAGTTTACGCAGAAGAATGTCGCCAAACACAAAATATAATCCAAACTTTGCCGTAATATCCTCCTGCGCGTCGCTGCAGTTGAAAGCAGAATCCCAAATGAACCGCTGTGGCGCGTCTGTGCTGCAGCCAAATAAGTCTGAGTAAGAAATATATGTAGGCTCTAATCCAGGCTTCTTCATTTGTCCTTTTGTCTCCAGTAAAGTGAAGGGTAAAAGTGTCAAAAACAAATCTTGTGGCGTCTTTGTTGCAGTGCTGCCGCGTGTGGCGAGAAAGTGAAAGTGAAACTTAACTTGCTCCATGTGGCAGTCCACGTGAGGAACAGCTGATTCATTTGAATGCGCTTTTGAGTAATAGGTTAACTGAACAAACTAAAAGTGTGTTTTAAAATATAGTTTGACAAATGTAACATTGTTAAAGGATGGAAAAAATAGTTTGGGCTTATAATTAACATTTAAAAAAAAATAAGAACCGAAAAAAGAACCGTTAAGGAACCGGTCCCGAAAAGCCAGTACCGTTAAAGTACTGGTATCGAAAAAAATCTAACGGTACCCAGCCCTAGTCCGCGGTAAAACGCCTGATATGCCACATCATTTCACCAACTTTACTCCACACAAACGGTTCTGATCATTTGTGGAATAAACAGCGCCCAGCGCCGCTTTCAAAGCCTTTTCTATTCAGCCTGTGAAGCTGACTACACTGTAAAAATAACACTGCAAAAAATATGAATAAAAAAATTTTTGAAACTTGCAAAGTGTAAACGTACAAAATAAAGTTAATATTTGTTGAACTTTGTTTCAAGTTGATATTGATTTTTTTCTTTGTTAATGTTTAAAAGGATACACTTAGATATACTTATACACTTTTTATAGATAATAATCTGATTTTTAGTCACCGCGGTGAATAGGGGGTTCGCGAAACATTTTCTATTTCCCAGGGGGGGCGCGGCAAAAAATAATTGAGAAGCACTGGCTTAGATACATAATTTTAGCTACTCATAGAACTATAGTTACATATAACTAACATTTCCAGTCCTGATGAAAACCTGGTCCAGTTCTGGATTAGCCCTGGTTAAAACCAGCTCAGTGCTCACTAAATATTGCCTGACCAGTCGCCCCTCCTACATTCTTTGAATGCAGAAGGCTGAAACTGAAGAGATAGCCAACGATTTCGTCGTCCAAAGTTAGGACGATCCAATCACAAACGCCCCCTCCTCCCCCTCCCCTCCGCAATTCAAAACTTTTTTCTAACCGTTTCAAAATAACCAAACGGCGGACGTAGCTGATAGATCATTGTTTCGGCTATAGCTTCGGTTTTAAACAATTAGGACGATCAATCAAACCGTAGCAGCAACCGCGTTCAGGCCTTCATATAGATCAATGCTCCATTGAAAAAATCCTTGCGCTACATATTACTATAACAACTGTTAGCGCGTCGCTGCATCGGGGAATTTCCGGTTTTCTGTGATTGGTTGATTCCGCGCTCGGAAAGCCCGTCCTCGAAATTGATCCCCGGCGCTCTGATCCCAGACCCTTACGTCTTTGGACAGTGTCTGTCAAAGCGTGTAGGGACTGGCTGTCAGGCAACACTAAATACACTGGGGAAGTGGAACAATCCCATTTTTAACGTTTCAAAGTAAACATCACAAACACGTGTGTAAAAGTTTGCGCATCGCCGCTGATCGAGCGCTGAATCTCCGTGCGCATATTTAATGAGGTGTTAGCGGTTTGAAGTCTTTAACAACACGTAGCTCCGTGGTTCTTGGGTCTTTTTGGATGATTTAAACACTCAGACGAAGCTCAGATTCGTCTCTATCCCGCTGTCTGCACAGCAGAGCTCACTTCCTTGTATTTAAAGGGCTAGCAGCAACGGAGCAGATCCTCTGCTTGTGGACTGTTTATGAGAGCGAGGAGGAGGAAAAGGGTGCAGCTGCAGTAGTGCGGGCCCTTTCATTCATGCTTTTTGGCCGAATCACGTGACCTGCGTTAACACCGACAAAATATTTATCGCGATTAAGCACGTGCTGCGTTAACGCCACGATAACGCGTTAACTTGCCCAGTCCTACTTTATGGATTTGTGAAAACTCATTGTCGTGTAAACTTCCCCTAAAAAGAACTTGATAAGTGCTACACGTTTCCATCGGGCACCAATCAAGTTACAAAAACAGACTTTTGATGTGAAACTTTGCCAAATGTTGATCTGATAGAATCAGTGGTGTTTTGAAGACAGCATTTCATTCTATGAGTAATTTAAAAAAAATTAAAACATAAAGAGCAGAGAGAATGAAGGTTTCAGTCTCATATACAACTGATTACAAATTGATTTACTTATTTCTGATGCAGAAAATTACATTTGTCACAGTATTGATAATTTTAATACTGTGACAAAATATCTTACCATGTCTCACTCCCCATTTTTGACTGAGCATAGTTTTTCCAGCAAATTCTGTGAAAATTTAAACAAAATGGGCTTATTATTGCTCTTCAAAGAAAGGAGCAAAAAAAAGTTGATTACTGCTGCTGTTTAGAACTGCAGCAAACACAATCTGAGCATGTATCAGATTGTATCTGTCACACAAATGTCCAGAGTGCTGTTATTTCTACGAGCAGTGTGTTTGGTGAGTATCTTGCTGACATTTGAGCAGTAAATGTTGTTGGTGTCATAATTTAACTTTGGAAATTGAACTTGTCTGGCCGACTGCCTCCGAGAAAACTTCTCAGAGTTTGTTCTTAAATGTTAAAGTGATAAGTGTTCACCCACAGAGTCACAGGGAAATTACATTTTGTTGAATTTTTAGCTTAGCCATACCTTTATCCCAGGTTATTTTTCACTACTTGTGCAACCTTTGCTTTAAATAAGTAAGCACCTAACAACCCAGAGATGAGCTTGGCTGAAAAATTGCACCACGCCATCAGCTAAATGGAGGTCAGTGTTGTGTGTCTTGCACGTAAAAATGGGAAAATTAGAGGTCTTCTGCCTCAACATTTGTTTTCTTTTATGGAATTCTGTTGTCAAGCAATTACTCCTTGTATTTCTTTGCCTGTTTCCTATATGTAAACTTTCACTTGGGCTAAAGTTATTAAAAAAGGAAAGTATACTGGTCAGCTCACTGCAAAGAAAATTAGGGAACCCAATCAAATTGATCTTCCCTGATGTGCTAATGCTGCTGAGAGGGCTGAAATCTGGATGATTTATAGACTAGCAGACATTTTAGATGATTTTAGATCTGGGACATTCAGAACATTGTTTTCTGATGCTCAACAAAAGGAACAACAACCATCATGTAGACTAGGGTTGTCAAAAAATCGATTCCATCGATATTAATTGATACTAAAACAGATATCGATACTCGATGCTTGTTTAAGCCAGTATCGATATTTTAACCCCTCCCCCTCGCACGCTAAGCCCCGTCCCCTTCTTCTCTCATTGGAGGTGGAAATGATGACACTATCAAATACTGTATATGTAATATATACTACATAAACAGCAAATGTGTCTGATAATAGAACAAAGCCCAGTCTTAATGTAAAGGTTCATGAATCAAGTTAAAAACAAATAATACATTTAAATACTATTATTTTAATAATATCAAAAAGAAAAATATAAATAAAAAAATAATAATTAAAAGTAAAAATACTATCAAAAGAAAAAAAAAAAAGTTGGCACTGTAGTATCGAAATCGGTATCGAGTTTTTTCAAGTATTGAATCGAGTTTGAAATTTTAGTATCGTGACAACACTAATGTAGACACAACTTCAGCTGTGTTTTGATAGGAAAGCAATGTTAAAAGAAGATTAAAAAAAACTTGTTAATTATGCATATTATGTTCACTTTAAAGAAATTCCTTAACAGGAACATGTCCAATAATCTTGATGTGATGTTTTTTTTCCTCACTCTGACAAACCTAAATAGAAAATAATTTGCTTTATAAACACTATGAATAATAAAGCAAACCAATTAAGGCATTGGATTGAATCTGCTTGTGATTTGTTTTGCCTGGCTGATCTCAGTACACTCCATAAATCTTGATTATCTTTCCCATTGCTTGTTTTTGAATGGGCCCCGCTGCTCCTCCTTAGTTTCCGCTGTGATGCTCAGTATAAGCTGCCTGGAGAGGCAAAGCTAGTGCTCATTAAATAATCATCATGACTGCAATGAGCTGAGGCAGTGTTGTTGTTGGGCTGTTAGTATCATGAACCGACCAGTCCAAACAACTCTTAGTGCTCTCAATCCAGCTTTTCAACAGATTTTTTACTTTCTAAGGCTGTGAGGTAATGTAAATTTGGTGGAACAGAATTTTAAAGTCAGAGCTAACTTTGGACATGTGCACTGAATTTTTTTATTGCTCCAATGAATTTGCTTTCATTTTATTTTTGCAAGTTTGAATTTTGTTTATCCATATTAACTTTTTTTTTCTTCGTAAATTACATTTAAAACAAAAACACTGTTTTTAGTGCTCAAAACTTGTATTTGTAGTCAGCATTTGAACAGTAAAACGGTAATATTTAGTGTCCGTATTTAAAGGTCTAACACAACATAATAATGCCCATTCAGTCATGTCTTGCACAAGTTCACTCTGTTTCATCAAACATTGTGGCTTTTTTTGCAGTATTTGTATTCTACAATTATAGAGTGTGTGTGGAGATGGGTGACTGCATGTATAGTGTTCTCATCAAAGTGCAACGACCGTTGACTAAACACCACGCTAAACTCCATTCAAGACAAAGAGATGAGTCAACGTTGTAATTTGTAGCTTTACTGAAGACTCTTTCACCATGACATGGAGTGAAAACTGTGACAAAAACACAGAAAAACGAAATAATATTCAGTATACATGGATTGTCACATGGTATACTAGCATAACAGAACATTAGCTTATGTAGCTTTGATTAGCAAAACCCGTTTTAGCATCCCGTTTTTTCTCATTACTTCCCTTACTTTTTGGACCAAAATACACATCATCTCACAAAATAAAGGCTAATATCTCAAGATAAACATTCAAATTATGCATATCAGAAACTTACGACATTGATTCATCAGTCTTTAGCAGAGGATGCGAACAGATTGTCTAGCTGCAGACAGTAGGCTTGTTTAAGCAGCAAAAATCTCCGTCTGGACTGCGGACGAGAGTTGACGGATGACGCTGAGGGGAGGGAGAAATGTGAAAGGCACCGTGGACACTTCTCCAGCGCGAGAACTGCCAGACAGCCTGAGATCACGTGTTGTACTGAATAAAACCACATACATCTGTGTAAATGCTCCTATTACCCTCACACATCTTGAACTGACAAGGATATCACCAGAGCAATGAATAAAGAGCTGAAAAATAAAGTTCTACACTTGAGCTCTGTCTGTAAAGAAATGATTTTCAGCTCATCAGTGTCACATTAATAATGCTGTCTGTGTTGTACAACATCCTGAGACTTTTCTGTCAGATTTGAAGTCTCTGTGATGGTAAAAAAGTAAACTGAAGAGACGAGGAGCGAGGAGGAGGAACTGCACAGCGTCACGTTTCTTATCAAAACAGATCTGATCCAATCAGCTGTCAGTCCACGCGTGTTCACTGCACTTCATTTCCCAGCATGCATTTGGGTTTTGTAGTCATGCAGGCGGTGCATTTGCTTTTTTCTGGATTCACCGACGACGACGGCGCCTGCACTCGGATTGATCTCTCGAGATTACCGGGACCTACGTAGCGCTGTCGTCAGACCCCGACCCCCCTTACCGCCTGCGTCCACCTCGTCCGCCTTCACCGCCTGGCTCTGCTTAAACAAGCCTAGTGTGGCTTCTGCCTGAGCTGCCATATCAAAACAGGAAGTGATGCGCCTGGACTTCCTTTATTGACAAAATGAACAGTACAAACTAACTAATAAACTAAAACTGAATTCTAGACAATACAGCATGTGTGTTTTAGTGCATGAACAACATTGATCAATTCTGGCTTTATGATTCGATAGCTGCACTTCAAGCATTTTTTAAACACTTTTCCATCCCTAAAAGGTACATTATGTAACTTTTACGGAGGAAAAGTTGCCCCCTTTGAGTGAGTGTTAAGTGTGTCTAATAAAGAAACCTATTATTACGGATGCACTAAGTAGTCCAACTCTAGCCACTTCTTTTGCCAACAGTATTTACAAAATAAAGTTTGATACCACCCAAAATGTCTCTAACAGTGTGGCTTAGAATCACATTGATTGTGAAGTTGTACCATTAGGAGGAGCTGCAAATGCCGGATCTGTACGGACAGAGCTGATGAGTCCAAAAAGTCTTAGTTAAGCTAAATGTCTCCTAAAAAAGCCCTATGGCTTGTTCTGTATTTTAGCTTTGAAACTCCTTGTGGTTCATGCATATTTAATAATGTGGCGTACATACTGTCTGTCCAGGGAAGAGACTTTTTGCAAGTTTAGGTCTGAGCAGTCAGCAAGGTGAGAGCTTTAGGCTGACAAATGCCCCTCTCAGCACACTTCCCTCTGTACATTTTATAACCATTGTTTAAACTGTTCATGATTATCTTTGAAAAACTGTGTACTGGTACATAGGGGTTTAAAGGAGCACTTTGTCTATTAACTTTACTTTTCATCTCCAAACTAACTAATCCAAATATCAACTCACCACATTATGTAAATCTAGCACAACAATTCTAAACCATACTTTAACATGTTTATTGAAAGTCAAACCTCCACTTTATGTGCAGGAATGGCATTCTATATTTAAAGTTTATACTTCTTGCTTTTAGTCAGCCGGGATGAACAGGTATCCAGTTCCACCACTTCGAAAAGTGACCCTTTTTAATACCGGCACTTCACTGAGTGGTCAGCACTATGTTGTTCCTGTGATTTTAAAATATCGAGACTCTACAGAAAATGTTGCGTAATGGCTCTTCTTTTTGCTCACTTAAACACTGGTTATACGCAACAATTAAAAGTTGCCACAGCATTAACTCAACATTCATGTTTTATTCCATTGTCCCTCTTTCTGGCAGATTTATGTATTGTGATAATGAACTATTTAAGTATTTTGAATATTTGATATGCGTTATCATATCAATAATTGTTTTGTCTAATTCCACCCCTATAATGGTCGTTTGTGATCTTTTTAATCTGAACTCATGAGCACTCAGACCGTGCACTGGTTCACAGAAGTGCAGGATGTAGAGCAAATTGATCAGATTTGTTTTAATGCTTATGGTCCTCCTCTGAGCATAAACCAGTTTAGTCTTTCTCCTTTGACATTAACATCTCTGCTATAATCCAATAACTCAGCATAACGTGGAATAACTGTTAGGGATGGGACGAGATCTCGTGCTGCGAGATCTCGCGAGATCAAGCTGTCACGAATACGATACTGTGCGCACACGTACTGAACTGTCTTGTGAGATTTTTCTATGGTCATGAAATTAAGTTTTGTAAATTTGAGCAGCTGTAGCAAAT
Organism: Mugilogobius chulae; assembly: GCA_038363315.1. NCBI lineage: Eukaryota > Metazoa > Chordata > Actinopteri > Gobiiformes > Gobiidae > Mugilogobius > Mugilogobius chulae. The sequence continues at coordinate 26,992 of JBBPFD010000684.1, forward strand.
ATTCTCCTCCACACACATACTTGTAGCGGACTTATTCTGACAGAAAACTTTCTAAATTCTGTCTCAGTTTTTATTTCGTAAAGATAGGACCAATATTGACAGAGATAATTAGTCCTAAACATTGTAAAAGTTAGCGCGAAAAATATAATCGTCAAATATACGCGCGGAAATCGCTGGAACAGCGCAGTGTTTTTCACACTACTTTTTTAAACATAGTTTAAAATAGATCCACAAAGAGATATTTTGGCCTATAAAAGTAGGAAAGTCTCCTCATCTGTGTGTGTCTGGTGCCTGTCAGCAGCATGGAAGTATCAGCGGCAGCGCTGTGAAGATGGAAAGGGGAAGCGGGCGGAGTCTGAGCTACACACGGGGAAGCGGATCAATTTCAGTCAAAACTTATATTGTTAAAATAATAAAAATCCAAGGTGATACACATAATGAAATGTAAAGCTAAACTTAAAGAATATAAACTAACATTAATAAATTATACAAATCATTTTTTTTAAATTTGCCTTGTTTAAATTTTAAATTGAAACAATGAATGCAACTTCATTAAAAATCTCGTGGCTCGTCTCGTCTCGTGAAAATTCTGTCTCGTCCCATCTCTAATAGATGTAGATTTACACTGAAAATTAAGCTAGTCGTCACTATCACACTAGCCTGATGTATCGGCCAGTTTCGTTTCACCCCGTCTGATGTCTCTGCATTGGAGCTTGTTTGTTCTATGGTGGGTGGGTCCTTATTGCCTTAACCAATCACTGTCGGTTGTTTGTTACCGGACGTTACCTATGTACTAGAGTGAAATAAAATAAAGCGGAGGCTATAGGTGGCGCTAGCCTCGCTACTATTAGTATATAATAGCCAGTATATCAATGTTACATGTGATTATTATAGTTTGTCCTGTTTAATTAAGCATGTCATTAACAGGACAAAGTTTGATCTTTTGTGAACAAATTAAAAGTTGTTACTTTGTTGGCTTAACCCATAAAAAAGAGAATTTTGCTAAGTAAGTATCAGACTTGAATTTGAAACATCATAGTCTTAAGTGTTCTTTACAGTACTAATAAGTTCTGTTTATGTCTTTGTATAAGAGTCCAAGCCAGTCTTTAATTATTGTATGCAGTTGTCAAAAATGCAAAGGTAATATTTGCTGGTACTCTTTTGGACTCTCCACTATTTCTCTAGTCTAAACTTCACCTGCTACCATTTCCATTAAGGCCACACCTCTTCTCCATCTCTCGCTGTAGCTGCCTCTCAGATTTCAGCCATGCGCCAAACCAAATCCAAACAATGAAAAATCACAGAACGAGTAGCTGCCTCTTTTCTTTCCTGTGGACTGTGAAATTAGATTTGTACCTAAAACAGGAGGCACAGTTTGGAGATGATGATAGTAATTTAGAAGCTTGTTTGCCATTGCACACAGATGAAAAGGCAGGAGGTGAGCGATGTTTTCTTTTTGCTGATCGAAAAGTGCTTTTTAGGTTGCAGCACATAGTAACACTACAGACAGACAGGAGGACCAGCGCAATTATAGTTTCCATCTACTTCACCCAGGCTGCACTGACCCCGGCACACTGGGGTACATGCTCCTGCCAGTATCAAAAAAGGCTTTCAAACTTCAAAACTCTGAATCGTAATGCCCTCTATGACCTCTATCTCCTCATACAACAACAAGGCAAGGATTGTCAGGGTCATATAGGATCAAAACGTCAGGGTCCAGAGTGGCTAGATTAATCTGCTGCTGACCAATCTCTCAGCAGCCATTAAAGCAAACATGACCTTCAATCTTATACAGTACTTTTGTCTATGTCTATATTTGAACTTTTTCCCATGTCTTTTTTTATTTGTGTTTTTTACTTTGCGTTTTATGTATTGTGCAAGCTGAAAGTAATCTCTGACTGAATATTTGAAAACCCTCATTAGGGAATTGCAATATGGCCTTAAATTTTTTGTTGCAATATAAAAATAAAAAAATATTGGCAATAACATTATACAGTTATTTATGATACTAATTGGCTAATGGTAATTTTATAATATTTGTAAGTTTAATTGTTTCAGTTTATTTAATTTATAGGTTTAAGATCTGTTTTCATCTTGTTACCTCCTTCACAACTGAGAAGAAAATCAGCAGCAGTGTGCAGGCAAATCTATGTCAGTATTCTAAATTTCAACGTTTAAACATGTACAGTATATCACAATATAACATATGCATAATGATGTTGCCAAATTACTCTCTCACAACATTTGAATGTAATAAATGAAATAAAACTATGTATTAATATGCATACAAAGCATATTTGCCTTCAAATGAAGAGCTTCTCAACCTATGACAACGACATTAATTTGCTAGTACTTAACTAATACTTCTAAAGTAGTTGCAGAGGAACAAATTTACCAGCACTAATAGTATTTTAGACAGTATTGTCTAAATTTACCTCCCCTCTCCAGGACTACAGATGGAAATTAGCTTTAAGCTAGAATCTGGTACAAACATCTCTGCCTTTGTGCTTAATTATACATTGTCCTTAATAAACTTTATCTTACCTTTTTCTTCCACAGTTGCCTAATTTGCTGTCACTTTAAACACAAATAACTTCAATGCTGAAAGATTGCAGTGTTTATGAGGTGTTCTATCAACTGTGTCAGTCTATTCTGAACAGGGCGACACGGTGGCGCAAGCGGTTAGCGCTCTGGCCTCACAGCAAGAAGGTCCTGGGTTCGACTCCCAGGCCGGCCAGGGCCTTTCTATGTGGAGTTTGCATGTTCTCCCCGTGTCTGCGTAGGTTTCCTCCGGGTACTCCGGTTTCCTCCTACAGCTAAAAACATGTCCATTAATGCCTCCCCTGACCCTTCCCCAGGGCTTCCCTACAAAAGAGATTCTGAATCTCAGTGGGACTTCCCTGGTTAAATAAAGGTCAATTAAATGAATCACAAAGACATTTGTGGGTGTTTTGTTCTAAATGTTAAAGTAAAATGTTAACTTTACATTTAAAATGTATCATAGAAGCAACAAAATAAACTCACACTCTTCAATCTTCAATGTCATCTTAGAACTGAAGGCTTACTGATTATGAAAATGTTGTACTAAATTGCTGTTGACATAGTATGGAACAGGTAAATCAACATTTTCAGATTGCATTTAGTGTTTACAGAGTGTGATTGCTTAACCTTTTGGGTGTGACCATGCAATCCCAGCATTTTAGTTTGAAAGAAAATGTATTCCATTTTTGTGTGTACACACTTTGGTTTGCATTTTAGCACTGAAACACATTGTAAATACCTCATAATATAGACTTTTAATAGCAAGACAATATTGTTATTAGTTCACCTGTATCCTTATATCTCCCAGGGCTCTCCTGGGTTTGTGAACCAAGCTCCTTTTATATTTTGGGCGACAGCAGCAGAAGGTCACTTGTGTCTCTCTTTGAGCCTGACTGTGTGGCCTGTTAAAGGTTAGCTTTGCTTGTTTGGACATTTGCCATGTTTAGCTGTACTGCTGTGGATCAAATGTAGGACAAAAGCCAAAAAGTCACTGGAGGAAGTACAGGACAGTCTTGCAATTTACAGAAGTCAATGTTTTTTTTATTCCTAAGATTTGTTTCTTGGATTACTGATAAGATGAGATGTGTCAATATGGGTCTCCGAGTCATTTATTTGTGTTCCTAATATTGCAACTAGATATTAACTAAAGCAATTTGAAACTTAAGCTTGTAGAATCCAAGCAGATCTATGTACATTAGGCACCAATTTACAGCATGCTTCAAATGCACACACGCACAGTTTACGTGTGCCATATTGTGCATGTGCGCATCTTGCACATCTCTTCATGCTGCAAACAGAAACAGTACAGTTCTTCACTTCATCATAGACTGTATAATAGCTGATATGCAGTCTATGCAACTCATACATCTCTTGTCTTGTTCTGAATCACATCACATCCCAACATTCTCGTCTTTCTCACTTTGTTTTCTGACCTAATTTCCCGTTCTGATTTGCGCAAAGTTATACAATAAACCATGAGTTCATAGAGCACCGAACAGAGCAGCACCACAGAGTTGTCCAACCTGCAGAGTCACCAGACCCGAGTCTAAGGAGAGAGAGATGCTGTATGACCGTTTATATGCACGCATGATACAGTGCAAAGCGAGAGAAGAGTGTGAAAGATGCTGTATAAGTGAATAACAGAACTCATCAGTGCAGTGTTGCTACTTTGGCGCTTAAATGGTTCATTTGTGTGATACATTACAATCGTATATAAATCACCATTGCAGTTTGTACAACTTTAAAATGACTACATTTTCTAGAATGCATCTGTAGCTTAGCCCTCCCCTTGTTGATGATTCTAGAGTTGTTTACAATGTACTTCCTCCTAAAACAGAATCTTACATTTTAAACCTGTTACAAATCTACTCATAACAAACTTAGCCAAATAGAGTTGTTTACATGAGTAAATAATATTAAATTGCATTTCAGAGCTGAAAGCCATAGCACCTCGACCTTAGAATGAAGGCTGCGCTGTTTCCAGATCCCAGGAGGTTTGCTGCCAGAGGAGGCTTATGGTAGCTGTCAAAACAGAAAACGTATTTGCCAGGAGGGACCTTGTGCACAAAAACAAGAATAACTATGGATTTTTACTATTGATCAAATGCAATATTCATCATTGTCAAAGCAATCTTTCAGTCTAGTGATGATCAATCTCCTTGTTTAGAGTTGGTTACACATAATTTACATTCATTTGAGGAAGCACATTGTAAAAGCAAACATTTTCTGTGAGGATTTTTGTGAGGAAGAGAAGGCCCACTGTAATTTTGAATGCTGATATTTGTTTTGGTTCAGTGCGTCAGAGTTGAACCTCTGGGGACTGATAACATTTTACAGTAAGCCCCAAGAGCCAATAAACGCAACAGGGATTTACAATGCAATAAATCTCCTGAAGTGAGTTTGAATTATTTATTCGCCTTAATCTGTAATGCCAGTTGGGTGAATGATACATTTGAATGTTTTTTTTAGTCTTAACTTTACAAGCTGCTAACATATTACTAGTATTTCAAACTTCAAATGAACAGACTTATAGCTGTCACAAAAGATGTTTTTTCATATTCCAGGCCTTAAAACAAACAAAGAAACAAACACACAGACATAAGCGTACAAACACAAACAAAACCGTTAAAGTTGGCTTCCCTTTCATACACTCAAGACAGTGACTCGCCAGTGTTTTTGTCAGAAGGGTTAAAGAAATTGCTATATAAATCCTTAAAATGTGCCAGCTTCAGGCCTACAACAAATTATTATCTTGGTAATAGATTAATTCTTTCAATTAATCGACTTTTGTATATTGATTGAAGATGTGAAAATGTGAAACTATACAGTATTGCATTACAAACATTTTTTGACATATTTCTAGTGTCATCTTTGAGTAGTTCCTGGCATGTCTGTGTTATTGAACCTCTTTTTCCAGCACATGTTGTGGAGTTTGTGTAATTAAATAAGCAATTATTCAAATACTGAATTAGTTTACTGTTATTAATATTCAATTAGTTGCAATTAATGTATTAACTTTTAGCCTTAGTCCAACTTATAGATATTATGATTATTTTGAAATAATCATAATATTTACAGTGATACAACTAGGGGTGTCAAATTATTGCATTAATTGAGATTAATAGGTGGGTTTCACATTCTAGAATTCTTGGCAGTTATAAGCCAGGAGGAGGGCAAGAGGCAAATTTTCATATTAATAACATTGGACTTTGCCATGGAATAATTCAAAAATATTTAGCTAATTTAAAAGTGGCTATTTCTAGGATGACTAGACCCATTACTCGTTTGCTTTGCAAAAAATAAACTGCATTCAAACAATATTCATTTTACCTGCCCTCCACCTCATTGAAATAACATTGGCCAGTAGAATGTTGTGATGTCACGTGAAACCCACCTATTAATTACAGATATTAATCGAGTTCATTTTTTAATCGCATTAATCTATTTGAAATCTTTAACTTAATTGTTTCCATCTGCGAGTTGCAAAGTGGACATAAAGGTTGTTCAACTTGACAATTTAGCAACATAAGACTTCCTAAAGTCTTCATTTCTTGTAATATATTAATATTTTCAGCCTGCAACAATAATGTAATTAATTAAATTGGATAAAAAAAAAAAAAAAAAAACACTTAAGTTGAGTGTTTTCTCTGCAATTTAGGTGAGATTAAAAATAGATTAATTAATTACATACCATAATTAATTAATCTCTTAAATTTTTTAATCATTTGACAGCACTACGTAGATTCAACATCTGGGAGCACATGAGGAACAAGATGTTTCATTTACCAAGCTCCAGTCTTTTATAGTTTCATCTTTTATTTTTCACTACAACTTTTGAACCACTATTTTAAATTCAACTTAATTAAAACCCAATCCTGCACAGATCGAACTGCCTGGGCCTGCTCTGCGGACATTAATTGCACTCATATCAATTCACTACTGTGGGCTTATGGGGTGACTAAGAAGAACACAGCCTAATTAGAAATGAAGCATATGACCAGGAACTGTTGCAGAAGCAGGTTTTATACACATAAATATACTGCATATAGTGGTGGCATTATGGCCTCACATCAGCACCAATGCCTAAGCCAATTATTTTAAAGTTCCTCTATGATTGTGCTCAAAAGTTGTAATATAGTTATTTATTGAAAAGTCCAGTTTTATTTAGTAGTTGTAGTAAGTAGTTGTGAGGTGTAAAACAATTTAAAACGTATCAGAATCGCGACCCATGCCATGTTTTGAGACAAGACTTGAATTGTGTTAAAACAATATCGTGCCATCTCTAAAGTCTACACAGAAAATTAAATGTTTGTGGCTGTGTTAAGGCTGTGTGCAGCATAAGAAATTGTTGCAATCATATGTTTAATCGGTACAAAGTGGTTCGCAGTGTTTTAAATATGTCATTGCCATCTGTGGACTACCCGTCTGGATGTGGCTTGCTTCATTTTGAATTTTTGTTCTGGCCTTGATTCTATTAGACACATAAGTACAGGCCAAATGAATTCAGAACTGGCTGATTTACTTTCATAGCCAGATTTTAGCAGTTTGTGTGCTGTCGTTGTGAAGAACATTGGACAAAAGCTTTGCATTGGAACAACACTTCATAACTTTTCAGCGATGACACTTGATAATGAGTGTTTCTGTGAGTCTTTTTGTGTTATTCGGCATATGCATTAAAAAGGTTGCTCAGTTTACAGCGGTCATTTATTCCCATTGCCATTATAGGAGTCTTTTCATGTGCCGTCTTTACACCAGCTTGTTGTTAAATCGTTTGATGAAGATGCTAATGTTTGCTTTTGTCTTCCAAGTTTTGGTTTGTCAACTCATAACTTGCGTATCCATGGCAACAAAGCTGACGTGCTGACTGCTATGAATAGTGAACGCAAATAACCAAAAACTTAGAAATAGTGACGAGCAGTATTACATTTTAGCCAATACTGTGAGTGTTTTTTTTAAAATATGCAAAAAGTGAATAATGAAAATATTGCATTGTACAAATAATGCAATTCTAATTAAATAAGTGATGTCCTAAGTTTTCAGATGGACAGTGCAAGTGTATATGTGTAGCTAATATTTTACAAAACGTAATTAAAATTGTTTTGTACAACAGAAAAATATAAGTGGAAATTGCTTTTGTGATTAGTTTGGCAAATTTGTTTGACACTGTTGAAGACAAGTTTTAAAACAATTTTCTTTTACAGAGTGCCCACTGGAAGTTATTTAACAGAACCACAAATGTAATATTTGAAACAATAAAAGTTAAACGCAGTGTTGATAAATGCGTACAGTAGTATATTCACTTTACGCCTGAATGTGCTGTCAAAATCTTAAATAAACAAAACAAAAAGCCAATCAAGCCTCAACCAGATGGAAACTTTCTAAATTGTAAAATAATATCTGCCCAGGGTAAAACCAGCTAGAACAGTTAAATTCTGAACATACAGATAATGTTACAAAGAACAGTCTTCTAGCCTCAGTCGCTCTCCATCTCCTTGGGGACCCGAGCCAGCCATATGCCGCAAACCCTCATCAAATCTGTGTTTATTTCTATGGGGGGCCATCGTTTGTTTGAGCGCGATGAAACGTGCAGGAGACCAAAAGACTAACTGCTGCGAATGAGCACAGAGCGCAATAGTCGGTCTATTTACTATAAGCTGCACGCTATATTGTTTTCCTTTACAAAAACTAGACAGGTGTAAATAACTTGAGAGGGTGCTGAGATGAGGGCTATAGGAGAGAATAGAGATTGGTTTTCCCTGTGGGTTGGATGGATGCCAGACTATTTCAGAAGGACAGCAATCCTGGCTGTTTTTACTTTGATGCTACCTGCCCGTGGGATTGTTGTGCTTGTGCTATACATTACTGAATTTGTCAACATTGATGTAGCTGGAACTGTTCCCTGCATTGCAAATCAAAGTTTTCTCATAGGAATGAAATGAGTCATAGATCACAATCATAATACACTGAGGCAAGTGCAAGTTTAGTTCTAGAGATGTTTACCTTAGAAATAAGGCTGCAAAAATCAGTTAATTGTAACTAAGCGATTATTGAAATAACTCAATAATCAGATTGAACAGCCATGCGATAGATGTAGAGGTGTGCAATTAATCGAATTTTAGATAATATTGTGAATGTTGTTTTAGAGATATGCAACGATTGAATGTATTAAGTAAATAGTTTAGTTAAAAAAAAAAAAGGTACAAAAAAAAAGTCATCCTCACTTTTGTGATTAGATTAGTGACATTTCTACAATTATCAAACATACTAATACAAAGTTAAATGAGCCAATACACTGAATATAGCTTGAATTCAATGTCATCAATATCCTTTTTTATTATGGATTAAAATTGCTGCGGTAAACATGATATTGAGTCAGACAAAAATGTGTTCAAACATATCTTATTAGTTATTTATTGGTAACTAATGGGAATCAAGAATACATGAAATGAGTTTCTGACTTTTTCCTTATTTTAAGTTAGAAATTACTGGTCAAACTAGATATTGTATGCTTGTTTCAATGGAAAATCATATTTTAAATCACTGATTGATGAATTTATGAACATTTTGCCTATTAAGATGATTATTTTCCTGTGTAAACCTGAGCTAATATTGTTTGAACAGAGTTTTGCTGGACTGACTTAATATCGTGTAAATATTGTCATCGAAAAATGTCCAAAAAAAATGTAGATAATCTTTTTTGTCAATAGATGTATTTTGATAAAAACACTATTTAGCTTGTCGTTACTTCAGATTTGTCTGTAGTAACTTAATATTCAAATGTTTCATAACATTTTGCTATACATGTTAGTGCTCATTTTTTTTTATCTTACAAAGATGAATTACATTTGTCTCAGAAGATTTTTAAAATTGTGTCGACTTACCCTGCGGTTTCTTGTTTTTTTTAAATATATTTTTGACCCTTCAAGTGCAGTGTAGAGCTTATTCTCTTAAAATAGAAGCTGACATTTTGAAGTGTTTAAGCACCAATTATAATTAACTTTTAACAAATGTTATAATCGTCACAGTAGATCTTCTCATTAAATGGGGCTTTTGACTAATTTTGGCAGCCCTTGCGGCTTCAGTAATTTTGTTACCACTTTGTTAATCTCCATATTAGTTTAGTTCCAACACTCTAAAGACTTGAGTCAGGCGCTGTGCATTGATCTGAGGTTGTCTTGCTGCAGGATTTAAATGTAGCAGGATTATTTTTATGGATTTGTCCTGAGGCTTGATTGTTCTGGATAAATCATTATTTTAGCTCAAACAAACTCCACAGATACTATTATAACGAGCTAAGCGGCAAAAAGCACATCTTAAATGATTTTAACACAAGGGGCATACACTGAAACACAAGTGAAATTGCTCTTCTAACTGATTTCAAAAGGTTTGTGTCTTGTCTGTTTTAGGTTCAACTACAGATCAACTCACCACCTCACCACCAATGGGTTCTACGAATTCCTGAACTGGTTCGATGAGAGAGCGTGGTACCCACTGGGCAGGATTGTGGGAGGCACAGTAAGTGTTCTTCTCTAACACAGGGTTTTGCTGTTTATTGATTTGCAAAGCCGATGTTTAAATTGTAAAATACAAAACAGGCCTCAAAAGATTTCAGATTAAATAAATGACTGAATGACCCAATTATAGCAACATACAGACATGTTTTTTCCATGTTTAGTCAGTCTCAGTTTTTAAAACACACACATAGAAATTAGGGAATGCCCCCAAAAATATTGGTACCAATATCAAAGTTGCCAAGTCTGCTTCTTTATAGCGACTATGGGGTTCTTTTTTTAGAAAGTCGCTTGTGAATTGTGACAGTTGCGGGTTGCGTTTTTTTTTGGGCTTGCTCTGAGAGCATTTTTTCCAAATTGGATTCAGGAAAGTGTACTCCCTAATGACAGAAAAATAAACTTTTAGCATATTTTCACACTTTAAATCCTTTATTAATGATCAAATACTATTTAAAATACGTCAAAACCATTAACTTTCGTTTTGAAGTGACACATAATGTTTAATTATTTTAATAACTTTTTTGTTGAGATTCTGAAGTCACTTGTTTTGGGCTTTTTTTCAAAGGCTAGGTCGCTTGTTGCACTCTGAAAATCTAGCAACCCTGACCGATTTATAATGTTTAAAAAATCTGTCTGCATCAGTCAATACCAATACAGTTAAAGCTATATTGCTCATCCCTAATTCTGACTTATTCTTTGCAAAGCTTCAGTAAACATTAGACTAGCCTGCGCACCAGTCAATACTCAACAAGGTTATTTTTATCCTGCTATTTTGCTGCACTATTCATATATTTCAAACACTCACTGGATGCACACACTTTCCAGTGTGGATTTGCTGGACGGTTAATCTGCTCAGTGTGGAACAGTGTTTTAGTGAGAAGCATTGAATGGATCTGTCTCCATATCAGCCAGAGGACACATACAGCGGTCATTTTAACACGTCATTAGGCCAGTTCATCTCTAGTGCTTCCCTCTCCTCTGGGTAACACTATCTCTATGCAGAGGTTGATGGACAAGAATTAATAATGTTATGAGCTAATCTCCTCTCCAGAGTTCTGCTGGAATCATTAATATTAGTGGTCTAAACATTGGGTTTAAGTACTTTGACTTTGAAGCCTGACTGTTTATTATACATTGAAATGGAACGGCTTCTTTCTCTCTGACATGCATTACTAAATTAGGACTCTAGTTTTTAAGATAGTGTGACTTTATTTCAAAGTTGATTTCAAGTTTTAGTTATTGTCCATAATTATTTGTGATAAAAAAAACAAACACATGACATGTTTTTTGTTATTTTTATGAGTTTTTAGCCCAGTATTATTAGCTCAACAGCTTTACTACTCCAAACAGAATTTACCACAACAGCTGGGCACACTTGAATACATTTTGCCATATTTACTTCCGCTAAAGTTGCTTTGTTCTTTAAAATAAGTCTTCACTGTTTAATCACTACAATTGTTTCTTGGATAGCAGTAGAGATTTAAAATGGCAGCAACTTGATGGGCTCAATTACAATAAGAAAAATACATCTTTTGGCAAGTATATTACTCAGTCTTCTGCTACACCACCAGTGTTTGTAAATTGGCCATTCAATGCAATAATAATGACTGTATCTCGCACGGCAGGGAAAGATGCAGACTACAGCGTTTTCATTTGTTCACTCTTTACAGCTTGTCAATATTGACTGTGTTTTTCACTTCATATCATATGTGTATTCTAAAAATGAATAATGGTTGAAATAGTTGTTTTCTGGAAAAATATTGAGTACAAAAGCATCTTGTTTAATACTGATGTAAAGATGACGTCATGTTTGTGTTGGATTTTTTAAATGAAGATTGACAATTATAAACAGATTAAATGATTAAACTTTTACTTTAATTAACTGAAATACATTTTTCTTTTTTCTAGGTTTACCCTGGGTTGATGGTGACAGCCGGGCTCATACACTATGTCCTAAACCTCCTTCATATAACCGTCCATATTCGCGACGTTTGTGTATTTTTGGCCCCAGTTTTCAGTGGGCTCACATCCATCTCCACCTTCCTGCTGACCCGAGAGCTGTGGAATCAGGGGGCGGGACTTCTAGCGGCCTGCTTCATTGCCATCGTCCCGGGATACATCTCCAGATCTGTGGCTGGGTCTTTGATAACGAAGGCATTGCCATCTTTGCACTGCAGTTTACTTACTACCTATGGGTACGTTTCTCAGAAGTCAGTGACTTTCTACAGATGCACCCATGAATCCTTATAAAATAAATGTGTAGGTAAAATATTTGTCTGTAACATTTTTATGTTTAGAATTAGGTCATAAAGTAAAAGTAGTAAGAAATTAAATAGAAAAACTGAAAATTAATGTGTACATTTATCATGAGATCTATGAGCCACAAAGTTGCTAAAATGAGAAGAACAGTTAAATGTTGGGTTGGTTGGTGGTGATCAAGCGGATTTTAGACCAGTGCTACTTTGTGCTGCCTTTTCCTACATTTTGTAGTGTTTGAACCTTCACAATACTACCTCTTCTGTGACATTCGTGTGACCTGGGAAATCTTGGTGCTAATTTATAAAGTGATTTAGCTGGGAACAGGTGACTAATGTGTTTGACCTTTTAGAACTTCACACAGTTGAATAAAACATGGTGTTAATACTGCTCTGGAACCTTAAAAATGGACACCATGGATCCTTTACCAGCCCTGGTCTCTTAGTAACATCTATAGATTTATAACATACAATTACTGTTGGGATTCTTTGTGGTTTTGCATATGCAGTATATAGGCTAATTTTATTCAGAGAGAAAATTAATCCGTGATGTTGCTGGTAGACAACTGAGATTTAGAGTAGCAGCAGTCCCAATCATAGAGCATGCAAGTCTCATGATGTGTATGTAAAAATCTCCTATTTTTGCTGTAAAAAAAACAAAGTAGCTAGTATTTTGGAAAAAACTAAGGCAGTTCTGTACTTTGTAAAGTATTACTATGACAGTTACACTTAACAGCCATCAGCAGATATGTGCAATGTGTTAGATTACAATACAAAAATGCTAAATATGCAAAAACTGTGTATTAAAACTAAAATTCACACTTTTTTTTTTTTTTTGTGCAGGTCAAATCAGTGAAGACGGGTTCTATTTTCTGGGCCATTGGATGCTGCCTCTCCTATTTTACATGGTATATTTACATTTTTTTGTCTCCTACATTCTTGCAAAAGCAATCCACAGCACAACAAACCCAAAACACAAGGTTACACAAACAAATTAATATTTCATACTATACCTCACACTTGAAATCAATATCTAAATTTCACACTCTTAAAGTTCTTGGTACAAATCAAAATTAAAAGAATAAAAGCAGTTAATCAAACATAATTTCACATACAGAATAAATATGTTATAAACAAGTGCAAAGCCGTTCCGTATTAGGAGACAACACAGCTAATTTGGGCAGTTTTCTTTCACCCACTGACGGCTCCAGGGTGAATCATTGTTAGCCGAGACGACTCTTCCTTGACAACCCCAGACACTAGCTGACAATAGGCACAAAGCGCGCATACTGTGTGTCTTCTGTGAGGACTCTTTGTGAGATGGAGCTTGGTGGGGCTTGTTGTAATGTAATGCCTCACTGTGCATCCCAATTTGTCATTGTTGTAGAAGCACACAAAGCATACACAATACAAAACCTGGATTATTACTGTAAACTGAATGTATATGATGAATCAACCATGAAGATCCCTGTGCACTTCATAGAAAGTAGAAAACATTAAGTGAAATTGCTGGAGTTTTGGAAGGACAGTTTAATCTGCTTTTTCACGTGAAGGTCCTTGTATAGCTGTTTTGTACAAGATCACAGATGTTCACATGTCTATTGCTGCAAGTCCAAGTCAAGTCTCAAGTCTATGCCCACAAGTCCAGGTCAAGTCTCAAGTCTATGGCCACAAGTCCAAGTCAAATCAAATCAAATTATTTATTTTTGTATAGCCCAAAATCACAACAATAATCGTCTCTGAGGACTTCCCAAGATTTTAATTAAGCAAACATGAATAGTAGGAAATAAAAATAAAACAATACATATTCAATGAAACAATAAACATTCAGAAGCAGTAATTGATCAAGAATGTCTAAGCAGATTATTAGTAGAGCAGGTGAATGATTGTCCAGAACATCTCCTGTCCTTAGACCATCCTTCTCGGCAAGGAAAAACTCAAAAAACCCTAAGGGAAAAAAAAAGAAACCTCGAGGAGAACCACAGTGAAGAATGGATCCACTCCCATGGACGGACAGGCTGTAGATGTAACTAAGGCTAAAGTTATAGAGTTTTTGTTTGTGGAGCCAGAGTCCATAAGCAGAGGGAAACGACTCGTCTAGCAGGACCAGGACAGGCCAATCCTGGAGAGGGAGGTGAGGCGGAGGTCCAGAAAGAGGAGGCAGTCCGGCATCAGTGGTCCGGCCCACGCTACTGGAAGAGTAGCATCTAAAAAAGTCAAGGAGAATTGAACTGAATGTGCTAAAAATTAATTTATGAAAGATTTGAGTCCCAAACCACGAGTCCAAGTCAAACCTGAGTCTCTTAAAACATGGACTACAGTAAGTCAGACTCAAGTCAGTCTCAAGTACTCGTCTCTGTCAAGATCCAAATCATTTTGAGAGTTTTTACCTTTGTCACCCTATTTTCACTATATGCACAACATGTCTCTGGCTTACCAAAAATGTCTTTAGCAGGCTCTAGTTTTATGCCTTATTGTGAAACATTTTAGGTAAAACGATTGCATCTCCATGGGAACAAGGGTTCATAGCATTCACGAGAGAAAAAACGTGGCATTACAAATGCATTTGAAAAATCCAGAATAAAAGCAAACTCCTAACACAGGGCGTATGCCTATAACACAACATCAATCTTCACCATTTCTCCAGTAGCACCAAACTTAATGACTGTTGAATATTGCATCTCATAATAATTGTATGGCTCTCAGGTGGGCTTGTGCCGCAGCCCACTGCCTCATTATGGAGCTCTGTGTGTTGTGAATATGTGACAAAACACATGCAGCATCCAGCTCCAGCCCACAGGGACAAATGAGATTTTTACAACATTGATTATCTCTTTCGCAATAAAAACTCTGGAAAATCTCATGATGAGCCCAAACCATAAAAATACAAAGCCACTATTTGTGTGGATGAAGATGGCTATAAAATAATAGAACTGCAAAGAGTAATATGATCGTTTTGTTTTAGATGTTGCATCAATATGGGTTTTTCACATGACCAATGCCACGCCATTACCCATATTTTTGATATCTAAAGCAAATCATGAATTTATTATTATGTTACGGGAAGGCACTGTTTCACATAATTAAATTATAATAAATATTTGCTAAACCTGCACCGTTTATAGTCTAAAACTGATGATTTGCACCAGATATCTAGATGTTTTATGACTGAAAATGTCATTGGAATTGGAGAATGAGGGGAATGAATTTTTGTATATCTGAGTGTTGATGACTATTATGACTTTTTGTTTAGAGCAAAATGAGATTGCCACTTTATACTAAAAATGTCAGTAAGTCATTATTTTCAGGATTGGGAAGATAAAATGCATCAATATTTTCTCACATGCAACAAAAGATTTCTAAGTTAGTGTTTGTGTATCAAATAAAAAATGAAATAATAATGTACATGTATACATGTATGTATACAGTATACAGTGTATACAGTATAATGTACAATGTATACAGTATAATTGGGTCAAAAGAATTGTATAGATCCAAAGTACTCAATCAAGACATAAAAATCTTCTATGCAAATGCGAGACAAGACGTTTTGATAATACTAATTGCACAGAGTGGAGGTTTAAACTTGTAGCTCGCCCGTTTTAGCACTGCGCCATAATTGTACAGCGCTTTCTTTCCACACATTTCCCTCATTAACGGCTTGTCATATGCATTTCCAGGTTTCTGCTTGGGGCGGATACGTGTTCATCATCAACCTGATCCCGCTCCATGTGTTCGTGCTGTTGCTGATGCAGAGGTTCAGCAGGAGAGTGTATATAGGTGAGACACGGCACTCTCCCACGCTTCGATGTACAAACATGAATATTTTATGTCACATTAATTCTCAGGCTTAAAAGGATGACTTTGGAGGTTTACAATGATGCTCATTTTACATTCAAATGCAGTTCTGGTGAAGTGAAGGGCCAGCGCAGAGGGCAAAACAACTGTAGAGTCAGCAGTCAGGAGTTGATATACTGTATATTTACATGGCATCATATTTAAGATTGTTTAATATTCCAAAAGAAAATGTTCTACAATTCTTGGACTATGTACTGTACAACTTGAATCTCTAAAGAAAAATCCAAGTTTCTATCTACATTTTTGACTGTATTATTGGATATTCTCACTGGCACATACATTTCTGAAGTTGTTCAAGATGGGAGCAGGTGATAAGACGTGATGAAGCCGTTGTATCTGAAATTGAAGACAAAATGGAAAATAAGAAGAATTCACATGGAATAATTTAACTTACCTATTACTATCCATAATTTGTTCAATATGACATCTCCACTCCTTAGTCACAGAGAGTTTTGGACTACATAATAAAAGTCTCAAGGAAGAGAAAAATCAGAAGGAAAGCCTAGAAGCAGGCAAGATTAAAGCTGTTCTTCAAAGAGCTCCGCTTTTTATATATTCTGTACTGCTCCACTCATGAATGAAGTCTGGAGACAGGGCTAACTCTGCAACACCTAACGGTGTTTCTCATATAAGCCAATGGGCTCCTCTAGGCAGACATTTAACACATTTAGGTGAAACTATTGTTGTCCTGTTGTTTATCAAGAATATCTGTTTTTACAGTCCTCAAAAGTAACCATCACCAACAACATTTAAGATCAAAATGTTATGTATGTAGTTCTTCTTTAAGAGCCATGAATCATTCAGTCATCAGCTTGTTGATGATGTTTGAAAATTGACCAAGAACAAACTCGTAACCTCTCTTTTCAGCATTCTCTATCTTTGTACTCCACACAATGTAGTAATCAGTCAATCTATGTTATTTTGAAAGTACAAACAGGCTAGTGATATAGAAAACACTGTAAATTAGGGATGGGATAGTTCTACTTCATTACAATTCAATTCTTGACTCAAAAAACTACTTATTTTGATAAATAAAACATCTTTTAGGAACTTACAATATTACTGCTTTAATGTAATCTACTGTGATTATTAAGTCTGTTAACCATAAAGTGGCAGAAAGATTAAACCCAGTTATTTTAATATAGCAGTTGTAAGCCTGATGTCTACTTTTTCTGACTGTTATAAGAAGCAATATCAACCCTTTTCTGACTGCACAATTATGAACTCAAAGCTATGAAGGAACATGTGAAGACTGAACCCAACTCAGAATTAAATTGACACATGATGTCAGACTATTTTAAGAATCATTTCATCCCAACTGTAAATAGTAGTTGCAGAAAAATCTTAAATGTTTAATTTGTTGTCTGTACAGAAAACCGTGTTAGTATGTCAGAGTCGTACAGAGGAAATCTGTGAAGTTCTGTATCAAAGAGAGAGTGCAGTATCTAAAGCTGCTCAAACTTTGGTCCAAAGCAGCGGAAAAGAAAAGTCCTGAATATCACTATCGGCTACATGAATAATTTAGTGCTGCTCTTCCCCTGTGCTCTCTCATTCACCTTGCTCTCTCCTGAACACCTGGGCAGACATTCTGACTCCATATAACTTTACAAGAATGGAGCAAATTTGCATTTTGGATTACTGTACTGCAAGTAAACCACAAAAACATCATCGCAATAGGATGTGTGTATTCGTTTGTGCAGGCATAGTTGTGATTTAGACCTGGTTATTGCTGCTTTGTTGCCAACGTTCTAGTTAAATCCTGATTGAGACTTATTTTGTTTTGGTCATGTTTTGTTTTTTATTACTACATCATCTCCTCTCCCTCTATTATTCCCACTTTTGCTCAGTTCGTTCAGATCATTGAGTGTGTGTATAAAGCAGGTGTATTATTGCAACGCCTGCCGGGAACCATCTTCTCTAGGATTGCCTGTTCTGTTACGGGATGGTCCTGTTGTTCTGCCAGCTCCAAACTCATTAGGCCTGACATCAGAGCATTCTCACAAGGACAAACGTCAGACTTTGACTTTGAGAAAAAGGAAATCTGTTCGCAGCCCCTCTAGGCCATATAATAACTTTTTTATTATCCTATTATTATTATTATTATTAAAGGTTGCAGTCAATTACCGTATTAATATTTCAACAGTTATATTGTTTTTAATATTGAATGGTCTGTTTTGGTCCACCAAAGACAAGCCCTACAGACTGATTGTTTACTAACATTGCAAAAACTATCAATAACAGTAAAAATCAAACATAAATTATTTGAGTTCTTGTCGTGGGTACCTTTAACTGTATGTTTTACTTAAGGCAAATAATCAAACTAATGATGCCTTAAAATACTTAAAATAGTGTAGAAAATCTCAGATACCTGCCTGAAATGTCACAAATGTAGGACATTTAGAAAGTGATTTTTGAGGCTCAGAGGTGAAAGATTAATATCTCACACCAATATTCAGCTGTGTTTTAATGAAGATTAGTAAAGAGTTCCATAATAGTGTATTAAATATATTTTACATGTATTCAAATTACAGATATTTGGTAATTTAAAATTCCCTTTAAAATAGCCTATTATATATCTTATTATATATCTAGATATCTTGTTCAGTATCTATTCAGTCCGCAATGTCCTGTCTACATCTAATAATGTTTGTCGATTGTTAGCGTTGTGGCTAACTCCTGTTAGCATACCTACCTAACTCCTAATTCAGAGGCTCAGAATGTATTAGAAAAGTGTGGACTGATATAGGAAGTTTAGAATTCATTATTTTTGTTTGTTTAAGGAATTAAAAATTGGGTATAACACCTATACAGCCCGATCTTGCCCTTTTGTCTTAGCCGGTCTTAGCCTTGGTCTAAAGTATTCCTTTGTTGGCCACTAGTGGCTCTCTCCAAGCTCTATACACTGTCAGTGTAGAAGGTGTGGCTCCAGCCAGATGTGAGGGGGTGCAGTTTTTTTCATTGAACCTGACACATGCTCACGCCTGTGACAAGTGAGCAGCTGCTTTAGGATCACAGGCAAAAGAGAACTGTAGCAGCAGCTTCAGTTTGAAAAAAACCCCTGCAATAATAGAAATCTATTTGGTGAAAGTCTATTTACTTGACAGACTTTAACAACTTTGTCTAAAAATGAGGCCAACATTTTTTTAACGTGTTGACACATAAAAAATGTTTAAAAAATACATGATGGCCTCTTTGGCCTTTCCATAGCATTCACACTGACCCATGTTCACTCTCACATCTGATTATCTTTTTATTAAGTCAACAAGCTTTATGTAAAAGAAAAGACACATTTTTAGACAAAGTTGTTAAAGTCTGTCAAGTACATAGACTTTCACCAAATAGATTTCTATTATTACAGTTTTTTTCCAAACTGAAGCTGCTGCTACAGTTCTCTTTTGCCTGTGATCCTAAAGCAGCTGCTCACTTGTCACAGGCGTGAGCATGTGTCAGGTTCAATGAAAAAAACTGCACCCCCTCACATCTGGCTGGAGCCACACCTTCTACACTGACAGTGTATAGAGCTTGGAGAGAGCCACTAGTGGCCAACAGAGGAATAATTAAGACCAGGCTAAGACCGGCTAAGACAAAGGGCAAGATCGGGCTGTTGATGTTATTCTGTGGAGCATCCTTAGCTAAACACATTTTTGTCATTTTTAAACAGTTTGTTTAGTTGTAGTTTTAAGTCAAGATTGCTGTTTTACAGTGAACAAAATCGAAAACATCTAGTACTGATCAAAATAACATCTAAAGTCTAAAATGGACGCTTATTTACACTGATTTGTGTGTAAATTCAGGGCACTTTCCTTACAAACAAAGTGACTGTGTTTGTATGTACATTTTCAGCTAACTAAAGCCACGAACAAAAGATGCTGGATGCTGAAAACGTTCATGTGGCAAAACATTTTCTTGTTGTGGGTGTGAGGTGTTGGCTGTAGCTTTGTTTTTTGTTCAGACTCAAGTTCTATTTACCCTTCAGTTTCACTCTTTCTACAAAGCAGTTTAGGGACAAAATAACCAAAGACATATGATTGAAAGTGAGATTACTTTGCTGCAAACGGCATGTCAAGCCTTTCCACACCAGATTTAGCCTAATCACAACATACTTCATAACCTGTAATGGCAGCAGCTGAGATGAGTGTGAAAGACTGGTGTTGTGCCCAGAAAGAAAATTGGCAAATCTATATCCCAATCAGAGTTTTCCTTCTGTGGTTTGGTGATGTTTCAATTTGTGAAGGGATTTCTGGAGGGACTGTAGAAAAATGTTGGGCTTAATGATCTTGTAATTTCTGTTAAACAAGATCCCAAAGGTGCACAAAAGCCCTAAAAAAGATGTTTTCTTTTTGTTCTTTTTGAAATTAAGGGATTTGTTGAAAGTTTGTCTATCAGTATTGCTATTGTGGTGCACCACTATTATGCTGCTTCTCTCACCCACTGGGTGAAAGAAACAGGGGTTTGGGAGCGTGGCTTGTTCTTAGCAAATATTAGAGTTTGTCTGTTAGCCATTTTGTCAGATTTTGCTCCTGTCTGGTGGCGATGTGTCTTGTTCCAGTTTTTGAATGTCATTTTCCTGCTGCAACACACTCTCCTTTAAAAATATATTTGAGATTAGCAAAGAGCTTGTTTTGCCTTCTCCTGGTTTCTATGTTAAATACTGTGCTACTGTATTTACACTACTGAATTGTATATTGAATATTGCAAATAAATGCAAGATGTGTTTCATATAAATGAATAACTTCTCCAGGGAAACAAGCAAGTTTCATAGTTACATAGTTTAAAGCAGCTCTTTAATTGTCAGGTTTTAATGGGCAACTCAGAAAGAAACAAACCTTCTAACCAAAAATAGACTTGCATAAAAGCATGCATTTTTGATTTGATGTTTTTCTTGAACTAAATAGTAATATAAAATGTGTTTTCTGTGTGGGCTTACATCTCTCCAAAAATGACTCTTATTAGACCTGGAGGAGGGCCAGTTGTTTCCAAGGAATGGTTGTTCCTACAGCTAAAATATTCCACTGTATGACATAAAACTCATGTAACTCCATGAAGAATGCTCCAAAGGGTTTTAGATTTCTATTTTAATGGGATCATGCACTATATTTTCCACTTTTCTAATTTCAGGGATGAATTTACTGAATTAATTTGAAATACTTCATTAGAAATACAAACATAAACTCCACACAGCCTCTTTTTAATATGTTATATTTGTTCAACTTGGGACTATTTCAGAACTGCAAAATCTACTGTTGATGTTTTGTCTGCTTTCAAGCTCATATGAATACTTAATTTAATTTTGTAACGTTATCTCAAACCCAACATTTTTGTCCCTTTTAAAATGCTTGATATTTTAGAAGAACATAGACACAACTTTTCTTTCTTCTCCTTCCGCCCGATCATTGCTATTTGCTGCTCATTAACCAGACTGGTGATACCTCCACAGCCGTGAATCCTGCTGTGAACACTGGAGAGAGACATGCATGGTCTTTTCTGGTGCCAGCTCGTCAAACCAATGAAGTGAAAATGTAGCTCGCGGTGCCAGTTTTTGTACGTCTTTATTTCCCAGGCTTGTCTCTGTGCATTCTAATGAGGCTGCAGCTTTACAACAATGATTGGCTGCTCCGCTACCACTACTATTGAACTACTAAAGCTTTGTTAGTGAGCCTTTGTGTACTTGTTTTTTCCTAGATAACCCTTATGGACTTGTTCGAAACGGTTTTCAGACCTTGTTGGTGTATTTGCTATGAGTTAGTTGTTACAGACTTGAGTGTGTAAATTATTTGAACAAACTGTCAGTCTTTATTTCAGCACTATTTTGTGATTGAGCAAAGCATCGGGAAGAGCAGAAGTTTGCACTGTGGGAGTTTTTGTTGACTTGTCTTTTTTTATGCAATTTAGCAGAGCATGACGACCTAATTAGCTGATCTGCTCACAATGTTTGACCTGAATTGTTTTGTAACCCATTTTGTTTTTTCTCTTGCAGCCTACAGCACCTTCTACATCATTGGCCTGGTCCTTTCCATGCAGATCCCCTTTGTGGGATTTCAGCCAATCAGGACCAGCGAACACATGGCCGCCGCAGGTCAGAGAACTGTCACCTTGAATTTTCAGGGAGCAGTTTAAATTTGTAATTCTCTACTGGTGTGGCCAGAAGTGGCTCAGTGACATGTTTGCTGCAAGTAATGATTTGTACTTTAACTGCATCTCAACTACATGAATTCACCAAATGTACAGAATAAACTTATACTTATGTTACTACTAGTACTGTTAATCATAACTAATCAATTACTGGAACAACTGTCATCTAATCTAGTAGAGATGCACATTGTATCGATCACATGGTGTCAGTTCAGACAATATCCTTGAAGTCATTAATGGTCTTTAACTGGTCACGTTTTTGCTTGCACAATAAATTCATAGCCATGACCCATTTTCTAGCTAGTTAACAGAGTTTTGGGAATTAAAAAAAGCAACAAAAGCAAAAATATTGTTACCAAAAAAGCTGGAACGATGCATCTCTTTAATTTATACAGACTGCAAAGCATGCAATGTGGTATGAAAACAGATTTTTTTGATTGGACAAAGCAACATTTAAATAAAAAAAACAGCTCAATATTCACCATATTCTGTCATGCGCCCTTTTTTTTGGAAGGGCAGCTCCTGTTGAGCTCAGCTAAGGTACCTAACGTGTTTAAGTGTTTTGCAAGGTAGCTCAAACATGTGTAACAACAGTTAAAATAATCACAGGCCAAAAATAATTAAAAAAAAATTTAACTTCTCAGACCTTTTGCAACTAGTCGATTAATCAAAAAATATTTTGCTAGATTTCCGGAGTAGCAAATAATCATTAGTTTCACCCTTACATGATCACTTGTTGAGTGAAGCTTTAACGTTTCATTACCATTTTGACATTAAGCCCTAGTTTCATTTATTGATTAAGAAACATAGAGCTTCTGCAACCATATGATTCAATTTGTTGTGGCTGCCAGTAAGGCAGGAAAGAAACAGAAACAACTAATGGAAATATACCTATATATATAATTTAGCTTAAGCATATCTATAAACAACTGTTTTCATTTAAGATTGCATAAAATGTGCTCTAAATTTGATGCACATCGTCATCACACAATCAGAAAAAAAGAAACTTCAATCATGAGACGATAATTATTCTTCAAAATAAAACCCAGACAAATGCCAAAATACATTTGTAGCTTAATTAGTAAGTCTTAAGTCACTTTTTTGTGTCATTGTGGAGCTTTGACAATTCTCCAAAATGCAATGGTTTTCTTCTTTCTTTGAAAATTGGTAAATCCCAGTGTGCAAAGATAATCTACATTCTCTAAAACTTCAATAAAGTTTGATAGTCGTTACATCATGTTAAAATCAATGGCACGAGTCTCCATCTTTACTGCTACTGTAAAAGTGAATTACATGGTGCATACTGGGTCAGCATGACAACAACTGCAAGAGCTCTATATTAGCCAAGTAGTGTTATAAAAGAAAAAAGACGTTCAAACACGTTACTTTTGTATTACCCTTGTGCATAGTGTTCATGAAAAGACTAACTTTTTGAAGCACTGACTGACTTTTGTTTTTTTTGTCCTGTATTGCAGGAGTTTTTGTGCTGCTGCAGGTCTATGCTTTCCTACAGTATCTGAAGGACAGACTGACACGACAGGAGTTTCAGACGCTCTTCTTCCTTGGAGTGGCTCTGGCCGCTGGAGTTGTGTTCCTTTCGGTTATCTACTTGACTTACACAGGTACACACTGTTTTTTATCATGATTCAGAAGATCTAATGCATCCTATTGTAGACAATTAGTGGTGTGTAAACAAGGAGACAGCAGTAGAGCAAAATAATATCTTTCCAAATTGAATGTTGAGACATTTTCATAATTTAGAACCTGTGGCTGCCCGCTGATGTGTTTCCTGACACAATGGGGAACCATAATAACCCCTAAGTTTAACTAGAAGAACGTTGAGTCTTCTTTACATGTCGTGCCCTATTTTCTCCTCTGAGCACAATTTCATTTTACCATTTTTTTAAAATCCGAACAGGTACTGTCCTTCTGGACACAAATCACAAACGTGGAAAGTTGTTGAAACATTTTTGTATGCACGCACATTTTATTTATGAGACCCCTGGTTTGACTCCAGGTATGAACACTAAATCATCCATGTCAGAGCCTCAGATGTACCAGGCTGTTCTGATTTCACATTTTACTTTAAAGCCTATTATTTAACTAATTTGATCATCTTAATTTGACTGAAATCTGTTTGACAGTTTTTTATTTACTTAACATTGTCTGTTCCTGGCTTTACATTTCCCAAGAGCTGACACAATCAGCTTTTAAACGGAATAAACACAAAACAATGGTCATTGCATTCCGTTTATGAGAAAGCTTTTAGATGGTGCAATAAGCTGGGAATTGATGCAGTACTACTTAAATGGAGGCTATGCAGGGACAATTGTATTATGATGCAAAATACATTTGTCTAGCAGACACAGAGACCGTACTTACTGATAATAGCATTTTAATACTGGAGGGTTTGGACAGCCATATATTGAGCTATGATGTACATTGGGGCCAAGGGGATAGACAAAGTGCTGCCAAGAAACAGAACAAGATTGTGGGCTTTTCTCCAATGCTATAGTTGCTGTCATAGGTTTAGTGTGATCTCTTTTTTCAGATAGTCAGTAGTCGTGGATTTTTGGGGATAAATGTTGAATTAATTATGTAATATTACATTTTTAATAGGCAATACTAACCCTATCTCTTGAATTTAGTCTAACGTAATTGGTACACTATCAAAGGCAGAACTGATCAATTAATACAATTAGAAAGAAGTAGTTAATGTGACTGAGTAAACTGTAAATTGTTGAGATGGATTGTGAGAAACCAGACATCACCAAAGCAGTTGCTCTATTTTTTTTAATCTGCCTCTTACAAGTTTGGGCAGTCTATTAAAAAAATCTGTTAACCTGTGGGCAGCTGGTATCTAACATGTTCCCACACATACTTTTATGTGATTGTTTTTCAGTGAGTGCAAATGCATGAGCTGTAATTAGTTGTATCGGCTAAATTCTTTATTTGGGCTAATGCCAGGAGGAAAAAATACACTTGTAGGAGATTGATTGAGCTGGTGACAATATTCGAGCATGTGGACAAATTTAATCAAGAAACTATTTGAATTTGAACATGAAAGATCCTGTGAATTCTTGCATGCCCAAAAACAAAGTGATTCTTTAAACCCATGCATTTATTTTACTCTGTGTCCTTGCTTTCCCTGGGCCGACACTTAGCTGCTCTGATGGGCATGTAATTAAAGATTAATTTGTGTTTTAGCAGCATCTGAAGTGTGACATGTATAAACTCTTGGTGTTTATACTTAGTGCAGCTCCGCTTGGACATCACACATCTATTACAAACGGCAGGGAGGCCATTTCTGCAACTCGACACTGACCATTAGCTCCTGTGTCCTCGTTTGTCACTGCAGCTGGCCAGTGAAATCTCATTAGAGACTGTAATATTTCTTCTCCACCATCATAAATGCATATGCACATACGAATAAATGAATGAGATTACTAATATATGTGTATACTTCATTTCAGTATTTACATTTCGAAAGATTTACAATAATATATGATATATATGGTTGGTATTATTTCAAAAAGATACTTAAAGTGCGTATGACAGGTTAGACATGATTATGATTCAGATTTCACTAAACATTTAGCTTGATTGTACCCAGTTTGGTTGTTTTGATGAAGTTCAGTAAATATGACACATGTGGAGGGGAATCCACCAATGTTACCTCGCAACCACATTGTAAATCTTGGCAAAAATTAACAGAAAATACCACAGGAGTGACAAATTATTATAATACTTTAATTGTGTTCAATTATTGTTTAAACCGTGTCTGTTGTGTGTAAATTGTGTTTGCATTTTGTCACTTTTTGATGACACACGTGGAGAAATTCTGTTTTAAACTTAATTTACGTAATGTGTTACGGTAATTTTCTACTTTTATTTGTCAATTTCTTCATAATTTTCAACTTAGCTGCTGTAAGACTATGATAAATATTTAACACAAAGACTGTTGCACCAAACCAAGTCAAAATTACAATTAAATTAGAAAAAATGTTTGTCATATGGGCTTTAAGGGAATTTATTGTGGTCTTTGGTTTTGAACAAAAACATAATTAATTTAATTAAATTCCCTTGATATAGATACAGTTGGCCACAGACCTCTGTCAGAGAAATTTAACATTGATAGTGGATCATAACAACAACTTTATCACTCACTGCTCAACAACTAAAACAACAAATGTGAACTTAAGGAATACGAATACATGGGGATTAATAAAGTGATCTGACAATCCAACTTCGTATACTGTATTTACCAGTGCTAACAGTAGCTGCGAGTTAAATGCTAATATGATGTTACTGGTGCCTTTTTTTTGACATAACACCACATCCACAACCTGAATTTAAACTGTTGTGACTCAACATGAATTAGTTGCACTAAAAATACAGTTAATTTGAAGTTAAAAGAACATTGCGTTTGGTGGCTACAGTGAGATACACACTAGTCTCATGCCCTCTCATTACCTCATATTTTTTGCACAGTAATAATGTAATCAATACAGCAGAGATGTTACAAAACCATTACATACCATGTGTGACAAAGAGACGTCTGTACAGGTCACTCTACTCAATTTGTAAAAATAAATCTTTTTGGTAATGACACCAAATTGTAAATGTGATTACAACTAATCACATTTAGTAAATTATGATTATAAAGTATATATCACGTATGGTATATATTTTAAGTTTTTTGTAAGTTTTATATTTTTTATATATTTTAATTCATGGCTTTCCAACATCAAGAAAATAATGAGTTCAGCAAAAACAAGAATTTCAAATAAGATCAATAAATATGTTCTTTGTCTCATTTCAATGCACTGTCAGGAAGATGGTTATCAGTGGGGTCTTGGCTTATACCCTAAAGTTACATTTTATTATCAGTGTCTGTCGTGAAGGGTTCTTCATGATCTATGTTTGTTTAAATGTACTTATAATCTCCATCTAACCACCCCCATCTGTCTGTTTCTCCTTCAGGCTACATTGCTCCATGGAGTGGGCGCTTCTACTCCCTGTGGGACACTGGGTAAGTCGTTGCAACTTGTGTTTGGGACCATCTCACGGTGGGACAGGGGTAATTAATGGGCTTTAAATGAGCTACTCCGAAACAGCTGTAGCATAAATCTCCAAAAGTGTATTGGATAAAACGCTGAGGAGAGGAGCAGTCGCTGTCTCATGGTAGATTTATTTCTCCTTGTCTGCCGGCTCATTTAGCGTGAAGTTTAGCTCCGCACAGAGCCAGCACTGAGCAAAAAGTTATTCTCTGTATTTTATGTGAAGCGCCATTCATACCTTTTTTAAATGTTTTTGTTTTTAAACACATAAAACACAGCGAGAGAGCAAAAATAAGAGAAAATTAAATGAAATATGACCTTTAGTCCAACCCTCCATTGTTGATTTGCTGGGTGTCAACTGTTTTTTGTAAGTTTCTTTTTCCTTGCCTCCATAAGTATGTTCCAAAACTGTCTTCCTGAACTTATTCTGTTGTGTCCTTAGGCAAGTGTTTCCATCACTGTTAGAATTACTTTCGTTCAAATATACAAAAAAGTGTTCCTCTCTTGTGTCACTAATTGTACCACTAAAAAATGACATTGTGACATGCCTACTTGCCCTTTCGCTGGATAGCGCATGAGTGTTCATGCCACGCCTCAGTAACTGTGTTTGAAGGAGTTTGAAGGAAAGGAGAGTTTTGCTGCAGTGCAGTAAAACTAAAGGGGTCATTCACCAGATAACTGACATCAGCCAAAACACATTTTCCCACCGCTTCAGCATCAATAGGCTTTAGGCTTGTGGAATATACAGACTCACTTTTAGTCTAGTGAATACCGATGTAAGTGTACATATATTAACCACTGTTTGTATATTAATATTCCACAATAAACACACACAGACTTTAGATGGAAACTTGCTCTTTCTACACTGCACACCGCCCCTTGAATGAAATATTCCACTGAACTAATGCAAAAGTAATGCTCCTACTTGTAAAAGTGTCTAGCAGAATGTACTGTATGTTTTTGTTTATTGGAATAAAGGTCATTAAGGTTAATCAAAATATTGTATGCAGTCGGGTACAAAATTACAATAAGAATAGGCACAGAAAATCTTTGGAAAGGTCAAGGAACTTAAATAATAGTAGTGACACATGGGTTACATTTTGCAGTGGCATTCTGTAGTAATATCTTCAGAATGCTCAGATATTGCAATAAAAAATAAATGCTGTGATAAATTTCAGCAACATAATAAAAATTTGTATTTACTATTATTTAATCTTATTATTGTCAGTTTATCGTCAGTTTCCAAATAGAAAAACAATACCTACTACAGTCAGATTTTTGCTCTATAAAGCTGAGCAAGGTATTCATGTTTGCCTCTTTGTAAATGTATAGAAACATATTTTAATCACTCTTTTTTGATTAATTGTACAGTTCGTAAGTAACATATTTACACCAAGACTATTTCAAATTATTGAAAATATAGGGGTAAATATTTGATTTTTATGTATTTATTTTGTGACTTTCTTGGTCTTCCAGAAGAATATTTCTGCTAAGCACAAGTTTTGTTACTGGCAAAAATGTTTTTTAGATTTGCCAAAACACAGAATCCAGACTAACTCGAGCTCTTTGTATGAAATAAAACATTATGTATTGATTCATTAAATGGCATGTGTGTGTGTGTGTCCTCTTGTGTCTCCAGTTATGCAAAGATCCACATCCCAATCATTGCGTCTGTGTCGGAGCACCAGCCCACCACATGGGTCTCCTTCTTCTTTGACCTGCACATCCTGGTCTGCACCTTCCCCGCAGGACTCTGGTTCTGCATCAAGAACATCAACGATGAGAGGGTGTTCGGTGAGGCTTTTTCTCCAACATGCCCTACTTGTTCTATTTTTTCAATTATTTTGTTTGTGTTTGTCAAGGTTATACCAAAATACAGTGTGTACTAAAGATGAGACTGCTGTACAGTCAAGAGGGTAGTTGTAACATCTGTTTTGCAATGGCATGGTCATTTTAACAAAACAGAAAAAACTTGAATAACTGATTAATACTGGGTTAATAATCTTCAGTCAATGTATCATTTGATGAGGCTTTGTAGATGAAAATGTTTATTAGCTGGATATGTTTTAAAGCCTTTTAGGGATTTACTGTTTATTCACAACAGTAGAATGGAGATGAGTTACCTTGCGATTTTGGCAAATACATTTAATTTTTACTGATAAATATGTTCAGGTGTCTGGTAGCAAAAAAAAATCTCACGCTTTGGTTATGAAGTATACTGTAGTCTGAGCTTCATGTAAGTCAACAGACAAGCATGTTTTGCTTAAACAAATGCTGCAAAAAATATACTTGTTCATGTTCAAGCATGACACAGTAGAGGGTAAAAAAAACTGTCAGAGCCATAGGTTACAGACCTTTTTAAGAGCTAATTGGAGTCCGGTTTTGCCAACTGGGATCCAGTCAGTGTGAGAAAAACACTCCACCGTATTGAGTTTGCTATACGAAGAAGCATTACTTGATACGAATATCGTTTGCACTAAAGACCTCTCAAAAATGGCTTCAACAGAGAATGTGCCCTCTTGAGTACCCCAGTCAGAATCCTGATGTCAATCTAATGAGTTGCTGTGGCATGACCTCAAAAGATTGTTTCATAGACATTCTAATAATATGGCTGAACTGAAACGCTTTGGTCCAAAGCTGGGTAGGTCTAATTGCAACTACAGAAAATATTTGGTTGAGGTTATTGCTGCCAAAGTCGGTTAAACAGTTATTAAAACCAAACGTATGCCTAGTTTTTTTCCAATTCTGCACTTGTCTATTATTGTGACTTAAGATCAGATTTCACATTAAAATCATGCACAGGTTTTTCCAAAATACCTTTTCTTTTATCTAACTTAAAGAAAATTGTGATACACTTATTTAGCTGTCTTGCATCATGCCTACTTACTTGTTGTAATAATGTGATCTTCTGTTGTCTTGTGATTTTGTCAGTGCATTTTGGTTACAGATACATGGTTAAAGTTTGATAGCTCTAGTTTGAAATGGTTTGAAAGCTTTTGCTAGTGCCATTCTTCTGCCCTTTTCGTTGACTATTCAATTCACAAAGCATAATCAAGAAATTCACCAGCTGCAGCCCTAGAAGAAATTAATAGCTTATGTAAAAATGTGAACAAAGGTAAAGCCATTTTTTATCCAGTAACATTTTAACTTTGTCTGTGCTCAGTGGCCCTGTATGCCATCAGCGCGGTGTATTTTGCTGGAGTTATGGTGCGTCTGATGCTCACTCTCACGCCGGTCGTATGCATGCTCTCGGCTGTGGCCTTCTCCAGTGTTTTTGAACATTATCTGGGAGACGACATGAAAAGGCAAAGTCCACCGGCTGAAGACAGCAGTGATGAGGATGACAAGAAAAACGCAGGGAACCTCTATGACAAGGTGAGACTTATTAAATGATCTCCATCAACATTTATCTTCAGGATAATTCTCTTGAAAGTATAATTACATCAGAACTAGAATTCTGGCTCTGGCTTGGAGGAGGACACCAAATCAAAATGCTTTGATTTAGAATTTAGTTTTGAAGATTCAGAACTTAAATCTTGTGCAGTGTTTCTACTATCATTCTACAAACAGGGTTTCCCACCTGCTAACAGCACCCACCACCCTGCTTATCACACAGGATTTTTTTTATTTTAATCAATAAATTTATTTTGAAATTTGTATTTCATTTTATAAATGTCCTAAAATTTCATAAGGCTTTAATAGGCATTACAAGTAATTAGTTACTACCAATGATTATAAATCTGCAATATGTAGGTCTATGTTTTTTCCAATAACGTGCATGAGTGACCCAAGTAGTCTAACTTTTGGAGTTTGCAAAGTGGTCGTCAAAATAACAAATGAAATAGTCAGTGTTTACTTTTTCATGCTAATAACATTTTGCAGAAAACAACTATCAACAAGAGACTTTGAAGCTGTAAGATGCGTCTTTAGTAAAGAAAGACTAGTGCAGTGCCACTAAAGGCTGAAGATGGCGCCTTTGTTCAAAAACTTTCCCGCTAGCGCAGTGCACCTTTAAATAATCATGAATATCGTAAATAATCATGATTTTTTTAAATAATCATGCATGTCTTTAAACTGAGTTAAGTGATGCCGTCAGTTTAAAAAAGTAATTTTATGATTTTGTGATATGATTTTGTCTCATAATGTTGGGAGACTTTTGCATGCACATGAAAGCTGTTCAGTTGAAACTGTGAGCCTGTTGATGTTCAGGAATAATAATCCTGATTTACATATTTATAGTTTTTGGATTTGGCAGTGAGAGTGAAGCAGATGCCATTTAAACAACAGATTTCAAAACCCTTGATAAAACTCAAAGGACCATTGAGTTTGGAGTATTCCCTTTTTTGCCAGTTTTTCACTGAATGGCTTTTTAAACTATGTCTGACCTTGCTGCTCAATGTCATGTTCTTTTTTCTCAAAAACATGTAACGAGTTTAGAAAGGACAAAACTGTTAAAGGTTTCGAGGGGCACTTTGAAAACACACCAGGTTTCAAAGGGATTTCATTCATGTGAAAATCTATAAACCTAGGCTAAAAGAGATGCCACCATGTTTGATAATCATTTCAGCTGCAAATTGCTCTCACAGTGAATCTCCAGTCAAGTAATTTGCCTTTGTGTTTATGTTTTTGTGTGGCAGAACTCTCTCATTATTTCTCTATTGTTCTTAAAAATCTATGCAGTGAGAATAATGAATTGCAAAGCCATCGGTTGGGCCGTCTCACTGAAAGGAGCTGGTGAATGGATTGACTCTATAAAACCACTCCAGCAGTTAATTCTGAACCTATGAATTTTCTCAGTGGGAACAATTAACATTCCGGCACTGCAATAACAACTCATCTTTATAGTCAACCTGTCCTGGCGTCGAATCATAACCTGTAGTAATGCCTTTTGGTTTTTATTGAAGGTTTAGCAGTAAATTTCAGACAAGGAACTTTGTGAGCGTAATACCTAAATGCACCTAAAGCCTTCTGCACCATAGAGGATTTAAGTCAAATTTTTAGCCAGATTTCTTTTCCCACACCTCCGGGGTAGGCGTGGCTTGAGTTACTTCATGGTTAAGTAAGTGTGACTCTTGCAATTATTGAAGCAACACGGTGGAAGAGTGGCTAGCACTCTTCCTTCACAGCAAGAGGGTCACAAGTTCGACTCCTGCACATCATGGGCCTTTCTGTGTGGAGTTTGCATGTTTCTCTTTGTGTCTTGAGTGGGCTTTCCTCTGGGCCTTTTGCTTTCCTCCTCCAACCAAAAACATGCACCATAGGGAATTTCCTCCAGCTGTGTCTGGTAGTCCTGCCCAAGCCTAGGAGTAACGTCTGAAGATGGGTCGAGCGCTGAACTGTATCTTTAGCTACTGCCACAGAGCAGAGGCATTGAAGAATGGGTGAAAATTCAGATGACAATTTCTCCCATTGGAACAATAAAGTGTACCATAATCCTAATTTGTCAGTTTGTAACATTCAAACATGTTATGAAACAGTCAGTCAGAGCAGCCAGACCGCACCTGACCATAGTGCTTTGTGACAGTGAAAACACAGAGAATACAAACAGATTAAAGCATGTAATTTGCATCTTTGCAAAATGTTCCTGTTTGTGGCCTACGCTTTTATGACATGTGAAAAAGTGCATGCTATAAACCCTTTTTAGGTTTTATGCTGCAACCACTCAAATTGCACATTGGAACAGCTGTACAGAAGGTATTCAATATGATGTATAAATAACTTTTAGGACAAAAACTTCAGATTTACCAATATTAACTACAAAAATACAATTAGATAAATATTAGTGGTTGACATTGTTACAGTCTAAATATGCCAAACTATAGCATTTATAACATTTTCAGCTGTTGAACAGGTATAGGGACAAATTATATAATACATTTTTTATTCACTAAATTACTTTGATTAATTGTTCTAATTTTTATTGACTCTTTAGGTAATTGAGAGAAAATTGAGTGTAATCAAGGGACTTATCTAGATCATTCCTAAACTTCTATCATTTCTGTATTTATTTTACAGGCTGGAAAAGTGCGCAAACATGTGTCTGAGCAGGAGAAGGCAGAGGAGGGGCTTGGACCGAATATTAAGTCCATAGTGACAATGTTGATGCTGATGTTACTTATGATGTTCGCGGTTCACTGCACATGGGTCACCAGTAATGCCTACTCCAGCCCCAGTGTGGTGCTGGCATCATACAACCATGACGGGTGAGAATGAAGACAACAGTACCAATTATGTGTAAACTAATTTGATAAAGTAGTATCTCGAACAAAACAAATTATTGCTAAAAGTTAAGAACGCTTTTATAAATTTACTATAATTGATCATGTTCTTTTTTTCTTTTTATTCATCTTTATTTAGTCATCCATTTCCCCGTTAAAAGATTTTGTATTCTTTTGCAAGACACTGGACGTACAGTAGTTCTCTTTGTGGTTCATTTATTTCATGGTACAATGCAGTAACTACTGACAACTCCCTAAATTCGGATTAGCCTAGTGAATGACTTATTTGCATATTTGTACTTGAAAGCTTCCATTGTCAGCTTTAGGCATACTAAAAATTTAAACTTTATAATATTTTTTAACTTGGTCACCTCCGCAAACTCTTCATGGATTCTGAAATGTTGCATGTTGCTTTCCAGGTCTCGTAACATCTTGGACGACTTCAGGGAGGCGTATTATTGGCTGAGGCAGAACACAGATGAGCATGCCCGAGTCATGTCCTGGTGGGATTATGGCTATCAGATCGCTGGAATGGCCAACAGGACCACACTGGTGGACAATAACACTTGGAACAATAGTCACATAGCTCTGGTGAGAGACAACCTACTGTGTCTTATCTTGACCTTGTTATAGAAATGCTGTTTAGACAGACGCATGAATTATCATTATACTCTTGTTGCTACAGTGCAGTAAGTAGTGTTCATTGAAAAGTAACTATGAAAGTACCACAGAATTTATCATGTAGGAAAAGTAGTCTAAATTGGCTGCAAATGTTTTGGTGTGTGGCGCCACTTGGTGGACATGTGTAACACTTTGTTGCATACAGAATCTGAAAGAGGTTGGTCTTCTCTTTAACTAATCAAAACGTTATGTTGATTACCTACCTATATATGTGTATACACAGACAGATACATACATACACACACACATAAAGACATACATACAGACAGACATATGTTTACTACTAAAACAAATCAAAAATGTGTTTTTAAATACTGTAAACGCTACTTGCAAAGACTTCAGTTTCATTTAACTGCCTTTTGGATTGCTTCTTTGTGTCTAATACAGGTGGGTAAAGCCATGTCATCCAATGAGACTGCAGCTATGAGATCATGAGGTCACTGGATGTGGATTATGTCTTGATCATTTTTGGAGGAGTCATTGGTTACTCTGGAGATGACATCAACAAGTTCCTGTGGATGGTCGAATTGCAGAAGGGAACATCCAAGAGATATCAGGGTGAGTATAACAAGCTACTAAAGCACCACAGGTACATGGTTTTATCAAGGGAAAATCCTTCTGTTGAAAACCTGTGATGACTGAAACCATTGAAGTTGCTTTACGTGCATGACTACAATTTATTGTTGTGTGACTTGTACACTATAAAAAGTACCTTTCACACACACGGTAAAGAGTTTGAATGGATGTTAAAAAAAAAATATGTTTGACTCAACTGTTTTTTGTTTTGTTTTTTTGTCCTGAAGGAAAGCGACTACTTCACCCCTCAGGGAGAGTTCAGAGTGGACAAAGCAGGATCTCCGACACTTCTCAACTGTCTCATGTACAAGATGTCCTACTACCGCTTCGGAGAGATGCAGGTTTGCTAACTTTTATAAGGTATAAACAACAACTAATTAACTAGTGATGAGAAAAGTAAGTTTAATTTACTTTGACATTCAGTCTGTGACAACTTTGTCGCCTTTCCATAATTTCCGTCAGTATTGTTCTGTATTATAAAATTAAAATAATTAAAAAAAAAAAAAATCTATACATCTTCTTTTGCTGTAAATGGATTTTTACAGACTGAAGGTTAAGCCAGGTATTAATTAACATTCCTTAGGTTGCATTTGACTACTCTTCTATGCCACCGAGCCGCAGATGGATTGGCAAGTTATTGGCTCAAGTACCATAGTGCAAAACAGAAAAACATTTTGGAAAAGAAAAATATATTTAAAAAATAGAGTTTGCATAATATGTGTGTTGCAAAGTGGTAGTGGACAAAATCGGTAGCTTTTTCCTTGCTACATGACATAAGTGTTTATTTTATTTCTCTACTTTAAGTTGGACTTCCGAACGCCGCCTGGTTTCGACAGAACTCGTAACGCAGAGATTGGAAACAAAGACATTAAGCTCAAACACCTGGAGGAGGCTTTCACGTCAGAGCACTGGCTTGTTCGCATTTACAAAGTGAAGAAGCAAGAGAACAGGGATCGACTGGAGCACAAGCTCAGGAGCACCGACGCCAACAGACAGAAGTACACCTCCAAGAAGGTATTGGTTAATTTTAACACAGTGATCAAGTTTTAATTTTCAGTATCTGGATAGAACCTTTTTATGTCCCTAGTAAAAACGCCCTGTCTTACGTTGCTCCTTTCTGTTCTCACAGACATCTAAGAGGAAGCGTGGGTTTGTCAAGAACAAGCTCAGTCTAAAAAAGGGCAAAAAACTGACCAAGAAATCTCGATAGGCCTTTGTCAACCTCTGTCAGAAGTGCCCACTGGACTGAAGAGAGGACACCAATAAAACTATCAACTAAATCCACCAATCTAAATACACCAGAGCTTCATGAAACTTTGAAACGGCCCTACTCCAGGAAACCAGAGAGTGCTTTGAACTCTAGCTTTGCCCTGATGTAAGGGGTGATAGGGCTCAGATGATACGAGAGATTTGTGGGCTAGTCCCAGGATGCTCCCACTGTGGGTTTAAGCCTGGGGAACTGCAATCTTTGACTGGCATTTCTTTTTGTACTTGAACGTGCTGGGAGAGTTAGGATATTTCCACTGGAGGAACACTTCAAATTGCATCCATCATAAAAGGTACAGAAAGTTAACAGGTTTAAATTCAGAGGGAAATGCTGCTCACACTGACTGATTGATTAATCAATGCAATTTTATTGTTGATGTAGTCTGAAAGAAACAGAAAAATAATACTTTTTATCTTCTTTTGGAACTTTATTTTGTCAGTAGAGAAAAAATTCAATGCTTTCAGAATATAGAATTTATAAATGATAAGGTTAATTATATGTGGATGCATGGTGAGGTGTGTATTGTTAGGTTTAGGTTAGGGTTAGTCAACCAACACTTACAGATAATAATTGGAGAAATACTTAATGAAATCCCTATGAATTTTTTGCCTAATAGAATGACAAGCAAATTGCTAGCTGCCCTATTTTTAACTTACAGCTATTTTTCTTAAATAATTTTGTATTGAATTCTGTTTCTCTGGTACTATTTCAAACGCATTGGCCTTAAGTGTGGTGGAGTTAATTTCCATAATTAGAAAAGTCAGCAAGGATATTTATTTCAGACGAAAGTGAACGCAGCGTCTGATCGCGAAGAAGCAGAGATTTTATGTTGTGAATTTTCTAAGTCAAGGGTTCTTCCATCAATTGTAATGATCTGGATGCAGGTGTGAGAATGAAACATGCCTTTTTTGAATAAAGAGGTTAAAATAATGGCTTTGTGTAATTTGAATTTCACAAGATATTAGGTCTTTATGCGCTATTTAACTTTTTTTCTGGCCATTTAGATCTGTAAATAGTTTAATTGAAACCCCCCAAAGAGTCAATTTCAAATTTAACTCATGTTTGTAGGTGGGTTATTGTAGAATGACAAGAAAACATTTTGAGGCATAAATACTAGAAGAAAAAAGTTTCAAAATCAATTCAGGTATTGTTTTAATGTGTTCAAGCAATGGACAAAAGTGTATAAAAATGTACACAAATAATACATACATTAAAACTGCATTGACATGAATGCATTGTCTCTATATCAAATTTCCAGCTCCTTTGTCGAAGCCAAATTATATTCATACATTCAGTAGTGCACTGAATGTACAGTATACTGTGAGAGTATTAACAGACTTGCATTACACTGAGCCTAACACACCACCAACAATTTTATATTGACTAGGAAACAAAAAGATGATAAAAAAGGATGGGAATCTAAAGAGAAACTCTTACAATATTTAATATTTGTTCCTGGTTCCTGGTCAACAGTGGTCTTAACATGAATCTGGACCACATGTTGAAATAACTTATTCGACATTGTGATGGTGCCCCCCCTTCTTCCAAATCTCAATATGTCAAACTTTTTTATTTCATGTAAGAAACGGACTGCTACCGAGGATTTTATACATAGATTGAGTGCTTCCTTCTCAGTGTGCAGTTATACCATAATCTGTTCTCTTAATCAATTTTTGCTGTAAAACTTAGTCGTCTTCTTCATCCTCATCTCCTCCAAAAGACAACAGACTGTTGTTTTTAACCTTTTTGCCAGAGTCTTCCTTTTTGTCAACCTCCTTCTCTTCATCTGTATTTTTCTTCTTTTTGCTGGAGCTTGCGGTGATGCCCTGAAACTTTTCTGATGAGGAACGTTTGGCCGGCTTCTTAAAGAGTATTTTACCATCGGCTGGCTTGTCATCTGTGAACATAGAGCAAAAGTTAAAAAAAATACATTTTTGAGAAAATTTGTTTAATCACATGTGTCTGCTGTAACTTTCACTGACTACCTATGCTTTTCCTTACTAAATTAGTCTTTCTTTGATTTCACAGCAAACCAGAAACATTTTGCTAATATTGATTCGCTAGGAATGACCAGACCAAAACAAAGTATGCACCTAAGATATTTTCGAATAAACAAAATTAGTAGTAACTTTACTTTAGTAGTTACTTACTAGATTACTAAATGAAATTGATGGCTGGATCGAGTGGTCAGCCCAACCATTCTAGAGAGCAGAGACAAACAGTGTTGTTGGAAAGGGCCAGTATAAAGGGTTTCTGGATAGTTTTAGGATTGGTTTGTGGGTGGGAGAGGCATGTGGCATGTTCCTGCTCCTCAACCTCAATCATTATTAACTCTAAGCTGTTTAAAATCATATAAATAAGGTTGTGATATTACTACCAAAGATTATTTCTCTGGAATATCCCAGATTTTCTAATAAACCTAAAATGTATCCGGGAAAGGGACTGTGTATAGTACCGTTGTCTTTCTCTCCTTGAATCTGATCCTTAATCTTCTTGGCCTCTTCAGCAGAGAGGTCTCCGCTCTTCAACACCACCACCTGCGGCTGCTCATCTTCTCGGTCACTGCCACTACTGTCATCCTCCGGGGTTGGCATCGTCTGGCGCTGAAGAGGAGAATACAACAAGACCGCTCAATGTGTTGCTTTCTTTAAACTCTTACTCTGTATTGGTATTATAATAAACCCTCTTGATACATCGCATATTCAAAAATGTATGTAGAGAATGAAAACTACTAACGCGTTTCTTTTTTTTACATGACCAATGAATTACTGTTGTGATTCAGTTTTTGTTTGCCGTAACTGGCACATTTCACTACCAACGCGACTCTGATAAAATGAATGAATATGAGACGGTTGTAACCATACACTTTAAAACTTTGCCTTTCGTTATGTCTTAGGTCAAGTATTTTGCCGCAAGAAACACACGATTTAAAAGTATTTTGGGTGCAAATCATCTAAATACTTTTTAGCGTTAACTAAATGTCAATCAAGGACTCCTAAATCTAAAACTTCACATTCAAACGTATACAATAGGAAGCTAGCTTTTAGCCTAATGAAGCTAATCCTCACCTTCGTGTCTACATTGGGTCCTTCTTTGTATCCAACATCATTTTTAAACTTTTTCAAAAACGAGGGTTCGGATGGTTTCACCCAGGACACACCACTAACTTTACCTTTATTCATTTTAAATAGAAAATGTTAGCATACAATGAAACCCTGGGAAGAAAAACGCCGCACCAAAACAATGTGACGTCATCAATATGCGCCCTCTGAACCACACTCACCTGACCTCTCCAGCTCCAGGGCTGATTGGTGTAAATTGTAAACATTAGACAAGATCATGGAAGTATAATTTGTTCACGGACAAGATGGACTTTATTGTGTTTTTTCCAATGCATTACAATGGACAGTAAGCAGTTGGTTAAGTGATTATTTAAATATTCAAATAATACTGACCAAAACTTCTAGCTGTTAGCTAAATGTTTATCGTTGAATTAAGTTAGTACACGGAGCTTCGAACATTGTCTTTCACGCTTTATTTTGAAATAT
This sequence comes from Mugilogobius chulae, assembly GCA_038363315.1. Taxonomy (NCBI): domain Eukaryota; kingdom Metazoa; phylum Chordata; class Actinopteri; order Gobiiformes; family Gobiidae; genus Mugilogobius; species Mugilogobius chulae. Next base: position 66,639 of record JBBPFD010000684.1, read on the forward strand.
TTCCTTGTCTTATCCGGGTCCTTTGCGTTTTCCTCATACTTGAATTCATGACTGGAATTTAGTGAATGAAAAGGCACTTCCGTATTAGTTAAACTCTTCATTAAACTATGGTTTCTGGGTCTTTTTATGCGTTATTAGCGGGTTTTTGTGGTGCCGCTGCTTCACTGTCCGCCAAACTATCCCTGGGCGCCAGCTTCCTCAAACAAATGTGCGCATCTGGACTAAAGGACCACGCACACGGAGCAGAAGAAGCTTGTGAATGGGTAAAGCACACGTCCGGAAGTAACACACTGTTGCTTCTCAATCTAAACTATTTTTTCCCTGTATGCCTTTAGTTAGATGTCCCCCTGCGTGTGCTCTGTGGAGGCTTGTTGTTGGTCTGTAACACTGTGATGTGGACGTTCTTCTCCAAAGCCCTGAGACACTCCTCTTCTTCAGCCAGAGCCACTGTCACCACAACAGCATCCAACTTCATCTCCTCAGTAAGTATGCCAAGTCAAACATCCAGTATGTAACCATAAGTGACATTAGCAATATTAGTATTAAGAAGGTAAAAATTTGTGGCATTGGACTACTTCTGGAAAGTATACTTTATAGCTCTGAGTTTTATTAAAGCACTATATATTTTTTCTGATGCAGTGTCCTTCTCCCTCTTGTCTTCATGGAGATCATCATTACTTGGTTATTTACTTAATTGCAAATATTTTTATTGTTTAAAATCAATTAAATCATCAGTACATTAGTCTGACATCAACATACTTTTGCCAATCTTACAATAGATAATTTGATGCAAAATTATAGCATGCCTTCTACCAGGATGAAAATAAAATCTTCAAGTCTTGAAAGGCATATTTGCTCTTCAGTTTAAGAGGAAATGTGTCAACTATATGGTACTTTAGTTATAGTAGTTGTAGTAAAATAAAAACAAAAAGACGCAAACTTACTTTATACTGCTTAAGGTAAAACGTAAAAAGGTTTTACATTGTTGCTTTAAATTTCCATTATACTATTGACCTATTTTGCCTATTTCTAATACTTTGTTTACTGCATTTAGTGTTTTTGCAGGATCTGTATTTTTTATTTTGACGCCAAACATGATCTTCAGGACAGAGACCCATCGGACAATCTTGTTATGTTTTGGGCTGGTTGGTACTCTCTTTGGAGACCTCTTGTGCGGACTGCTCCTGCTTCACGGCTCTACATCTACAAGTCTACAGGGAGAAAAAGAGACAAAGACTCAATGACAACTTGTCTGTCATAAAAACATAATCCCTGTGAGCATGGCACACAGGAAGAGATTGGGAACTGAGAGTTTACTAGAATAGTATCTATGTCAATACACATATTTTCACATCAGACTCAAAACTGTTTTTATGTATTGTACCTTTGTTTAACTGCCTTTGTCTGTAAAGCACTATATAAATAAAATGTATTATTATTATTAAAACTATAATTCTTTGGGCAGGGTATTAGGAAACACAAAGTGTCTCAACTCTGAATTGTAAAAAGTCGCAGTAAAAATATGAAACCCAGCCCAAAAATAATTTGTGTCCTGACATGAAAAAAAAAATATCGTACCCGGCCCCGCCCTCAACGTTACAGGAAGTCACTCATATTGAATCAAACCAGCCACTGGCAAAAGTGCACTAACTCATCGATCGTAATGATCATAATAGGAGATTAGAATGGAGACCAGGCAAGAATTGAGATGACAAGGACTGACAAGTTACCATTTGAAAACTGATTATATAAAGAAACTGCAAAGTAAAAATCCCACAAATAATATAGCCTGGTGTTAAATTTGCTTTTGCACTAAACATTGTTAATTAAAGGTGATAGTAGACAGGATAATGCTTTCTACATTTTATTCTCAATATGTTGGTATTCAGCTGTGATTGATTCAACAATCATTTTGAGAAGACTGATGTACTGGGACGCATAGATCTTAAATAGAGTTAAAAATGATTTGCCTGGCAGTCCTAGTAAAAAATTAAAATACGAGTTAGAGCGCTTACAAAAGTGAAGATGAACAGAAAAAGTGAATATTTAGCACAGTTCAAGTAAGTACTAGCAAATGTACTGTATGTTGGTTGAGAGCTTACAAAAGTGAATTCTTTTTGTACATAGATGGTAAACTGTTTATACTATGGTACATATATATATATATTTTTTTCAAACAACACATTACATTTGTAAATAGATTCCTTGCTTTTATTTTAAAAAATTATAATAAAGATGTAATACAGGAATGTACAGCCCCTATTAGTGGTAAAAGCCCTTCAAAATAGATCTACTTTAGCTTAATACATGAGTGACAGTATTTCTTAAAAGACACACACTTATTAATTGTTCAAATGTGCAATGAGTCAATGAGGTCTGGTACAAGTTCAATATTTTTTTTGCCCCAAAAAGTGTAACATACAGGGAGATAAGGCACATAGTGATCTAAAAACATATAAAAAGGCAGAAAAGTTCATGCTGTAAAGACATTTTGGGTACCAATTAATTACATATAATATATAAATGTTGAAAGATACAGTACAATTGAACAGATTAAAAATAAGCCTTTCAGGCATACAAAATAAGTAGCAACTACTATAACTGTCTACATGCGCTCTAAATGCACTGCAACATCTCAAAGGGATAAAACATATAGGTCCTACTAGTTTTAAATGGGAATATTCTGAAGTGATATATTTATGTGCATACGAAGTCAGTTAACATGTAATCAGATTTAGGATTCAGCTAGAACCTCTAGCCAAGTTTTCTCAGGACTGACATGCTTAATAAAGTTTATCATCTGTTAGAAATTGGCAAGAGATGTGAAATAAGTAGTGTCAGTTAGATAATTGTTACCCAACTACAGCCAAACCCACAGTCTATTTTAGAGAATAGTTATTTGACATAAAACCCCATGAAAGTTTAAGAATGCAAGGTCTATGATTTTTGATGGGGGGGTCTGCAATAAGCTTTTCTTAATGGAGATGATATTGCTTTGCCTTTAGAATGTTGCACAAAATTTCTTTCAACATTAATATCTCCAATGAGATAAGTATGCATACAGTATCACTGCTCACTGTAATAAAGCATGTCTTAAAACATTTTTCAGCTTCAACAAACGCTAATAGTGAAACAAATTATAGCCATTTGTTAATGGCTGTACTAGGAAATATTCTTAGCAAAGCAATAACATCATGGCGTCCGGCAGGGGGCAAATCATAGAGCACTTTTGAATTAAAATGTAATACTATTGCACCAAAGTAAAAAAAAAAAAAAAAAAAACTACAAAAAAAGTCATGCATTGTGAACATTCTGTAAAAAGTCAACTGCTACATATAGATGGAGTAGAGCTTATTAAGAGCAAAGTTGCAGCAATATAGTAAAAAAGTAGAAGAAATCATATTTTGACCAATGCAACAACCATAGCTAGCTCTCAATTCAACCCTTATCACTAGGAATAGCATTTTAAGTGGAACATTCTGCATTTGTAGTTCTATTACCAAATTCATACAAGTTCAATAACACCTACAGCGATGTACAGTCTTTGCCTTGGAGAAGATATAGCATAGAAGGAGCATCAGTATGTATTAATAGTGGTTTAAAGTCAAAAAATAAAAATATAAACATTACATCTTATATGGCTGGTTCCTGTTGGTTAGAAAGCCCTGTTTTGGCTGACATCTTGTGTAGTACTTGAGAAACAGGTTTAGTTGAGTGGGATTTCGATAATGTCCTCTTCGATGATCTCTCCTTGTGGGATAGTGATGTGCTCCTGGGGCACCCGTTTACAGGAAAGTCCAGAAAACGGGTTGCACCAGGACAAGGACAGGGGGCCTCCAAATGCAGTCCGCATGGCCTCCCTTCTTGGAATCTTCTCCCACCTTCCCACCTCTCCTTTCAAGCGCTCTATGCCCTGGATGAAACAAATAAGCATTTTAGAAATGATAAGTTTATAAATGTGTGTTATTCAAACATTATTCACTTTTGTTCCATAATCCTATAAATATTGTTACAGCAATTCTGAACTGTTATTATTTAAATTGAATATATTAAGTTATTATAAAAAAAACAGTTAATAATTTCAAAACTATGTACATAAATGTTTAACCAATTACAGTAACTACATGTGTGCAATGTAATTGTAAACACGTGTTGTCATATGAATACAACTTTTAGAATATATAAAAAAATATTTACCATGCTCTACCATGATAATGATAGTTATGAACACAAAATAAAAACATGCAATGTGGGTTAGAGCTCACTCATTCATTCACAATGTTTGGTTGCACGGGACAAAAACACAGAAAAGCCATGTAGTACTGAATGTACTTTGAACTGGTAGTAAATTATTCATGCTTTAACCACTATGGGGCAGGCTTACCTCTGGAGACTACAAGGCTTCAGAGAAACTTGGGCTTAGAGTTTAACAACCAAAGCAAATGGATGAGTGTGGACAGATAGTAGAGGGAGAGAAGAAACAGGAAATGTGAAGGGAAAAAGGTAGAGAGGGAAAAACTAGAAGTAAAACCTAGACCAAAACCACAAACCACATTTTTTTAAATAGATTTATTCTAGGCTCATGTGCTGAAATATATTTCATAAGAAGTTCTGTAAAAAACACACCTGCAGAATTTCAACATATAAGCTTCCACATGCATTCAGAAAAAAACAATATTGTGTATAAACTATACAGTAAATACACACATCTTCAGAATCCCAAGTTTTAATTTCCCCTGTATTATCTCTGTCATGTATGACATCATCGTTTTCCCATATTTCTAATCAAGGTACTGCTACGTGTCATGGAAAAATAGCAATAGCAATAAACAGACAATAGAAAACATAGGTTTAAAACAGAACCAACAGATACATTTAACCTTGTACAACTTCAGTAAGGCCTGAAAACTCTACTTCAAACAATAATGTTTAACATTTTATGTTTTAAAACTTTGCATATTCTATAAAAAACATCATTAAATGAAAAAGTTCCACAACAGCATGTAAACAACATAATTTTCATGTCAAAAGAATCTGGGTACATCTGATCAAAACGTTTCACTTTCTGAAGTCTGGAATGATGCAAAATCTGACACAAAAACACAAACATTTGGCACAAATACAAAACTAAGTTTTCTCCTTATTACATAAAATAAAAGCCAAATTTAAGAAAACAGTAGGGAGCAATTGCAGCATGTTCCACACAAAAGAAAGAGCTTAAAAACATTGTGTGCATACAGTAGTTTTTGTTTTAAACTGTTTATATTCATTGATTACTGTGGAAATCTGAATAATTTACACTAACTAAATACCAAATGAATGGTAAATCTGTAGCATGACATTCATTTTAAATGTTTCTCTTGTAAATAAATAAATAAATGAAATTCAATAGAATAACTACGAGGGGGCATACTTAACATCACTGGTTTAAATTTTTTACCTTTTTTTTTGAACTCCCTTCAGAGTCCTAGCCCACAGAGTAAGAATAATATCATTAACAAAAAGATGTGCACTCTGTCATGCCATTTTTCATATGAGAATCCATCTTTTTAAAGCTGTATTTGTGAGAAGCTCTTCCCAAATTAGGCAACTCTGAATGCTGTACTTCACCCCCTGGCCTCACAGTGTAAAGCATGTTGGCAGATTTAGGGAAGTACTATTCATTTGATTTTTTTGTTTTTAAACACTGTATGATTGGTGTCTGAAACATACGGCTGAATCCAGCTTGGTGATGTAAGATTCAAAAGGCCAGTACCATCTAAGAGCATTTTAACAGTTCATTCAGTTTAAGGACATTTTTAGCTTAGCACTGGGGGTGCACATCTGTTTGTCATAAATCAATTGTACTAAATAAATTCAATTTTATGTATTAAATGTGAACTATATAGCTTTTCTGGTAGAGGGTCTGCATTCTGTTGGATGGAGATGTTCTTTCTCTGCCAGAAATATTCATAGTTAATGGCATGACAGTTAACCCTCTGGTCACCTTAAGACCATTTAGGGGTCTTTTTGATCAACTTTTTTTTTCTAACTTCTAGATCCCAGACAGTTTTAGGTCAGACCCGTGAAATCCTTCACTCACTCGTGCATTCATGAATAGAGTCAAATTTTAAAATGCCACCATAATTTTTGTTCTGCCACGTTCAGTTCAAGAGCTAAAACAAAATGGTACATTTGTCACCTCAAAGACCCTCTAGTGTCCCCATGAAATCCACAAAGATTCATATTTTTTCCTACTTTTCATGAAATATTATCTGTTTATAATAGAAGTCAGTGGCGATTTGAGCATAAACTTCTCCTGTTTTAAACGAAGTGATGCATCACATTTTTTCACTATAAATTATTGACATATACCAGGCTCTATTAAAATTAGTTCACAATTTCCACTTCACTCGTTTAATTTAGGAAAAATGTAATTTCTGTGTTTTTTGTCGGTAACTCAGAGTGGACTTCTTCTTTAAGTAGACAAAGAGATCTGAGTTTTGAAAGTATGGAGAAAAAAAAAGAAAAAGACTATGTGGCTTTACTGGCCATTTAAGAAGGGGACCCTCAAGGCTTCCTGAGATAAAGAATGTGCTAACACCTCTCCCATTCAAAACACAATAATTGCACCAATGCAAATATGTTTCTGGATGACAAAAAGGTGTCAGGTCTTCCACCAGAAAAGTTACGTAGTGCACCTTTAAAGTAAAATAGATCTAGCCTTAGTCAACACAAATATAATGTAAAAGCAGCTTTATATAATAAAAATGAGGCTGCTGTGTGCAAGTGTTTTCAACTGCCACAAACCAGGAAAAAACACTTGTTGCGCCGCCCTGGCCTCAGAAAGTGCTTAAATAAAAGATCCTACAAATTAAATAGATGACTCTGTTAGTACAGTAATCAGTTAAAAAAAAACATTGCATTCTACTGAAAAGTCTCAAATCCTTCACAGTGATGACAAATACTAAATGCAAGTTTCTTTTTCTCTGCAACTCAATGAGTTCACACAGACAAAAAATAAGAATAAAATAATCTTTTGAGTAAAAAACACAAAGCACAGGCGTGACAGATAGGCCAGACTCAGACCACATACTGGTAGGTCTCTGCTTTACCCCCTGGATCCGGTCTGGAGAACGGGCTAAACCACAGTAAGGAGAATCGGTGTCCGAAAACTGCCCTCAAGTTCATCCACTTAGTTTTTTTAGCCCATCTTCTCTCTTCCTTTTTCAACTGCTCTATGCCCTGCAAACGAGAGACAACCAAGCTTCAGTTGGTATGTCAGTAAAAATATCTGTCAATAAAATTAAATGTGGGTCCCCATAGATACAACTATACATTAAAATATTATCCAAGAATAGTCTACTTGAATTATTTGGGTTCAAATTAAAAATAAATACATTAGAATCGGATTTGTTTCTTTATCCAAAGGACAAAAAAATAACAGAAATATTTAAGTGGCACAATGTTGTACCTAATCCCATTGAAAAAAAAAAGTTACACAATACTTTGGGATATTTATCATGGATGTGGGTCAGTTTTATGCCTCACTGCATAATAATATAGCTAAAGGAAAAATATTTTTGTGGAAACAAGTATGAAGAGACTGTCCTCCAGGTCACAAAATACTAAATTAGATGTGTACGTTTTTCTAACTGCCTTCACTGGTCGTTCAGTAAATAAAAGACATTGCATCGGGCAAGATTGATTGGCCTCACTTGAGCACTTTGTCCCATTTCTACAAACAGTGTGCATATTCTTGTATCCATCAAGAAAAATGCTTCGTTTACGAACCCAAACTCTTGCTTGGCCTGCCAACAATAACTGTTTTCCTATACTATAGACAGACATGTAATCTGACCTGCTGTTTAGATGGGTGCAATGTAATTCAATCACACTTGATATTTTTTATATGGTGCACTGGACTTAAGTGTCTCAGAAAGGGGAGTCAGTGGATTTTGTCGTAAACTTGTTTGTTTCTAACGAGTTTCAGAAATAACCCTGATATCAAAGCTCTGTCTGAGTTTGGCCTGAGACACGGAGGAGTGAGTAGTGATCAGACTAAATCCTACACAGAGGATTTCAGTCTGTATAAACCTGGCAACACAAACCCTTAGCGCAACACAGAGGTAGCTTTGTGAATGATCACTTCAATCTTCTGACCTGCTAAACCGGCTAACATAGAAATTATTCCATACAGCCACATAAATCTCTAGAAATAAAGATGATGGATTTGTATGTCAGGTCTATAGATGAGGGAATAATGTATCAATAATAAAACGTCCTAATCTACACTAGAGTTGCAGACAAAAAGAAGCTAATGGCAGAATAAAAAATTAAAAAAAAAGTCCCCTTTTAGCATTACATCTTTCACTGTTCAGTCATTCTTACAAAGATTGAAATTGTACAAATTTAAATTCATGTTAAAAAATAAATAACAAAACAACTATAGTGAAAAAAGTATATACCACGGGCCATTAGTTCCAGTTTGTGTTTGCTTCCATTTATTAAATTAATCTGGCTACTTTAGAAGACTGGGATGTGCAGACTGCTAATGACTCACTTCTCTCCAAAAGTCCAGGTGTATTATTTTCTGGTTAAATTGTTAAATACATCAGTCTTCATTTTGTGGATGTGTTTGTGCTTTAGACCAAATCTGGGCCAGTCTGCACTAGAGCAATTAGTACAGTACTTGTTGCCTGGGATCCAGAACCCACGCTTCAGCAAAGTGCAAAGAGTGGGTCTGGTCACCACGCCCCCCGCCTGCAATTCAGATCAAATCTACATCGTACCGGGCAATCAGATTAATTTATTTGATACAGATGAAACAAAGGAGCTGATTGGTCGTCTGTCATTTAGACCAAAATTTAACTTCACTCACCTCACATTAAAATTGTATTTTGCATCGCTCATTGATTCTGCAGAAATCCGTAATGTTTTTCAGTTCCACGTGATATTTTTTTCATGTACTTTTTTTGTCAGAAGCAGTCACGGCAGAAGATGGGTGTCTCTGATTGGCTAATTAATCTGTCAATCACGGCTACAGAAACTAGAAATAGGGACGAGGTGACCAAACGATATATTTTTTACATATCGTCTGGATTTTCCAGGCAACAATACTTGCACTTTTAAAAAATATATATACAGCTATATATTATTCTTTTTCTCACTATTTCTTAATAAGTTAATTCATATACTGTGTAAGTACATTGTCCATGAATTGGAAAAAAATATGGAATCTTGTAAAAAAAAGAAAAATTCATCATTACTACAAATAATATTAAATTTAGAAATGCTAGCTCAAGAAAAACAATTTAAATAGTGATAAACAATAAATACACAGATGGTAACACTGAAGAACTATAATTTCATGTTGATTTGCATTATTTTCTAAAGAAAATAAAGAGTTGACTCATGTATTTATTTTTAATTTTATCAGTAGTTTAAATGAATAATGTTAAAGGGTTAGTTAAATAAGTTGGAAAATCAGAGTATGAAGCAAAGGTCAGTGGGACAAAGGTAGGAAGTGATTTTGCATGGGCCACTTACAGTTTCGTCGGTGCAGATGGAGTGAACCTGGGTGCCAAACATCACAGAGGTGAAGATGAGGAATAGGAGGCCCTCGAAGCACAGGAGGATGAGGAGGATGACTGTGGCTGGAGGAGAGAAGGAGCTGCACTCTGGGACGTGGGATATAAGGGGAACAGGGCAAAGAGAGGAGCATGAGAGGAGCAGCTAGACTACAGCACTACAGTGGGAATGTAATTGTGGGACTTGAAGGTAGTTGTTGTGTTTAGGATTTTATGAATGCACAAGATTTAAGTTCAATTTACTGATCATAAAATACATGTATTATGTATATTACATGGTTTCAATAATGGTATTTACTTGTTTTAAATGCAAGTTTAGAATTTGAATACATGCTAACGGCTGTAAAGCTATAAATACAGTATGTTCATCTCTCTATGTTGCTTTAAGGTTAGCCTTGCCTGCACATTCAGCCATTCAATTTTCACTTTGTGGGTGACTATCTTGGATCAGGGGGTGAAAATGAAAAAGAGCAGATGAGTGTGTGGGTGACAGAATATTCAGAAATACTCACTGGACCAATCGTCTTCAAAGCAGTAGAGAAAATGGAAGACCACCATGATTAAAGCGTGCAAAGAGATGAGGGCAATATACATCTAGAAAACATGAAACACAGCAGTATAAGAAAAAGTAGAGTTAGTATTGTAACCGTTTTCTCAACATGGTTTATTTCATTCGATGTTCAGCATTAGGAGTTTCAGATTATAAAATTAGTTAGATTATAATTTGGTTGTCCCAGTGGTTGTCTCGAACCACTAAACTGGGGCAAATCACTGACCACAAACCGCCCAATGCAGACAAAAAACAAACTAAAAACTGAATAAATTTTTTTAATATAAATACATCTGATTTTCTTTTGTTGTTAAATGTTGAGTGTGAAATATATATTTATTTGACAAGGGTCAAAGTAAAGGTTGCATGCCTTTTGCCCTGTTGCTAAAACTCAAGACCATTTAAACAGGTGCATAAAATACTTACTGTGAAGAGTACAAAGTACTTTTGGTTGTTCTCTCCGACACAGTTATTAACCCAAGGACAGTGATGGTCCATTTTCCGGATACACCTTTTGCAAACACTAAGGATAAACAACAGAACGGTTAATGGCATGTGGCATGGGCATGAAAGAGCTAAGCATATCTTTTAGCAGCAATAATAAAAGAGTACTTCACATACTAAGTGTAAGTGTTCAAACATTAATTAAGGAATCTGAATTTTACTTTCAAACCAAATGTCATGGCAAAATACTATCCAGCAATTAAGTAAAATTAGGTTGATGTAAACTAATATTAGTGGGCTAAAATTACTAAAATGTCAGATACACAGCTCGACAAATGACACCTAACAGATTATTTTAAGTAATATGCTCATACGCTAAGCACATGTGTTGTATTTTCCTTGGTGATTAAATGTATACCCTGAAGCCTTGTCAAGCACTAAATTAAAATCCTGTTTTCCGTCCCAATTCCAACAGCAAAGTATCTGTGCCCCAACAGTGGTACCTGCAGTGGTGTGCTCGGTCAGGCTTGATGCTGCAGCACTTGGGACATTTGTAAACCACCTGTCCCGGTTTCAGCTGAAGGCTCTCAATATACTCCTTTGTAGCATTCCCTTTTGGCACAGCCCCCTGGAGACAAAACAGAAGAGGTGCAAACATTTCTTGCATCATAAAGATCAGTAAGATTAACAAAAAATAACTAGTAATTTATTTTTGCTTTTTACGGATCAGCTGAATTTATTAGTCTTGCAGTGTTCTATTCTTGAGGCTTTCAGCAATCTCAAACTCAGGGCCTGGGATCATTTCAGATTATTAATGATAGTGGCCCTCCAATAAAGTCTACGCTGCAGCAGCGGAACATAAATGTTTCAGAACTCATATAAGTCACTTTCAAACTTTCCACAACAAAGAAACGGACACAGAAATACAAATTACATAACACTTGCTCAAATTTAGGGGCAATTTACTATCCAATGTGAAATAACAAAAATGGACATACAGTGTAGATGTGAAATTATGCTTTAAAAAGACTAATAACCTAATAGAGTAAAAGGTCTATAATGCAGCCCTCAATCAACACAGACTTTAATCATTTCGGCTCTAGCTCCATTTGAGACCCTGCATTAGACACTTGCTGGATGTAGAAAACCTATCCATCATAAGTAATCACTGTGATTAAAACATAAATGCTGCCGTCGACCAGCAGTTTTACTTGATGGATGAAGTCAACAAAAGTTTCAAATGGTGTAACTGCATAATTTGATCAAAGTCACCAGAACTCACTGGATCAGTGCACATGGCTCTGAGGTGTGAGGCAAGGGCGAGGAAAGACAGGAAGTTGAATAGAATCCCATTTATGATGCTGTAAGTGAGGTTCTTCGCCGGAAGCAACATCACAAACAACACTACAAACGCTGCATAAAAGACAAGCAGCCAGGTGATGACAGCACACACTATGCCGCAGGCGTCTTTGATAAACCACATGGCTGGGGCAGAGTATGCTGTTATGACGTCTTTGGAAATGGGGATGCGCTGCTCGGGCTGCAGGAGGTCTGTCCCATGGCCTGTCCCATTGGGGGATGACTGACCACGGGCATGCTCCACATCCCTGCATCTGTGCACCGGACTCTTCATCCTACATTTGCCTCCAAGGGGCAAGGCTCAGTCACCGCATGCTAAAAGTAGAAGATTAATTAAGTTATTATAGTATGTTGTAGGATACAGACACCACTACTTTTATTTTTGATGGTTACAGTGCTTTTTCAAAACAAGGCTGACATCTCTCTTGTTTGTTTAAGGCAAAACGACGTCTTTGTGAAGGCAACCAGTCTTTTTTTTTTCATAGAAATGATCTGTTGAAAATGTATTCTTTCATTGTAACATAGTAGTTACCATTTGTGAGCCACTTTTCCACTCAAAGAAAGACAAACATGTGCGTAAGTGAACTTTTAACTAAAAAGTAAATTTTTTAGTTACACAAATTAGTAACCTTTAAGCGTTTGCACTACAAGGTATATGATATAACTCTGAAAAAATTACACCTGCTGTTTACAAGAAGAGGTATTTAAGCAATAACGTTAATTGCAAATGAAAGAATGTTCATATTAACCATGTGTCGAAGGATTTATGAGAGGAAGTTGTCAGATTTAAAACCAAATTGTATTTACAGTGTAAAAATCAATTCCACCTTTAGGAGTTCATGTTAGTAATCACAATTACACGATTATTAAGTTATTGTTTAATGTCTATGGGTTTTGCGATGACACTACTGCAGTCATTGCCATGGAAACAACTAAACTAGCGTTAACTAGCTAATCTCGTATCAACTGCAGCTCTCATATAAAATAACAGACAGAGCGCTATGTTCTTCCATCGTCCCGTCACAAAAGTCAAGTGTTTTTTGCTATGATTCTGTTGTAAATTAAAGGTTGATTTTGGTAGACCGTAATAAAGCAATCAAGAATGACTAAGCAGTAACGTACTGCACTAAGCTAGCTAGCCATGTTAACACTGGAGGTATTTTAAAGCGGCCTAACCTGAATTACAATAAACGTCAGCTAAACATCGACAAATTTCCTTCACTGCAATTGACATTAGCTATAGCCACTTAGCTTAGCTGATGCTTGAACATTTACTGACCTGTTTGTCAAAACAAATAACCCGGTGTTTGAGATCGGGTCTGACTCCGTGGTGGTGGGGGTCTTCAGATAGTGTTTAGACAGCGTTAATAATCAAAGTTATTCTCCTGTGATTGACTCGTCAGCTGTAAGAGCAGACCATGGAGCAGACAGAGCATCCTCCGACTGCGGGCTGTTTCTTCTTCTTCCTGGATGTTAGTGCGGCTTACATTTAAGATTTTGCACTAACGCCATCTAGTGTCACTCACTGCTATCGCTGAAAGGGGACATTGATCCTTGATACAGTGATTTCTCATCACAAATCGTGTTTTGATTGATTTATGAAGAATAAAAAAGAAATATGAATCTGAGATACATTTCTTATTAGTATATGAAAAATATGCCATTGTAAAATAGACATTCTCCTTCCCCTTTGTTAAACATGCACATGACATGGATTTTATTCCTGACAGAAGAAGTATTGATTGATTATTGATTATATGATTGATTGATTTGACATTTCAAAAGTTTGTGCAAAAAAAAAAAAGCCTACGTGTAAGCGAAAAGCAGGCCAACATAGCCTATTTTTTGACAATAAATCTTGCAAAAGGGTTATGCAAAATGTACATTTGGCCTACATTCATTTTACCTGATGGCTCAATTTACCTAACTACTACTACTACTACTACTACTACTACTACTACTACTACTACTACTACTACTACTAGGCTACTACTACTACTACTACTACTATACTACTACACTACTACTACTACTACTACTACTACTACTACTACTACTACTACTACTACTAGGCTACTACTACTACTACTACTACTACTACTACTACTACTACTACTACTAGCTACTACTACTACTACTACTACTACTACTACTACTACTACTACTACTACTACTACTACTACTACTAGCTGCTCTACTACTACTACTATATACTATACTACTACTACTAGGCTACTACTACTATACTGCTACTACTATACTACTACTACTACTACTACTACTACTACTTAGGCTACTACTACTACTACTAGCTACTACTACTACTACTACTACTACTACTACTACTACTAGGCTACTACTACTACGTTACTACTACTACTTCTACTTCTACTAGGCCTGCTACAACAACAGCAACTACTACTATTATTATTATGATTAATATGATGATGATGATGATAATGATAATGATTATTATTATTATTATTATTATATTATTATTATTATTATTATTATTATTATATTATTATTATTATATTATATTACTACTACTACTACTACTACTACTACTAATAATAATAATAATAATAATAATAATAATAATAGACACATTTCAGGTTTCATTCCATGAACAGCCACCAGAGGGAAGCAACTTACAATTTATCAGTTTTTGGACATATTTCCTTCAGCAGGAGACGCTGCAAAAAAACAAAACAAAAACCTTGTTATTTGAAAAAGAGAATATAAATAAATAAACAAGCGCAAAAAACAGCTTAGTATTACAAAATAAACTTATTTTTTAAGGCTTTATTAAATTTTATGCAATTAAAATAAAACCTTGATTTCAGCATTAGAATACAATATCACCAAAAATGCAGCAGGGGAAAGAAATGTGCGATGAAATGTCTTTGTTCATTTTTCAAAGCGATATTTTTTATGTCTGCATCATTTCAATTGGCCACCGTCTTAACCATCACTAATCTGGTGTACATAGAGAAAAATTCAATAGGCTACTGCTTTTGTTGTGCTTATGAAATTGGCTTCAATCTTTAATAGGCTACATGCTCTTTCGGTTTGGTGTCTCCACATCTCCAGCTGGCTTGACGATGTTACGCCCCTTCTCGACTTCACCTTGGAAACACTGTTGTATTTGCCACAGATACCATTGAAAAGTTATGGGGTTAGCAATTTGTGCATGTGTGAAAACATTCTATTTCATGCGTTTGAACGATCTTACAATCAGCTGTACATACAAGCAGCATGTGTTATCAGTGATTAGGAATGCAAGGAGAGAATGGAGAGCAAACAAAGAGAAGCTTATGTTTAGGAAATCTTCTAATCTACCTCATAGGCCTAAGCCTTGACAGTTATTTGATTTTTCTTTAGAAGCGATCCTTTAAAAACTTCAGAAGCAAAGATTACTCATAGGCTTTTTTTGACGTCATGCATTAGTTCGGCGAACATCCCTATAAAACATTTGGGTTTCTGAATAATTCCTACTTTAACATTATTCATGTGCAGTTTACACAACTCTGCTTCACAAGAATTAAACTATTGGGAGTTAAGACCAAGTAAGCATCATATTTCAGTATTAACTATTACATATCACCTTCTAAATGCCTACCATATGAAAATATAAATACCATTGAGTTATATGACATAATGAAGGTATAGGGTCAGTCTTGTATTTTAAAAGGAAAGTTAGCGAGAGACCAAAACCAAAGTATAGGCTATGTCTTGTGAATAAAGTACAGATGAGACTGGGGATGATGTGGATTCTTGGATGAGCAAAGCACATCGGCCCAAATCGCTTCCCAGATGAAATCTAAAAGAAAAATGAAGTAGCACTCCTTCAGACAATGTCTAAGCAGAGAAAGATCTGACTTTTCTTCTAAACAAATTTTAGATGTAATTTTTTTTAGTAAAATGTAATTTCATTTGGAAGTCAAAAAATCAACTAATCGGTCAGAGTCTTAGTTAACTGTTTTTTTCTTATATTTTATTGCAATTATCCAGTGTAGAATTTTAAAAACAACACAAAAAGAGAAGACGGAAGTGAAGGAGTCAGATGCAACAATAGCATTAGAGATGGTGTTAGCTCAATAGTGCTTATCTTTGAGCCGCATTGGTATTCGACATCAAAGCGCAGAGCACACAAATGAATACTTTTGTTGTTGTGCCCCGTGGCAAGACACTTAGCCTTGCCTGGTATTGCCATACACTGGTGTTTCAATACTTTGAGTGACAGTTGGAGGCAGAAAAACATTTTGCTGTCACTAAATATCTTTTCCTCACCTTTTCACTTTGTTTCAACAACCAAATAAATAAGCATGTCTCTTTCTCTCTGAGCTGATTTGAAAGCACATTTGAACAAAAATGTAAATAATATTTGTGCGTGGCATGAGCAAAACTACTGCTGTCGAAGCTCTACGATAACCTTCTGAAACGTGATGTAAGCACATGTACAGAACAGGTAAGAGAAAACACTATCTGCACACACACAACTGAACATCAAATATATTCTGCTCCAATGTAGCATATGCTTCTTATTAGATTTGAGAGTGTTGTTATGTCTAAAAACTACAAAAAGTCAAAGATTATTTTTTCACTGAATGCTTTATTCATAAAGCAATTCAATGAAAACTAAGTGGGGGTAATTTGTTTTGACCCATCCTTGTTCACAGTGAATAAACAAAGCTGTCCCTCTGTTGTGACCTTAGCATGGTGAGGTTAAGGCTATGACAACAGCTGATTTACATAAACACCAAAAATAGGGAGAAAAAGTGTGAACACTTGGACATATTCTTTCCATAGTTTTGTTGGAAGTCTATTCAGAAATCCACTCTGTGACTAACAGAAAGATGACGGTGCACTGACAAAGGTAAGAAAGGATCTTTTCAATAAAACACAATTCAGGGGTTGCATTCTGGCTTAAGTAATATGGAGACACACAAGGGCATTTATGGGAGTAAATTACGCAGAGGGTCACAAATGGCTGTGTACAGAACAAGGCTCTAAAGGCTGGGTGCATTAGGAGATCCTAATTTAGAGAATGGCTTTTTGTTGATTACAGAAACAACAGCTAGTTCTGTGGAAAGGCTAGGACAGAGGTGGACAGGGCAGCTGTGGTCTTTTCTTACTGTGTAAAGAGTGGCTCTATTTCATTTTTAGTAGGAGAAATAAGGGAAAAAAGGATTTGTTAAAGTTGCAGTATTCCAAAGTGTATTAATTTACTCAACATTTTTCATTTGAAATATTGTTTAATGCTGCTTTTACTGTTAAAATGTTTACAATCATACAATTTATGTCCAAAGTAAATCAATGCTGTAATATTTGTTGGTGGAACTTAAGGGAACTTTAATTCCCTTTTAAGGGACTTAAGTTAAGTTGGGAATCCACCATTCTCACTTTGCAACCATGATCTAACATCATTGGTTTAATCAAAGTTTACTCAAAAGATTCATGCAGGCTGAATAAAATCTGCTGACTAAAAAAAAAAAAAAAAAAAAAATTGATAATCTTCTGCTTGATAAATTTAAGTTTTACATAGAAGAAGATTTTGAAAAGAAAGTCAATGGATGTGCTTCTCTTTCTGAGGCAGTTGAGATCAACTTTGTGTTTTACAATGACTAAAATGTACATTACTGATTTATGTATGCTAGCGTTATTTTAATACATTGAAAAAACACAAATTTAATACCAATCACCAAACATCAGAATATATAGTGGGGGATGGAGATGTGGTTGTTGAGTTGACACAAATCACACAAATACATCATGCACTTTGCACTTCAAACTGGGTAAATGCACAAAACTAAATGAAAGTGTAAATTAGGATGAGAAATTGCTATGAATCTTAATAAAATGTGGTGAAAGAAGCTCAATTGTTCATTAATGTTTCCTTTTTGTGTCATATGCCTTTTAAACATGACCTTGGCCACAACTGAACCGGCCAAATAACTTCATCAGCCAATGCACAGACATTCGTTTGAAGTACTTTTCAGACTCTACAGCGTCTTGTGTTGAAATATCCGGACACCTGTCACTTGTCAGATACAGATAAATATATCAAACAGTCAAAAGAAATCAATGCATGAACTGTCACATCTAAGCTGACATTGTTGAGGAATTCAGCCTTCTGTTATAGGTTACATTTTGAAACACTAATTAAAACATTTTACTGCATCAGTTGCCAATTGTTCATTATTCTGAAACACATGAATGTGCCAAATCCACAATGTGTGCTTAGGGTAATGAGATAAAGAAATTCTGAAAAGTTGTTGGTTTTTGTTATGGCTTCTAGTATTAGACTAAGCCAAGAACAGTTTTGTCATAAATTCTTATAGAAAACGCATGTCTAAACATTCTAAAACTTACATTAAGGCACCAGCTTTTTTTCACAGACACGCCCAACTAAAATAATCTAAAATTCAACACATACAATATACAATACATACAATATGCTTTGGCCACTGATTGACTTTAACTATAAATGGGAACTATACCTGTTCATAAGAAAATCAGAATGATTTCTCCCTAAATTTGGGGGTAAAATTAGGCAACATCAAAGCTGTTGGCACCATGGGGCCAGAAAACACTAGTAAATTTTGAATGTTGACATTCCTCATCAAAATCTGAAAGTAACTTTACTTAAAATGATTTTTATTGAATTAAAGGTCCAGAGTATTTGAACACACAATGGTTGATTTGAGTGTAACTAAAAAAGTTACATCTACTTTTTTCCCTCTAAATATCCAGAAGTTGAATTTTTTTATTTGATGAGACAACTGACACAATTGAAAAAATAAAATAAAATAAAGTAGTAGGAGTAGGAGGTACCGCACATGTCCCCTTGGTGCCTAAAGTGGTCAAAAAGCAAACAAATATACTGTATTCTTACCACAGCCTGCATGTTAGCGGCAACAGGTCAATACTTTTCAGCCTTTCCGTTTCACAAATAGACAAAGATTGACTGAACATGTAGATTGGACGGTGTGTCATCAGGCGTGGAGGCAGCTCTTTGATCACTCTGACAGTAAAGAGAGACGAGGAGAGGAGGGAAGAGAGGAAACAGAGCTGATGACATTGGGCCAGACACAGTCGTAGAGTAAAAACTGTTTTGACTGAGTGGGCTTCAAGTAAGCTGGAAGTCAAATATTCAGGCATATACTGGCAGAACAGTTTGATAGCTCTCCTAATATGCTGGCACCTGGAGTGAACTGTGGTGACGTGAGCAAATGCTTGGTTTGGGAAATGAAGGAATGATTGGGGAATAGAAATTTGCCTTAGACATCTGCAACTGCAGCTAGTTCAACCAAGAGGTAACAGTCAAGTCCTTTTCGATGCACTGGTAATGTTCTGGATCTCAGACTTGTGTAACTGAATGTCATCAGTGTGAATGTGAAAACTGAATAGCTGGAAATACATTCTCAAATAGTCAAAATGTAAGAAAAATAATGCACCTAAAGAGAGAGGAGCATTAGCAGAGCAGGTCCAATATTGACACTTTTATCCAAAATATAAACTTGAATAAATTAAAAACTGCCATGTGAATGAAAAGTCACATGAAAAAAAAGTTTTCTAAAATTGAATAAAAATGGTCAGGAAAGTCAGCAGCTTTCCTTGATGGACAATATATAATTTTGCAAAGTATGAAGTGTGAAAATCAAACAGTATTTACTATTTTCTTCACATTTATTCTGAATGGACTCTGAGGCCATTTTTCTGTTATCATTCTGCGGCTTTGCTGTAGTGTAGGCAACATTTTTCAATCTTCACCACATACAGTGCTGCTCCAAATGGAGAGTGCAGTAAGAAAGGGTGACTGAAAGGAGGGCTATTAGCTCGTTCACAAGTCAGAATCACTGCTGACCACCTCTGTGGGCAGCCCGATGTACAATACCACAGTTTAAATGTACAAGCAAGCAAAGTTGATTCAATTCTCGCTTTTGTCAAAGTGAGACACTATAAAGAAAACAAAGTGTCAGGATCTCATCATCTTTTGTTCTTTCAGATCACCATGAATTCCAGCTCACTAAACAACACTGATTGTCCTGAAGTCAAAGTCCCTGTGCCTCTGTTTTTCATCATTGGCGTGGTTAGTTTGGCAGAAAATCTCCTGGTGGTGATAGCAGTGATCAGTAACAGAAACCTGCACTCTCCCATGTACTGCTTCATCTGCAGTCTGGCCGCCTTCAACACTATGGCCAGTCTGACCAAGAGCTGGGAGAATCTGATGATTCTGCTGGCAGATGTGGGAAAGCTCCAGAGAACAGGCTTGTCTGAGACCAGACTGGATGACCTCATGGACTCTCTACTCTGCATGTCCTTCATGGGCTCCATCTTCAGCTTTCTAGCCATTGCTGTGGATCGGTAAGAAAAGTAAACTAAAACTGTAATACTATGTAAAGTTCTCTTTTTTACCCACATTGCAGTTATGTTGTTAATCAAACCCATTTGTTTTGTTTCTTTTCATCCAGCAAACACACAGCAGCAATTCATGATTTTTTTGCATCTTATTTTAACAGACTCGGGCTAAATGAGAGGGGAAAAAATGTAATGAATAGCCTTCACAATAAAACTGAGCATTTTAACAAAAAGAACAAGTGGACATTTCTGCAAACGCAAATTCCATTTTTCAAATTTCCCAACAAATGTCTGAGAAACAAGACTTTGCCTATTCTAACCAAAGCAATGCAATTTATCATGAATGAAATGATTGGGGAAAATGTAGACAAACAAGTTATATTCCAACCAATCAAAACACATTCATGTTCAAAATAATGTTCTAATGATGTAACATGTTCAAACATGAAGTCAGTTTCTGCCTATAGGAGCTATGTATGTAGATCGTTTCTTCTCTTTCAATTTTTGAATTGGTACCAAACTATGATTCATTCAATCATCTTTTAGAATTTAACTGATCATTCCTTGTTCCAGATATAACCAGTACTCTTTCCTAAGTACCCTTGTAAAAAATGATTGTGGACTGAAGAATATCTTGATGCCTTTATTAAACTACTGTATCATCAATTCAGAAACACAGTCCAAGCAATTATTATCATCTAATTCATGTGGGGATGAAAGTTTCACATCTACAGTGAGAGTGTATTGATCAGTGTGTGTTTCTGAAAGTACAAGGCTGTGCAGTTGTATTACTTGTCATTTGGAATCTTGAGACTGAGTGGCATTTGACAAGAGCACCAGCTCAAGATGCAGGTCAATATGTTGCACACAGCTCACTGGTCAGATATGTCTAAGCTACTCAGTGTACAAGTGAAGTACTTTCTGCTGAGAGGTGCACGAAGGAAGCATCAGGACAGAAGTCCTTTTGTATCACACTACCTCAGACTAGCTCAGATAACTGTCTCCGCCTTGGTTAACTTCACCAACATCAACCAAACAGTTGCCTCAGAGACTTTCTTCCTATAGACTTCTCTGCATTATACTGTATGCTTGCCGTTTAGACCCATCATCATTGCACAATTGCTCCAGGTTACCATTGAACTGTGTTCGAGCTTTGTCCCTGTATGCCTTGCCATGGTGGCACTTTAATTGCTTTCTTTCAACCAGCTTTAATATTTCCTCAGACGCAATGACACATCTCTGACATTTATGTCCAACCCTTGAGACTATATTGATCACAGTTAATAATCACATAATTATTGCCACGTGTCACATCAGTTTTCCTCTGCTTTGTATTCACCTCCATCACGATGTCTGTGTATTGATTAATCATTGATATTGAGTCCATATTCCACACTGTTATAGATGTATTTGGATATGGATACTATGTTAATTAGTTTTGACATTCAATTAGTGTTTTGGTTTTTTTTGCAACTTTTTTGCCACAAATTAAGGACTCTATCATACACATTGAAACTCAATTTTTTCTTTCATATATTTAGATATGATGCATTTAGTGTCACTGAACTTGCTGTAGAGATGAACCAGAAGCACAGCCCTCAGTGCACGGTCAGACCTCAATACTGCTCATTGAGATGGCAGGCATTCATCATCATTTCATTGCAATATGATAAAATTGTAGAGGAGAAAGATTTTGCTCTGCTGGCTTAAATCTACAGGACAGTATAGTGTGCCATGAAGATGAGCAATGAAACAAAAATGTCCAGAAACAGTTGAAGTCAAAGTCACAATTCTTCAACCAACAGGCCTGGCTTGGTGTCCCCTCAGAGTGTGACACTGTACCATTTCTTGTGCTGTCTCTGCTTTGCTCTCCTTGTCCATCATTTGTCACTACTGTCTTCATTCAGTGTAAATCGGACCACTCAGAGAGTCCTCAATGTTTCCACTGCACTGTCACCATAGCATTACATGGACAGGCTGTGTCTCCAGACAGATCATGTCCTCTTTTAAAGTTTGTATGTGAGATTACGACTTAAAGTGAAGCTCACGTCTACCCACAAACATATTTCAATTCAAACACAGCAAACTCATCGAAAAGCAATGGGAAAGAGAAAAGGTGGGGCTGAGAGAGAGCAGAGCAACAGATTGTTTAGTTTGACAGCAGGTGTCTAAAATTATTGCTCAGTTTTGAATGGACAATACACACTGACAGCAGGGGTCTCCAACCTTTTTCACCAGGAGAGCTACTTTCACAATAGAAAACTGGCATTGACCCATGACCAACTGTGTCATAGTTAAGAGGCCTATATGAAAATGTAACCAATATATATTTAGAAGTGGGCACAATAAGCATCTAAAGATACATTTACAGTATAGGTAGGCCTACATAATAAATACAATTTGAGTAAGAGTGCATAATTTGTATGATTCTAAAATCCTTTGGAGAGCTACTTATGGAAGGTGCTGGCGAGCTACTGGCAGCTCCCAAGCTACAGGTTGAAACCCCTTGACATAGAGTGATATAAGCGTTTGCAGTGAGACAGTTTGTGACTGTTTTGACCTGAAACTTGCTGATTTGCACTAATTAAACTCAATATACACAGTTTAACCAAAAAGTTGGAAGGGGGTTTCTGTGTGAAGCACGTTGGAAGACATCTGTCTCTGTAAATGTGCTATATAAATAAATCATTCATTCATTCACTCAAAAGCTTTACTTTAAGGGTTGTCATGGCAATCATGCTTAGATAGTGCATTCAAATATGCAAATGAACATACCCATAAAAGGCCTTTTATGTTTATTATATGAACACAGTTGCCAAATGCATCAGAATTAATAAAAACAATCTGATTACAGCAGTTTTTAGTATCTGGGACAGGTGGGTTTTGTACTTTTCATTATATTAAGTCATACTAGAACAGCTGTAGTCTTTTATCTAACATGTGAATGTTCTCTTCTCTCCCACAGTTGTGAAAAAACACACACTTATATTTCATTTTCCATCATTTTTCTGCTACTAAAATTTTGGCTTTGCTCCTGAAGGCAAGTCTCCGTCAGACTGAGAGTTATTGAAGACAAATTAAATCTAGCAGTGAGCATTTTTTGGGGAAGAAGAAAAGGAACAGCAGCCTCCACATGAAGGGACCGTTTATGCCATATGCTTCTCTGTAAAAAGAGAAAAATCGAAAAATCAAACATTGATCAAATATTGGTCCAACAAACAAAGTAAGAGCCAACATTTAGTTTAATTATATTTTGTTTTATATATATATATATACAACAAAATATATATATATATATATACATATACTGTATATATATATATATATATATATATATATATATATATATATATATATATATATATATATATATATATATATATATATATGTTAAACATGAAGAAAAGAGCTGTCTAATTTCACTAGAATACATTCTGCGTGTCACTCATTCCGCTTTATTAAACTCAGATTTCTGTTTGACTTGTCAGTCCATGTAGCACTGCTCCAACCCACAGAGGATTCTTCTTTTCATTTCTGTCTCTGGTCCTCACCACCACCAGTGTTTAGGCTCCAGGGGAAGAATCTTTACTTATATCTCTCTGCACAGCTTAGCTCATCATTCCCTGCTGAGATCTAAGCAGCAAACAGACATTCCACTAACACATTTGTCTTGTTTTGTTTTGAGTCAATCTGGTTGGATTCTACAAACATTTTCACTTAAAATTGGATCATTTGACAAAATCAATCTTAAACAGTGGTCTCCATTGGGAGCTACGAGTATCTCTCCACTGCCTGCCAAGTATCTTGTAGGAGGATTTTGGATTATTCACATAATAATTTATTACTCAAATTGTATTTATTACATGACCATACTATTGTAAATAATCTTTAGATGCATAATTCTGATGGATAATGTTTCAAAAAGGCATCTAGCTGAGCCTCATTTAACTTCAATTTCTAAAGTAATAGCTCACTGCCGGTTTTGTTTTGGAAAAGTAGCTCTCCTTGGGGGAAAGGTTGAAGACCCCTGTTCAAATTCAATTTAGTTTGGTTGTTTACTTTCACCTTAAGACAAACAAGAAACATGGGAATCTAATTTAAAAATCATCCTTCACTCAGTTTTTTATCCTTCACCTGCATTAAAAATATTATAGAATATTTTCCACCTGACATATTGCAAATTGAATTATTGAACTGAATTATATTTTACACTGAACTGTGGAGTAATTTATTTTCATTTAAAAAAAGAACAATGCTCATTCGATGAGTTTATGATAACAGTAATCTGCAGCAGACAACATAATATTCCGTGTCTTTCATGGTGCTTCCTAAAACATTCTCCATAATAATAATAACGCCTGTGTTGTGCTTTTGTGAATCAATTCCTGCTCAGGAGGCCTAAAGTCATTGCAAATGGCAACTTCTTTCTTGTATTTTAATCCGACTGAACAAAGAATGACACCAGAAGTTCAATCATTAAAGTAATTTACAATTAACGTATCATACTAGCAAAGTAATCCACACAACTAGGCTAAACCATAAGTAAAATAGTGATTTTACTTTTGGTTTAGCCACCCTCTCTTTGTAAAGCACTTTGGTTATTTTTTGCAATCTGTGAAATGTGCTAAATAAGGATTACTTACTTACTTACTTACTTACTTACTTATTTACAACTACTAAAAAGGCTTTGTCTTTTTGCAGCTACATCACCATCTTTCATGCTCTTCGTTATCACAACATCATCACCATGCGTCGGACGGCGGCCATCTTGGTTCTGATCTGGACAGTGTGCGGAGTGTCTGCACTTCTGATGATCCGCTTCTTTCAGTCCTTCTTCATCATGATATGCTTTGTGGTCTTCTTCATGGTTTCTCTCTCCGTCATCTGTTTCCTGTACGTCTATATGTTCATGTTAGCTCGAGTTCACGCCCAGAAGATTGCTTCTCTCCCGAGTTGTGGCCCTCATTCCAGCAGGAGGCAAAGGCGCTGGGGTAGTAGCATGAGAGGGGTGCTTACTTTGACCATCCTATTCGGGACGTTTTTGGTTTGCTGGGCACCGTTTTTCTTTCACTTGATCATAATAATGGTTTGCCCTTTCAACCCGTATTGTGAATGTTACAGATCTTTGTTTCAACTCCATGTGGTGTTAATGACGTCCCATGCACTCATCGACCCGGCCATCTACGCTTTTCGTTGTGCAGAACTAAGGCGTACCTTCAGGAAGATGTTGCTCTGCACGAATTGGGACTGCTGTGACTGATCCAAAACAAAACAACAATTCAGTTTTACCAGTTAAAATAAGTAAATAAATAATTCAACATTTCAATACATTAAAAAATATTGAGTCGAGGAATTTAAAGCAAAACTTAACAGTGGTTTGCAAATGTTTCATTCCAAGTTAAGATATTATTTGGCTCAGTCAGATTTTAACTCACACCTATCAAGATCATACTAAAGTGACACTGTAGAACTGTGGAGATAGAAAGTCAACTGCACAGCATGGAAAAAAAGTTAAAATTGCATTAAGGAACATTTTCTTCAGTATTATACATTTTATGCCATGAAAACATGCGTTGTGTAAAAATATATTATATAAATGTATATAAATATGCAAAATAGTACAGCTAAAGGTAAAACTTTTATAAGCAATAGAAGCCCCTCCACCAGGCCATAAATCACTAAATTATAATAGTAAATCATGTCCAAAACAAGAATAAATCCTGAATAAAGGTGTTCTAAATGTTGATTAACCCAAAACATGACTAGCTTAAGTTTTATTCAGAGCGCTGAGGACCTCATGTACCACTACTGATACATGAGCCACTTTCAAAAAAAAAAAAATTTCTTTTAGTAAGGATTTTAAGGACTTTAAAAAATGAACTTGACTTATGTCTATGGTATACAGCTGATGGTAAAATTAACATTCAGTACATAATAGATGAGTTGTAAGCCTCTGTAATTATAGAAAAAGGTTTGGTAATCTAGTCCATGTAAATATTAATAATACAAACCCAAATGAAGTGTTGAATACTGGAATACCCTAACCATGAATGTGGGATTTATCAGCACACATCAGCTGGACCCACCTGCTTTTTATTCATAGAATAAAGTCACACAAAGGGCCCTATCTTGTGAAAAACGCAAAGCCTTGACGCATGCGGTGATGAGAATAATCGCCCCCGGCGCTGTTTCAAACACCAGACGCAAAACTAAGTTCAAAAGGCGGGGCCAGTTGGCGCTGCTTAGAATAGGGTGGCGCTGAACCGGCTTGAAGGTGGAGCCCATTCCTAATTTGAGCGCCTTTAAAAGCGCATGCGCCAGCTCCAACTCTCCAAGGATGGCAGAATTCCCAGGAAAGGAGAGAAGCGAGCGCTTCAAGCCGGAGGAGACGAAGCTCCTAGTGGAACTTGTTCGATCCAAACAAAATGCTATTTATGGAGATAGCAAAACAGGCCCAAAGCCAAATGATGTAAGTATAAATTGTAAATTCACTTTTCCACTGCAAATTAACTTTTCCACTGGTGCCACATCAATTGACATATAGGTTAAATTATTGTAGACCTTCTGTAAAAAACATTTTCGTTACGAAATATTTATAAACACTTTCATGTTGTGTTGTGCGTATTTGATTATGTTGTGTGCGCTGTGGTAGGTGTCAGGAGCGTCATTGTTTAGACTTAAATAATTAAAGCTTGATTGAAGACTGAGATAGTCTGTTTACGCAAATTAGCTTAAACGTGGGCTTTTTCTTATAATAAATGAATGCATATCATTTCTGTAGGCAAAGCAAGCATGGGAGGAAATAGCGGCCTGTATTTCCTCGTCTTCTGGCGTCGTTAGAAGCGCTTTTCAATGCAGAAAGCGCTACAACGACGTCAGAAGACGAGGAAAAGACAAGGCCGCTACTTTCAGAAGAGAGATGGCTGGCACTGGAGGAGGGCCCTCAACTGTGGAGCCACTAACCCCTGCCGAAGAGCTGGCAGTATCGACCCTCCCCTCAGAAAGCATTGAGGGATTTGGTGGAATTGAAAAAGGCCTCGCAGGTAAGTTGATTGTTTAAATAGGCCTAAATGATAAATAGCCTACTAACTTAAAAACAATAGCCTACCTTGAAAACTTTCTTTTAGCCTAGTTATTCCAGAAGATGTTTACTGCTGCAATTTTAGCCAACTTCACAATCCACACACAGTTTTTTGAAAGTATTTTATTTTTTTACAGCTCCGTCGTCATCAAAAAATGCTTCACCGCCAGGCCCAAGCACTTTGCCCGACACTGCTCCCATAGACCACCGCAGCAATGCGAGGCCCCGCGACCAGCCCTTTCTGGACCTCCAGAAACGGGGATTTGACCGGGTGGAGAAGGAGCTGCGAGGCCTACGGCGTAACGTGGCGAATTTAATGGCGCCGCTAAATAGCATTGCGGCCTCTCTGGCTCGCCTGTCTGAGGCACGTAGCCCAGCACCCACGGCCTCCCCTCATGCTGACGTGTCTCTCTCAGATCAGCCTGCTGCTCCCGCGGAACGACTGAGTGAGCCTCAAGGACGCCGTGGCTCCTCGCGCGGTCGTCCTCGCCTGCGAAGGAGAGGGGGGCGTAAATTGTAGCCAGGCCTACATTAAAATATATATAACCTAACATGTTTCTTTGTCTAATATTTTGATTTTACACATGCTTCACAAAAAGCCTATAGCCCGTTAAAAAGGTAGTTAATGAAGCAAGGTCTACAAAAAAACGAGTAGACTGGTGTCAATGCTAAGAAAAAAAAAAAAAAGAGAAACTTAGGTAGGCCCTATGTCTACGTTCATATATTTGTGTTAGTGTAGAGGCCTTCTGCTGTGTTCCAAATAGCGTGCATGTGCATTTTTCTATTAATTCAAAACTGTTCACTGCTACAACACACAACAACTCTAAATTAGCATAATTTTATTTGCCACAAGTTACTTTATTCGCATGCAAGTGATCGTAATGAGACTAGTACAAATGCATTTGTGTAAAGGCTGCGCTGTCCTAGGTCCTGAAATGTGCTATTGCTGTTAATCTAAATACGAGTTAACTACAAATAGGCCTACACGTCTAAATATTAAAAAGCAATTTTTCATGACATTTGAAGGTCAGTTGTGTCATAAATAATGTCACTAATGTCTTTTGATTGTTATAAATGGAATGTTGCTTGCATGTTTAGTATCAAGTAATGACATAATGCTACTCGGAACATTTAATTACCATTTAAACCAAATTACAAACATAACTATGATAGGCTAATAATAATAAACTTACCAGGCTATCGATTTGATAACTCCCGGACCAACTCCCCCCTTCTCACCCGTGCTGCCTGGGGTGTGTTGGGTTCAACTGGCATCGGCACTCGCAGTTCTGCCTCACGTCTTCTAAAGTTTTCTAATCTATCCTCATTTAAGTCCATGGCACATCCATGAAGAATGGCGATGTTATGCAAGACACAACATGCCACAAAGAAGGCAGCGACTTTCTGAGGAGTATATTGTAATGTACCACCGGACTTATCCAAACATCTGAAGCGCATTTTTAGCAACCCAAATGCTCTTTCGATCACACAACGCGTTCGCGTGTGCTTTCGATTGTAGGCCAACTCGCTCCTCGTCTCTGGCGTGATGAACGGTGTCATCAGCCAGGTCCTCAGAGCATAACCATTATCCCCCAACAGCCACCCATCCAAAGGAGGATCCCCTTGGAAGACTGCGGGGATGGCTGAGTTGGCCAGGATGAATGAGTCATGAGTGGATCCAGGATAATTTGCAAATACATGCGTTATTCGACACATTGCATCACAAACAACCTGGATGTTAATGGAATGCGTTCCCTTACGATTGATGTAGACCAGAGCGTTCTCTGACGGCGCACGTAGCTGTACGTGCGTGCAATCAATCGCACCCAAGACACCAGGAAACCCAAATTTTGCCCAGAATTCACCCTTCACCTGCTCTTGGTGTTCAGGAGACACAGGGAATTTAATAAATTCATCGGCATGTTCAACTAAAGCTGACGTCACTGCGTGTATTGCCGAACTTATTGCAGATTGTGACATTCCTCCAATTGAACCCAAGGGATGTTGAAAAGACCCCGTTGCAAAAAAATAAAGGGCTGCTGTTACTTTGGCAGCGACGGGGAGTGCATGGGGACTGTTGGAGTTGGTCTGTAGGCTGTCTGACAGCAGCCTACAAATGTAATCGACAACCTGGCGAGACAGATGTAATTTCGTTTTACACTGTTTTTCAGTGAGAGACAGGTAACAGAAACGTGGGCGGTGGACTCTCTGCCGCCTCCGCCTTACGTCGCGTCCAATTATGTATTCCATTTTCTGTGGACAAGAAATATGCTTGAAAGCAGAACACATTGGACAGATATGCACACTCCATCGTGGTGGTACTTACATCTTTTCCGTCTTTGTTATCTTAGGGGAACGTGTCGCGTGTTCATAGGGCTATTTATAGTCACGTGCAATTACGCAAGTTTTTGGATGTGCAGTAAATATGTATGCATTTAGCACAGTTGTGTTTATTACACACTGTTCTTTGTCACACAACAACTTGATTATTATGTGATGTATTTGGAAAACGTGGGTTTTCTGATATTCTCTTTTCTATTGGGCTTTTCTACGGGAGTGAGACAAGCCACACCCCGAGAATTTGGCAACTTCACCACGGGGCTCCACCTTCAAGCCAGTTCAGCGCCACCCTATTCTAAGCAGCGCCAACTGGCCCCGCCTTTTGAACTTAGTTTTGCGTCTGGTGTTTGAAACAGCGCCGGGGGCGATTATTCTCATCACCGCATGCGTCAAGGCTTTGCGTTTTTCACAAGATAGGGCCCATAATGTCCTTTTCAGAGTAGCTTTTTCTCTATTCATTTGGTTATGTCTCAGACAACATCTGTCAATGTTCATTCTGTTATCGTAACAGCAATATGTCAGGAGTTCTTTTTTTTTTTTCCTCATGTCCAGCT
Source organism: Mugilogobius chulae (assembly GCA_038363315.1). Taxonomy (NCBI): domain Eukaryota; kingdom Metazoa; phylum Chordata; class Actinopteri; order Gobiiformes; family Gobiidae; genus Mugilogobius; species Mugilogobius chulae. The sequence goes on from JBBPFD010000684.1 coordinate 96,900, forward strand.
TTCAACAGCTCGAGAAAAGAGGTCCATATATCAAGTGAGTCTGCACAGGTTCACTCTGATTACAATTCGGTACAGCCAAGGCTTTTATAATGTTTACCATATGAATGAGAAAAATGTTTAGAGGGCAAGTGAAATGTACAATTCATATGTTTAAGCTTTTGTGACTTAAATTGTTGTTTCCTTGTCAAAAACAGCAATTCTGCATGCTTCCTCAGTCTTTACTTATAAATGGTAAATGGTCTCTATTTATATAGCGCTTTTCCACCTTACAAGGCACTCAAAGCGCTTTACAGTCAGGGATCCACTCACCCAATATATGTAGACACTGAGGCAATGTGGGTTTAGTGTCTTGCCCAAGGACACAACGACAATCTACTCCTGTCGTCCCACTGTAGCACATGGTGTTCCAGCGGTCTCCCATCTAAGTACTAGAGATCTGACGGGATCAGGCTTTGACAAACAGGTATGGCCACGCTCAAAATATCTGCCTGCTTTTTGAAATTTTCCTTTTGCAATGTTCCTTATCTGTTTGTTGCCCAGAATCTTCACCAAACTTGTGATTATTTTCCTCTGTTATCTGTATTAGATCAAATCAGAGCTAAAAGCAGTAAGCAATACTCGATTTATGCATTATCATTCCTCCTTTGCTTAAAAGGTAAACAAACAGATTTTCTTTCTTTCTTTTTTCTTTTTTTTTTTTTGCAGCAGCTGCAGTCAGAACAGAACAGAACAGAAAATCAAGTGTCATTGTCACTGAGTACAATGAAATTACATTTGAAGTGAGAGTCCAAAGATGTTTTCCCAATTTACCTAATCCATTTATCCCAGATTATTCACCATGATGTGTTTTGAAGAGCTTTTCACAACTTTTAATATGCTAACAATATAAACTGGCAACATGATGGCAGGGTAGCACTTTCTCCTAGATTTTTTTTTTTTAATTGACCTTTCTTTAACCAGAGATGTCCCACTGAGATTCAGAATCTCTATTGCAGGGGAGCCTTGGGGAAGGATTAGGGTATGAATTTGACTCCCGTTTGGCCCAAGCCTTTGGAGTGGAGCTTGCTTGTGGGTTTTCTACGTCCACTCCAGTCTCCTGCCAAAGCTGAGTAAAAACACCTGAGTCTTCAAGCGTTGCATGGCTCTTACTGCTCCTGAGCGGCTTTGAAGGATGGATCAAATATGCAATGTGTTTGTCCAGTTTTATGTTATGCTCATATAAGTATATCATCCTTGATAATTGAGGACATATTTCACTCACAATTGAAGGTTGGTTTCTGAAAGAAGTAATTTAGTCAGCACCTCACGTCCTCTCACCACCTTTCAGAGCTGTAAAAGGACAGTGAAAACAACCAATTGTGTGACTTATGACTTGGAAAGCATACATGGTATTTGATTTTCTTGTTTGTTTATACATAATACAATTTGTTTGCACCTGTGACAGATCTCTGTCTTTTTTCATTCTTGTCATTTGTTTTTCTCGTTAGTTTATAAGTAACTTATGTTAGCAAGTTTTGAAATACTCAGTCAGTGTTCTGGTTGTGGAGACTTAGCTTAGATCTGGTTGATTATTTTATTTTTTGTTTTTTCAAATTTTCCAAATACCCAAACAATGTTATTCTTTGGACAAAAAACATGCAAATTGGAAGTGCTAAAAAAATCTATATTATTGAAGTTAGAATTAAAATAATAAAAATTTGTGTGTCTGTTTATCATGTGCACTTTTTGCCTATGAGAACTTTAATACATGGTAAGCACTGTAATGAACAGCCACAGCTGGTGAGCCGCAGGCCTTTTTCAAGACTTTCTATGAACAGGATATTTGCGTCTAGTACCAAAAGACCACCACTACTGACAACATGTAAGCATGTAAAGGGCAGATGTTATTCACGCTTTTGAAGCTGAGGTTTCTGAAAAGGGTCATTTTAATCTGCACCTAGGGACCAGACAAAGAACTAAGAAAGGATAAGAAAGAAGCCTCTTGTGAGGGACAGGTTGATGCTTACTGACAAGTATTATTCATGTGGTGATGTGATGGGGTAGTTAAAAGCACAAAGTATAGATTATATGAAATTGTACTTGCCACAGTCCATGTCCATTCTTTCCTTTGTATTTTGGGGTCATTGGCCAGTTACTCTCAGAAGAGGACCCTTTATATAAAAAGAACATTTGAGACTGCATTTCTTTATGTACATTTAATAGCAACAGCAACAGTGATGGTTATTTCAATTGTGTACATTAAAATTCACATGCCAATATATTAAAGCTTTTTACGCTAATATGATAAGTACCAAGACTAATTTGTTTTTTGGAAAATTATGTGTTAGTGGCAAAGATAAACAATACAGCAATATGAACATAAAACATAGCAATTTACATGCTTTTGGTACAGGTAAGGAAAACAATATGTGCAAAATTTACAATAAAATAAATTGTCATCGTCATAATACAATCTTTGTTTTTGTAGATCATCTCTTCATAACTCACAATAGTGAAAGACATTTTTGAAACAACAATAAAGCAGAAAACAAATCACTCAGTTATATATATAAAAAAAAAATCTCTTTTGGCATTCACATTTACACATGTATGTACAGTAATTAGTTAAAGTTTATAAAGGCATTTCTGTGCCATCACAATAACCTAATGTGTCCTGACTCTAACATCTGTATCAGTTTTTTTTGTTTCTTCATCATTGAGAAAATACAAATAACATCTCATTTATTTATGTCAGATGCTGGTCTGCATTTAGTTAATTTCACATGTTGTAATTTACAATAAATACAAGTATTATAATATATATTTTAACTCAACAGCTAATAGACAGTGAAGTGAAATATAGTTGTGTTGAGAGCTGCAAAGTATGCCTCACTAGGCTGTGAGCACGCGTTTATCATCCATCCTAATTCCATACAACCGACATGTTGTCTGACCTTATATTCAACAAGTGCACAACAGTCACACTATTGTGGAGAAAAAGTAAAAATGCCTATGTGTAGGTGGGTGAACTTCTTTCATGCTGCTGCGGTTTCTGCTAAATTAGATTCCTTGTGTGTTTTTTGTGCAGAGCCACAGACAGATCCGTGACTCAGTTGTTTGGACATGCACATTTACTTTGAACACATTCCAATCTTAATGCACACATGCAACTTTCAAACTGAACATGTAACAGAGTTGGTGATAAGTAACCTTAAAATCCAAACATTAATTGAACCTGAAAAAAGTAGGATTACTATACTGTACTTTTGGTTGAGAAATGCATTCATCTTCACTTCTGTTTTACAACCACACAAACATGATTTCAGGAGCATGAACAGGGGGGCAAAAGACATGTTTATTGTTGGTCAAAGCGAGCGCTTCACATTTCTCTATGGAGTTATTTTGACATTGAAAACCTATAGGATCACAGCGAGGTCATGGACTTTTTCACATAACTGCACACTCTTCCACTTATTATTAACAATATTGATTCTTATTGAGTTTCTTGCCAGTATGTAAAAAGTAGCTATGCTAATAAACTCCACACAACTTTGCATTAGAGGGCTTGATTGTCAGTAGTATCGGCCTATAGCTTATTTACACAAAGTCGACAGTAAAAACTACAAAGATTTGCCGTTTCTTTGTCTAGAAAAATAAATATCTTTATAGTCTGTCTTCACTAGTTTTAATGTTTGTGTACACATAATACACAGAGGTTTGTCATGTCAATAAATACTGTGACTTGCTTTTTCATCAAAGCCGACAGTTTAAGAAAAGTTCACAGACTCGCAGATGAGAGGTAAGATACAGTCAGTGGTCATGTACAAGAAGGCAAGAAAAATACATCCAAGATAATGCTACAAACAATCTCATGACTTTACCTATTTCATTGTGCGTAAATCTTTCTTCTAACAACGTGTTTCATTTCCTGCCAAATCAACTTTACACAAGATGAGCTAGCCTACCATGATATTTACACCATTTAGTGGACTGGTAGTTCTGCGCATCGAGAGCTACACAAATTACTTTCCATAAGTGAGTGTGTTTGGATGAGTGTATTAGATTAAAAACATATACAGTATATCCTGTTTTAAACTGTTTCCGTTGGTCCAAATCTATTTCTTAATTTCTCAATGCACTTTTCTAACACCCCATTTTTAACTGCAATAAGTTAATATACAATATAACTGACCTGCTAACATTAGCATTACTTTCTGGCTCAGCAGATGAAAGATGGGCAGTGATCTGACTTTGACCTTTATGTTTATCTGTGCTGGAGTAAATTACTGTTGCATCTTTGCTTGTACTGACTTAACTGCATATTTTGTCATGTACACAGACAACCAAAAACACTTACATTTGAGGTGAAATTACCAGCACATAACATGGACACCACTGTGATGTAAATTTACAATCAAAGTGTTTCTCTACAGCATTTATATGAAATGGAGTGACACATTCAGCTAGTTTATTATAGAGGTCAACACACAGATTACAAAGCACTAACTCAGCTTAACAGCAGCCAGCGCTGGCAGAAAAGCTCATTAGCCAGTGTGCTGAGAGAACAACAGGTTAAGGAGTGCTCCATGAGGTGTGCAATGTCTCTGCTGTACAAAAATACACAGAAAGTCTGTTTCATAGACTGCAAATGAGCTTGGATCGTGTAAGTGTGAGTCTATCCAATGTAAATTATATGTCCACTTAATACAACAGGAGAGCAAAACAGTACAGACAAAATAAATGGCATATACGAATATAGTCCAAAAAAGGGTTTCCATACACTAAGACCACGGAACGTTGTTTGGAATAGCGGACATGGATTTGGCCCAAGTCACTGTGGTGTATTTGTAAATATGCACACAAGGCATGCTAACACCTGCCAACTCATTTACATTCATGAAGAATACACAATTGAAACTCTGAAAAGACATTTTAAAACATCAAAAAGAAAAGACATATTTCACAAACAAATGGCTGAACTCAGATCGATTTAATGTAACTATATTTAGTAAACCAAAGCTTAACTCTTCATTATGCTTTTGTCTGTTGTTTGTGCGTATAGAGCTCTGTTTAACATTCACTTTTTATAAAAATGTAGGCTATTGTGTATTTGTGTCATACTTCAGACAGAACATTTACTTGGTAGAACATTAGATGAAAACCAGCTAATCCGGAGTTGCTTATGCTGGTTACAGAGTATAACCAAAAATCGTTTTGAACTCCTTTCTAATTAGAGGTATCAAGATTATTAAGTTAATCAATAACAGTGATTATTCAGTTCACAATTCAATAGTAAGAAATACAATATAATTCTTGTTAAAATGTGGGTGGCTTCATTTTTTCCAAAATGAATTACTTTGGATGCATTTGTCAAAAATGTTACACATTAAACCTCTGAAAATGTTTGTTAGTGTTTAATAGTTGTTTCCTCTTTCCGTTTGACCTGATCATTTTTATCTATGAAAGCTCGTCCACTGACAGCTTGTCTGCATCGTAGCAGAACCATTTTGACAGGACAAAAATCCTCTGTCTGCTTGTAGATTTAATCTTTCCAAAAGATGTTGCACTATGGATGCTACCTTCATATATTTATGAATCATGTTAAGTTGCTTTACTCTTTGGAATACAAGCTGATTGGCTGTACAGAGGGTCACTTTGAAAAACACATTCTTGGCACAAAAACGAATGATGTTCGCAAAAAAAATATCCAACCTTTTTTTCCTCCTGTGTTTGCATATTTGAATATTGAATTTTGAATACTGAATATAATATATTATAAAGGTTCAACAATAATTGTGAAGTAGGACAAAGCTTGGACTATGAGAATAAACTTGCAATTTTTCAGGTTTGTGGAGACAGGGAAAGCTAAAGGCTGTGTCCTTTTAAGGACAATAACAGTCTCAATACTTAATCCTGTAATAATACAGAAAGACTGTCAGACTAATCATACACCGATTGATTTCTTTTGGATCCCGGTCTTGTGGTCAGGGAATTTGGGTCTCTTGTACAGTACACTTATTGTATGACAGAACAGAAGGGTTGCAGAGCCAGACTGTTAGGTTCAACTCCTCTGCCACCTACGATTGTCTCCACAAGCATCCCACACGTATAGATTTGTCTCAGTCTTGGATGTGAGTTGGATGTGAGTTGGCCTATCGGAAGATGCCCATAAGGTCATGCTTATCCACAATGATACAAGGGTTGTGGCTCTGAGCTCGGCTGAGTCCTGCTCTATGTGTTTCGGGGAGAGCAAAGCCACAGTGAATGATGCATAACAGTGAAGAGATGTTACCGTGACAATAACGTACACACACAACACACAAAATACACACGGTTAGAAGAATCAATGATCCTTATATGAGGTCTATTCTTCTTATCACCATGACCAAAGTGAAGCTTTCTAAAGCTTTGATACTTCGTCTTTTCCCCATCTCTAAATTAACATTTTAATTGAGTAAAACTTCGAGATGAATCTATAAACTTTTTTTAAGTTTTTATTTTTAGTCTCAGAATAAAAATATTTTTTTATTTGTTCTTGTAACATTATCATTTTTTTTCTTGCACTGTTGCAAGTTTTAAAGCTTCCACTTTATTCTCATAACATTATGAGTCTTGAAAATCTAAAGTTTTTTTTTTCATGGCCCAAGCTTTTTCTTTCTGTCTTTCCCATTTATGCTTGTTATAGTATTGTTACATTATAGTTTTATTGTAAAGTGCTGACGTTTCTGATATGATTAATTGTAAAGACCTTTGACAGTCACCTATCACAAAAGCCCAGTTCAGTTGAGTGAATCAGACTGGGGCGATTACCACAGTTTACAAACTTATACTAACATTTTTTTGTTGTTGTTTTTGTTTTCACTAGGACAAGAAATTAAATGGCAAAAAAAAAAAAAAAGATCTCTTGGGAGGACTTAGGTATGACAAAAAGTAAAAATTTGCATTGTGACATATTCCTAATCCTATTAACAACAAATACATTCTGACGGTACATTCATGACCCCATGTACGATGCAAAGTTTTTTTTTTTAAATAAGCCTACGAAGCCAAGTATTTTGTTCTTGAGACATTCACTTTCTTTGTCAAAACATTCATTTAGTGTGGAGACAATCATTTACTTTTCAGTTTCTACATTACTCTGATAAAAGAACTCATAATAAATAATACAAAAAGTCTGTCTTCAGTTTTCACTTTTCCAGTATATACATAATACACGATAAACATACTATGGAGCATGTCTTGTCGTTCACAGTCAGTACTTGCCCGTTAGCGCACACAGATTGTTGCACGCATTCCTCAAACTGTAACAACATATGATTCTTTAAAAGTCTTCCTCATCTCCTGGCTCCTGAAGGCGTAGATAAGGGGATCAATCACTGAGTTGCACATGATCAGGATGAGGTACATGTTGAAATGCGACATGAAGCAAACGCAGTAGAGATTCCGCGGACAAGAAATCATCAGAATTAAATGGAGGAAGAATGGGGCCCAGCAAACGATGAAAATACCCAAGAGAATGGTTAGCGTTATGGCTCCTTTCATGCTAGCACGCTGGTGGATGGAGTTGTAACCAGGTAAAGCAGCAATGCGTTTGACGTGAGACCGAGCTAGCATGAACATGTGGCTATAGAGGGAGGCCATGATGAGCAGCATGGCGAAAAACATCGAGACCAGGCAGATTATGACAGGGGTGGAGTCCGAATAGATGATGAAAACAATGCCACAGCCGGTGCAAAACGTCCAGATGCCACCGATGATACAGCCAGCACGCCGGACCGTCATGATGTTGTGGTATCGCAGAGCGTAGAAGATAGTTATGTACCTAAGAAAAACAGAAACACAGTGGTATTTTTGCATCCCAAATTAAAGTAGATGAATTCGTGAGGAAATTGTGTTTTCTACTTTGCCGTTTCACAAGTTTGATGTGAAAACATCCAAAAAGGTTTTCATCTGGGTATTCCAATTTGAACTACTCGACTGATTAGGGCTTGTGATCTTTCCAGTAATTATTTTGGAAAGTCTTTGAACCTTACATTAATGTGATCATTTAATTGGGTTTATTTCAGGATTGACGTTAGCAAACGCAACCTAACAACAGCTGTACCTGGAAGTAAATATTTTCAAAATTTTTCAAATTTAGAAATTTATTTAAATCACTCAATTACGTAGCAAATTATACATGATTACCAGTGAAAAAGAAATGTGTTTACATTTAATTAGAGTTATTAGTCATAGCCTGTTTGTGTTGAAATTAGCCACTAGATTTTACACATTTTTCCAAAGCATTTGTCATTGTAAGGTACCTGTCGACAGCGATGGCCAGCAGGCTGCACATAGAGGCCACCACAGAGATACAATCATGGAATCAAAGACATTGTCCATCTGACGGATGAAGTGGTCCTCCACCACCAGCTGCCTGTTGTTCAGGAGGTAAATAATGATGCTCTCCCAGGCATTGGACACACTCACCAACATGTCTGCTACAGCCAGGCTGGAAGACACACATTTGGACAGTGCCATTATTTTAAATATCCCAAACCAAGGTCATTGACAGGATTCTAATCACAATGTGAATATTTCATTTGTCTAATGTTCACGTAGTTTGGTGTGATAATGGTAAATATTTATCATAGCTTTAACAGCAGTAAAATAGTAATTTACAATGAAAGAGACAAATAACCGTGGAAAATTACAGGAAGTATTTTGAGTTCTAAAACTCAACATATGTCATCAAAATTTAAACGTGTCAAATTATAACAACTGTGCCGTTTATGTGAATGTTGGCTCATGTTTACAATATGATTGCGAAGGAAAAGTTTTGGAATTATGGTATGTACAATCATAAACCTTATCAAAAAAGCCAAACTGAGTGAAACGAGACAAAATGATTGTGAAATCTTAAATAATCTCGTTTCGCTACTTGCACGTATAATTCCACACATAACATCGAGAGAGTGCAGTGAGGGTGTTCTGGTCTCTAACAATGACATGAGGAGGGAGTACTAAAATGAACTATTGCAGACACAATAGTGGTAGTTATGGTGTGACAATCACTCAGTTAGATTATGCAGAAAAGTGAGAATAATACACTTTGAATGGACTCTCATCAAAGACTTGCAATACCTTTCAAATACTTTTCCTGAAAAAATGATATTGGATCTTCTCCCTTTATATTTGTAAAGTAAGAACTACTGTATAAATCATTTGACACAAACAACACTGTATAAAGTTACTCTGATAGTTATAACCTTGTCATGTTTTGCATAGCTGCAGCATTATTATTTGGCCAGGCTGTTAACATTCAAACACATTAAGAAGGCTAAATCAGACAATGTTGATAGAGACTTCCTCTTTATGCTCTTTTTTTCTCCAGATGCCACCTGGTGAGGGACTTGTGGTCAGTTTGACAGGTTTGACAGCTCTGCCAGGCTACTACTGCTGACATGACACCAAGGTGACAGTTCTGAAGATGGCTTGCAGGTAGCAGTCGAAACATGTTGACAAGTTAATTGCACAACTTAAATGATTGTCTTTTAAGAAGGTAGAAGAAAGAAGAAGAGGTAATGAGCATTTGTTGTAATGCACTGTACCCCCCCCCCCCCCCCCCCCCCACACACACACACACGCAGGATCTATTAAGAACTAATTAGTTGTGTAGCGAGTAAAGCTCAGCAACATCATGTCGAGAAAAAAAAAGTCATTACAACTAGTTTTATTAATAGTTTTTAGTTTTTACAGAATCTATTTGTCTTATAATCTTTTCTAGGGGAGCAAAAAAGGGCAGTCAGTTATGCAATACAACAATGACAATTCCTTAAAGCTATTCACAATGTGAATAAAATACTACTATTTATAAAATAAAAAAACAATAAAGTAAATGTATCCCATATACTCACTGTGCCACATGTAAATTGGATAATAATTTTGACTGCCTTGCCTTTGAAGCACAAGCTTTATTTAGCTGTGTCTAGCTCTTTGTTCTGTATATGCTGAAGTTAAATCTCTCATCTAAATGAACAGAGAAAGTTTAGACAGCAAATCAAACCAATTTCCTTTAGTCTTACAAGGTCTATTTTAAGATTAAAGCTTAGTTTACCTTAAACCATCATTTAATGACATTTGGAAGCGCAATTACAGACCACTTAAATTAGCTTAAGCAATACAGTCGGTCTCCTTTTTAAATTATTGGATGACGTTCTAAGCTTAGATAAGAATTAAGAGAGTTGTTCCATAAAATAGTTAAGTACCAAACTCTAAACCACACTGAGTTGGAATAGGGAATGTTTGTTGTGTAACTAAATTTTCTGCTGCCCCAGACAAGCTTCCCTAAAACCACTTTAAGTGGTTGGCTAATTCATGGACATTGAGAGAGAAAGAACTTTCTGCAACAGATATTATACAGCAATGTATAGAATGGGTTACAGTCGTCCAATAAGGATAATAAAGTGCAACACAACCTTAAGCTTAAAGGGAAAAAAAAGTGATCCACTTTTGAACACCAGGGGGAGCATTTCCAGACCATTTTGCCTATCTACCATGCTAACATCTAGCGTCAATATTCACATTCCGGCCCGTAATAAAACATTTTGAATACGTATAAATGTATCACAATTGATGTGGATTGGTTAACAGTGCTCTCTAAAGTATTCATGTTTTAAAGAATAAATATGATTTAAATGTTTGTGGACTATATGTGATAATTAAAATTCCTCTCAGTCTAACACAGTGCCCCTTTAACAAAAGAGCAATGTTCATTTAAAGGGGACCTATTATGTAAAATGTATTATTCAAAGATTTTAACCTTGTTACAATGGCCTCCCTCATCATAAGTTCCCTCAAAGTTATATTTGAATTGATTCATATACATGATTAAGTTTTTTGTATTGTTCTTGAGCTGAAGCTCAAGTGCTTAGAAAATTCCTGTTCTCACCTACCACCTATCCCCTCCCACTTGCCTGTATTTTCTTGTTATATTTTAAAAGATGAATGCTCAAAGTGAAGCATGTATGGTTCAAAACTGTCCCACTTTCCAAGAATAAAATTAGTCATTTAAAATCTGTTGATTCTAACAGTTACAGTACATTTTAAATGGCTTATCAGTTTTGCAGTTTTGAACAAGAAGTCAGTAGAGTTGTTTTTTATATAAGCCGTTTTCTATCAATTTTGTGTTTTACAATGAACAAAGGGTAAATTGGCTGAGTGCAGTTGTCTTGTTTTGGTTTAAAATACTACATCCTGTACATACGACTTCCTGTTCAATACTCTTCAATGAGGTTTTCACTACATCAGTTTAAAACTAATAAATACTCTTTAGATCAGACAGTTGTGGTGAATGTTACAGAAAACATGTTAAAGACTTTACGGTAGCACTTTAAAAGACCTCCACGGTACCTACCAGTTAAGTACCATGTCAGTTACTAGTAACTAACAGTGACACATACTAGTACTTACTCTGGTACTTACTGTGGTACTTACACTGGTACCTAGAGTGGTACTTTGAGTGGTACTTGTACCAGCAGTTACTGGTACATACCACTGGTACTTACTGTGGTATTACACTGGTACTTACACTGGTACTACAGTGGTACTTGCAACAGCAGTTACTGGTACATACCACTGGTAGTTACTGGTACTTACTGTGGTACATACACTGGTACTTACACTGGTACCTACAGTGGTACTTTGAGTGGTACTTGTACCAGCAGTTACTGGTACATACCACTGGTAGTTACTGGTACTTACTGTGGTACATACACTGGTACCTACAGTGGTACTTTGAGTGGTACTTGTACCAGCAGTTACTGATACATACCACTGGTAGTTACTGTGGTACTTACTGCGGTACTTACACTGGTACTTACACAGGTACCTATAGTGGTACTTGTACCAGCAGTTACTGGTACATAACACTGATAGTTACTGGTACTTACTGTGGTACTTACTATAGTACTTACACTGGTACTTAAGGTGGTACTTGTGTCAGCAGTGACTGGTACTTACAGTGGTAACTATTAGTACACTTACCACTTTTAATAATTTGTAGCACACACATATGTTTCAGTGGTGGTATTATTGGTACTAAATTAAAAAAGTAGAGCTTATAAATTATGAATAAAAATAAAATGCAAGTGTTAAAAAAGCACCACTGTCTTTATTTATGTCACAACAATATTGGGTATTGACAAATACCAAAGTAATTATTTGTTTCAGTAAACAAAACAACAGAAAACAATTTCCAACAACCTTAGCTTAATTCCAACATTTATTGATAAATACCATGATACATAATGGTAAATAGTGGTACTACAATGGTACTTATTACAGTAGTTGACAGTTAACTACTGGTAACAACGGGACCTGTTCTAAAGTGACACATACTGGTACTTGAGTGGTACTTACTACAGTAGTTGACCGTCAACTACTAGTAACAATGGGACCTGTTCTAAAGTGACACATACTGGTACTTCAGTGGTACTTACTACAGTAGTTGACAGTTAAGTACTAGTAACAACGGGACCTGTTCTAAAGTGACACATACTGGTACTTCAGTGGTACTTACTACAGTAGTTGACAGTTAAGTACTAGTAACAACGGGACCTGTTCTAAAGTGACACATGCTGGTACTTCAGTGGTACTTACTACAGTAGTTGACTGTCAACTACTGTAGTAAGTACCACTGAAGTTGCCCCACTGTGGCACCTGAGGTTCTTCTGTGGTCTCCCATCCGAGTACTGCCGAGGCCCAACCCTGCTTAGCTTCTGAGATCTGACTGGATCAGGCTTTGGCATGCTGGTATGGCCACGACCATACCAGCATGCCAATACTGGTGGTAAAAGTACCACTGTAGGTACCAGTGTAAGTACCACAGTAAGTACCAGTTACTACCAGTGGTATGTACCAGTAACTGCTGGTACAAGTACCACTCAAAGTACCACTGTAGGTACCAGTGTAAGTACCACAGTAAGTACCACAGTAAGTACCAGTTACTACCAGTGGTATGTACCAGTAACTGCTGGTACAAGTACCACTCAAAGTACCACTGTAGGTACCAGTGTAAGTACCACTGTAAGTACCAGTTACTACCAGTGGTATGTACTAGTAACTGCTGGTACAAGTACCACTCAAAGTACCACTGTAGGTACCAGTGTAAGCACCACAGTAAGTACCAGTAACTACCAGTGGTATGTACTAGTAACTGCTGGTACAAGTACCACTCAAAGTACCACTGTAGGTACCAGTGTAAGTACCACAGTAACTACCACTGGTATGTACCAGTAACTGCTGGTACAAGTACCACTCAAAGTACCACTCTAGGTACCAGTGTAAGTACCACAGTAAGTACCAGAGTAAGTACTAGTAAGTGTCACTGTTAGTTACTAGTAACTGACACGGTACTTAACTGGTAGGTACCGTGGAGGTCTTTTAAAGTGCTACCGACTTTACATATCAGAGGAATATTTCATCAGAGAACACTTCTGTGTTTAAAAAGAGACATAATTGTGTATAAATGCTAACGCTAACAGGAAATGGTTGTATGTACAGAAGTTAACATTTTTGATTAATCGCAAGCCAACTGAAATTCCGTGCACACAGCCCATTACTGATCTGCATATGTTCTAGTTTCTTACTAAATAGTTGGACAAACCCAAAAAGCCTTCTTTAAGCTCAAATTAAATTTGTGCAAAAAAAAAAAAAAATACACATTTCAAACTTGCAAACTGGGCAGGATCAAAAAGGAGAGAAAGTGGAGCCTCTGTGATTGGTAGGAACAGATACCTGGCCACATACTGTATAGACCGCAGTGACCACTACAATGTGTATTCAACCTTGCATTATATTATTATATATTGCATTAACCTAAGTCAAAAATATAAACTCCAATTTAAGCTATACTATGTCTGATGGATATAAATCTGTGGGCTTTGAGCACACTGTTATCTATATCAAAGTATCATCATCATATTCTCTAGTATGCCATTATATTAGTCCTACTCCGAAAACAGAACACAGAAATATACTGATGTCTTACCTGCAGACAAAGAAGTACATGGGTGAGTGCAGGTTTTTGTTTTTGACTATCGCTGTGATGACCAGAATGTTTTCCATCAGAGAGATGATTCCAGGATCAGAAAAACCTACAAGAATGCACATCACAATAGAACTTGAGAATAAACTTCTGCTAGTTCTGACAAGCATACATGTATTTTCTTAAATGTAAAGGATATTTTATGACAAAACTGTGAATCTTAACTTAGAAAATACATGAATGAATGAATGAATAAAAAAACACATAAATAAATAACAAAGCAAAATTTCAATATATATATACAGTATAACTTTGCAAATAAGAAAAGGTTTTATAAAGTTGATTTTGTATGTGTACCATTTCAGTTCATATTCACATTTTCTTATAGCCTTCCAACACTATAAAAGTGAGCTTAGTTCCACATAGAGTTTTGCTTTATTGTAAGAGTCACTACTACACATTCTTTGCTTTCATTTGACTCAGCACAATTGATTTTAGTTGCCTGACTTTCCAACAAGCTGAGAAGCATGTGTGAAGTGCTCTAGGATTGGAGCCATGCAGTGCTCAAACTTAAAGAAGAAGAGTTTTTAACATTTTTATAACAAAGTCTAGATAGATAACAGCGCATGAATAATGAGAGGGTTTATTAAAGTGAAAAGTTTTCAGCCTGGGGAACATAATTACTGCTCTACTCTGCGTTTGAAATGACAAAGCTTCAGGCTGTGAGCAATGTGAACATTAGCATTAAATACGGGAAATAACTGAATATATTTACTGAAAATACATATTAGAGTTCTAATTTTGAGATGTACAGTACAGTGGTTGGTTTTACTGACTCATTCAGTGCAAGGTTAACATTTCATTGTCTGAAGAAAAATGGTGGAAAGCACAGCTGGTGTGGTTCATATTTTTCCTCAGTGATAAATAATGCAGAACAACAACAAACAAAGTAGTTTGAAGTCAAGACAATGGGTAAAAATGTGAAACATCTTCTATTTACTGAAATAAATGTAAGAAAATGTAGCTTGTTATATATGTTTCTATCAGGTTAAAAGCCATTTTATGTGTAAAGCAGCCAGACTTTGACCTTTTTGGGATATTCAAATCTGACAAACGGTTTAAGATGCAAGTTGCCACATTTAATAAAGCCAAGAAGAATTTATTTATAAAGTCTTTTTCATATAAGTAAACCTACTAAAGTTTCAAAATCAACATGCAATTTAAATTGTATTTCTAGAAACAATGAGGACCATGTTGTGGAGCAGTTCATCAACATGTTTACCTGTGCCACTGTCACAAGCCACGCCCACAAGCCTTCAGACGATGTGAGCAAAATCTACTTTCATTTAGGCCTAATCACGATTGTAACAGATGGCCTTTCCTATTTCAAATGTATGAATTTCAAGCTAATGTAAAAACTTAAAAATTACATCGAAAATTCAACTTCATAGCACTATTCTTAATATGGCCTGAGTAAAAGCACGGAGCATTGCACTCACTCACTCTCCGCGTATCACCAGGATCAGCTACATCGATGGAGTTCTCGGTTTTTAGGACAAGTATCTGTCTGTTGTGCCTAGTTGGACTATTATGTAATGAGTACTGTGCGTCGGGTACACACGACGAGCGGCCCGGTGCAACAAAGTGTTATCTGCCTGAGATCCGCCATTGCACTGATCACTTGGTAACTCTTGGGAAATGACAGAGCTACAACAGAGGAAGATCGCCCTGGTTCAGATGTAGACAAATTTCGAAAAAGTTAGAAGACATGTCGCGGGCTAGCTACTCTAACGAACTCAGATCCATTATTTTCAGTCTACAAGGCACATTTAAGTTTGGCAAAACATCTTAACAACTTTGTAGTTTATAAAGCTGCAGAAACAGGTTTTTAAATCAAAACGTAGGTCCGAGAACGTTTTAATTAATTTGTTTTTTTTTTAGATTGTATTATCCTAATTAATTAATTGGAAATTATTTGCAAATAATAAAATTGTTTTGGGGATATAAATAGTTGGATTGAAGGAATAAAAAGCAAAAATAGTTTAAACAATTTAAAAACAAACATGATTTAAAATGTGCTAATATAAAAATAAAACACTTAAAATAAAACACAGTTGTAGTTTGCTACTAAATGTATCTGCAACTCTTATAAACAAACTACATCCATTTTAATACATTTAAAAACACATCTTCATTAAGGTTTATTTGTCAACCTGTAGGCTACTTAACAGCACCATCGCTGCCAGGCTTATATCTGTGAGAAACACGTTTTAAACTGCAAACCCTCGGCAAACAAACAAAACGAAGCTTGTTGATTTGAGATCAGTTTCTTGCCGAATGCAGATTGTTTTGGATTTGTTTTGCTCTATAAAGGTAAGCTGCCTTTTAAAAAGTAATTTTCATAAAAAGCTAGTCTGGGTAAGCAGATAAAAAGAATAATTTGAACATTTGACAGTACGCACAGCAGTAGCTTAATATAGTAATAAACTAATGAAAAAGATGTTCAGGGACCTCCTGGTGTAGTTCTGCAAATGAGTTCCTCTTGGTAGAGGTCTGCAGCCAGCCTCTCCTGAAAATCTATGATGAATTTAACTACAGAAATGTAGTGAAGGGATGGACGCTAATCTGTATTCAGAATGCAGCCTGATTAAACCATGTGAATACGTTACAAAATACATTTTATTTCAGATGTTCAGTGTTCATTTTCTCATTTTCAAACCATTCTTCCCAACACTGTGCTTGGACACTTTTAAATTTAGAGCTAAAATCTTAACTTTTACAAATTGCAATCTCCTAGGGCTGCAGTCGCCCAAAGAAATTCTAGTGAACTAAAGACATGATCCATCATCCGATTTATCGTCTAAAACGGACGCGTGGCAAAAAATCTAGTGCTAAAATGTCTGGTTGGCAAAAGTATCAAAGATCAATAAAAACTAACAAGTACAGGTATAAAAAACAGAGCCATAATGAATATAAAAATAATCTTTATCAAAAATACTGTATTACCAATACCAACATTTAAAATGTCAGTCTATTGTATAAAATTTAGAGTTTTTGATTCTTATCGTGTATTGAAATTGGTATTGAGAATCTATTTCTTAGTATCAAAATTAAGTTTTAAATGTTTGTGTCATGGCAACACAACAAAAGCAAGTTTTGATCTGACAATTTATCTGACCCAAACTGTGCTCAAAAGACTAAAATATTATGCTGTTCACGCAAAAACAATAATTCATATAGAAAATTAATTGGTTAAAAGGTCTATAATTGTAATAAAAATGCTGGTCGACCAAGACGCCATCGAGCGATTATCCGACTAAAAGACTGCAGCCTTACAACCTTTATTGTGTAATTTTTTATCCTTCACATGTTGTATAAATGCAAAACAGTGACCTGTGATGTGACCCACCTCTACAGCGATGTGCATCTGCTCACATGCTGCCGACTTGGATGTGCCGCTCTTGTCCGACATGAGTGGAGGGGCCAGGGTGTAGTTGTGAGGGTACTCTCCCCATGATGAGTTACTCAGCAGTGCCTCCTCTCTGTAGGAGGACTCCTCAGATGCATTCATCCTGCTAGGGTCCAGTCAGTCGGATCACAGATGCAGTAAACTCATTCTGCTGACAGGCTAAGGGAAGACAAAAAAAAAATGAAGATACATTTGGTGTGTGGAGGTGTTTGTAGTCAGAATCAGTGCAGAACTATGTAGAAAAGGAGTCTTGTTGCCTTGGGGGCAGGTGTTTGGTGGAAACTATGCTGTCTGTGCAGTTTCATTATGTAAGTGTCTATGATGTTCCTAATGTACTGATAACACACCATAATGTTCTCATTCACTCCATAGCTTAGACCTTATGTGTGCAGACTTCCATCCTCACTGGGCCTGTTATATAGTTTAATGCTTTTCAACAAACTCAAAACATACTTTACATAGAGCAAAATGAAATAAGAGTAAAGCAAACAAAGATTTGCTTAAAGCAGACCTTATGTTCAGTGCTTTACAGACTGTATATCCTACACTTTTCTTTCAATTAAATTCAGTTTTTTGTAAATCCCAAATCACAGCAGTCTCTCCGAGGAAGACTGAACAAACAAAATGTTAGAAAATTAAACAATAATAAAACAGCTGGTCAGTAATAGAGAGCAGATTATCCAACAATTGATCCCCTGTCCTTGCACCCTTGTTCTCTGGAAAGAAACAGACTAATTAAAAAAAATAAATAAATAAATAACATTAACAATAACGTAGAGCTTCTAAGTATTTTATGGTGGAGAAATTTAAAAACATCATGCAAATTCAAAAAACACCCAAAACACAAGAAGCTTTGAATGCATGTGCTTGTTTTTAATTTGTATCTGAATTTGAGTGTGTGTTTTTGAAGTTTGGATGTGGGTATGTGTGTTTTATTTTCATTTTAGTTTTTTAGTATGTGTGTGCTGGTGTGAGTTTGGTTGTGTTTTTGAATTTGGATCTGTGTTTTGCAAATGTGGGTATTTATAATTGCGCACTGTTGGCTGACTATGTGGCTTCTTGAACTAATCTGTAAAACATTGTTGTACCTCTAATTTATTTCACATACACACAAAAATAAGACATTTTCAACAAACTGACAAACATGTTTAGGTACATTCTACAATTAGACTGCCTTCACACTAGCTATAGCTGTCAGAACAACTCGTCTTCATACATTACGGCAACATTTGAACGGCATGAATGTTGGAAGGGAACAGCACCGTAATGGAGCCCAATCGATGACATTTCTGCTGTAATTGCGTTTCTGAGCATTTTTGAAGTATTATCTATAAGAAGAGGAAATGTCAAATACAGTATTACATTTAAAACCCTTAAGCCACAAAAAGTACATACCCTCGCTTCAAGTGGAGTTTGATTTATGTGCATAACGGTTTAAATGAGTCTTGGAAGGTGTGAACGTGTTGGATGTGCCAGATTTTAAAAATTCAATCACTGAGGTAAGAAAAACAGGGCCAACTTAATCCTTTTTCACTCAGATTATGATTTATCAAGTTTTGAATCAGTAGCATTGGGCTATTCAACATAAGGCCTGGGGGCCAGATCAGGCCCTCCAATCAGTTAAATCCGGCCCGCATTATCTAAACATTTAAAAAACAGTTTTTTTTTTCTTATTTGCTTTTTTAATTTTAGGTTGACTTTAAACTTGGGGCTGGTACAATTTTTGTTTCATTTTCTTTTAGATCTTGTTTAGTCCTGGTTTAGATATGGTTTATCTTTGTTCAGATTCAGACCTTGCTAATGTCTTGTCTTGTACCACACATAGCCTAGTTTTGGTTAAGTAAGCAAGTGGCAGTGCAGATGAAAGTTGTACAGTATTAAAACATATTGTTTTCAAATTGTGCCTGAAGTGGTGGCTCGGCTAACACCTCCGGCTTAGAAAAATGCTGAAAAATATGGCCCTCGGTAAAATAAAGTGTAATAGCCAAGCTAGCAGCACAGCACATAGATAGAAGTGTTGGCAAATTATTATTAGTTTGGCAGATTACAAACAGTGTTGAAATTGTTAATCTAACAAAATGTGAACTTTAGGCAGCCACCTTCTACTGTATATTCAACTGAAATATTCTATTGGGACCTATTAAAAGACATATGAACTCTCATTCCATCACAAGTATAAATAAACTGAGCTGGACCGACAGGAAATCAGACGTTTGGGGTAGAATGGTAATTTGTGATGCTCTGTGCACATAAACTACCAAGTATTCCATCAATTAAAACTTACAAGAAATGTACAAAAATTATGAATATTATAGGTAATAATGCTGCAATCCTTCTGGGGTGAATGATTCAAATTGAGCTTGATTTCTGCAGTTGCGTGTCTTGATGGTCTAATGAAATATGCATGTCTCAACTATATAATGGTTTAATTAATAGCTTTAGTGGAGCCAAGTTGACTTGCGTCTTAGATAAGGGCTCTTTATGCATCTTAAATGAATGACTTCTGACATAAGGTTAATCAACATGGTTTTTAGCAACAGTGAAAAGTAAGACTCTGGATTGTGGCTACAACATTCATATGGCTATATAGTTTTTCTACTCGTCTTTATACAGTATTTTATATAATATGAAGTTACTCGGATGACATGCTCGCTTGACATTTAGAGGATTACATTTATTAGATTTGTTGTGCCCAGCAGCGGTGCTTGATGAAAGCACAGAAGGCTGACCTCAAATGAAGTCAGTGGATTCAGAGGGAGATGTCATTTACAATCAACACATTTAGTATTCATAAGAATATGTTTTTGGGTAAGCAAAGGCTGTGTAAGAATATTAATTCACAGTGGAAAACGTGATGTTTTCTTCATGAAATATGACGAGATATCAAAAGTTAAATTTGGAGCATGCAGTAGCAAAATGATGAATGGGTCAGAATCGGTTTAACAGAATACCTGTAGAATACAGATTTAGTTACAATCTGTGTAGTCCACAAGTTGTACATCTACCTTGGTTTGAGATCCAATATACACCATAGCTCTAAAACATATGCTTTTCTAAGTATCATGACAAGCTACAATATAACCTGTGATCAAAGCTGTTAATTATGCAGCCTAGATATGTACATGTCTTAAAATAGTTTGCATGTAATTATTTTATTAATCTATCTGTTCACTAATATTTGTTGTCAGTATTCCAGACACACTCAAATTGTAATCTCAAAAATTGCAAATCAAAAGGAAATCACAACACTCATCACTTAGCACAGTAGCAGAAAAGGCAGTTGAACCAAGTTAAAAAAAAAATCCAGTGTACATCCAAAAACAATTTTCATTCTAGCTTTGCCCTTTTATTTTAACTTCTCACTAAAGAGAGTCAAAATATTCTAACCTGTTCACAGAATAGCCTATTGTTATGACTGATGCTGCCTAATCACACAGGGCACTTACATGATCTGGGAAATCAGACTGGGCTGTTGAGTACCTGATTAGCATTATATTTATACCTGGCGACTATTATAAAAGTTGGAATGTCTTGATCTTCTAAAACTTGTTCCAGATTGCTTTTGAAACTGTTTTTACATGCATCACTACTAGACAAATGAGAGCTTACACTAGTGTAAGATGACTGATTTCTGTCAGTTTAATCCCATTCCTAACCTAGCGTTGTTCAAGCTGTGGTACATTTGCAGTTTCACTATTTATTTTATTTATAGACAAATATTTTTATTTAACCTGGAAAGTTCCACTGAGATTAAAAACCTCTTTTTCAAGGGAGTCCTGGCCAAGTGTCAGCAAAATTCATTACAAACAAATACATACATACATACATACATACATACATACATACACACATACATACATATGCATGCATACATGCATACATACATACAATACTTACATATACACACATACATACGTACAGAATAATAACAAGATTGTGAATGTAATAATGTATAAGCATCTTATTGCTTTAATCCTGCTTAGTTTGTCCGACTGTAGAGCTCATATTAGCAATATAACAGTAAGTGACATGTTCATTGTAGATATGCCCATGGAGCTAAGGGTGCACTGTTGCTCCTTGCCATGTTTCTTACTTGAAAGTGTTACCTGCACTGAACTGTCATGGAGCTAACTTCATGACAGTTCTTTTGCGCTTTTATTAAAAAACTAACTAGTAAAAGCACACACAAAAAAGATAAACGTTTTCTCATGGAGACCTGTACTTTGTCTTCTTCAAAGAGACATGCATGCGTGTTCAGTTTTTCTATCCCCTACATTTGATGAATTCCAGCCCAGCACAAGCAAATTTTATTGTTACTGTCTGTCTTACTCTAAATGATTTTGCCTTAATCCCATAAAAAGAGTTACAACAGGCAGCGGAGAACAGTAATTAACCTTAGCTGCGAGGCAAAAAGCAAAAAAGTGACCGTGGTCTTTTTTCTACAATCTGGTGTATGCACTTTTGAAGACAGTAATTGGAGGAGGCATGGATTATTTCCACCAATGGGAATTCAATTGTTTCGCAGCTCAAAGGCAAATAGCAGGCCTGCATCAGTCTTTCGATCTGCAATTGGTCATAGTTAATCACAATTAACCTTTCAAAAGAGGCGCCCATACAAACTCAAAGAGCTAATAGAGAGGAAAGTAATTGAATTGGACCTTATCGTTTTGGGTTTTGCAATAAAAATGCTGCAATTGTCAACTCTACATCGATACTGTATTGTATCTATTCTAGAGACATACTGTCACAAAAGAGGCTATTGTTGTCCTCCCAGTCAAAGGATTTAATTAAGAACCACACCAGGAGAAAATTGAAGTAATCTAAAACTGCTATAGCTTATGAGATGCATCAACAGTAGTATGGAGTATCTGTGTTTGAACATACAGTAACAGTTGTAAATTATGCTAGTAAATTACATCTTCACTTCTCTTTTTTGTGCAAGTATTTTCTCTGGACTCTTCATCCTGCTTTTTCCTCTCAACATCTAATGCTTATTACTTAAATCATAATGCAGACAGAAGAATTACGCTTATGAAAATATGCTATATTTAAACTTCCAGCTGTAAAGTAAGCCTTTTATGATCTCCTGTCCTGGACTCTTGTTCTCACATGGGCCACCAGTGCACTTCGTGTGAGAAGTTTCAGGAAGTAACCGTTTGAACAAGTCAAAGTAAGAAACAGCAAATGTTTTTAGATCCCCTTTATGCAAGACAGATGTTGCTGAACACAATAGAACACGAAAGTCATTTACAAGCATTATGCTATTTCAGTAAGAGTGCAAAACTGTTTTTCATTGTGATGGTCCCTTTTTGTTCATTACCCTATGTTTTTAACAGCTGATTTTCTGAATCTTTTTGAGTGGAACAACGAAAGAAGCAGTGTTTTATTGCTTGGACTATGACTAATAGATAGATTAGCATAGTAAGGCACACAGATTGTGAAGAAAATATAGTTTCACAAACAGACCTATTTAGAAGTAATCTGTGTTAAATGGTGTAAAACCAAACAAATAGGATGAAGGTAATGGGCTGAGCTACACAAATGTTTGTCCAGGAGTCAAGTTTCTCTAGGCATCAGAGGCTTCAGAGACCATTCTGTCAATGCACCGTCTCTTTTAGGGCTTTTACAGACAATCTTCCCCCTGAGACATTCAACAGGAATAAAGTTTTTTTTTTTCCGGAGACTTAAAAATACACAGTTCATCACAATGCTTTATGGACAGAAAAGTCGAGCAGTGTGTGGTTTAGTATATAGGTACTTTGACATTAGTGAAAGGGCTTCATTTGGGGTTGATTATGATGACAGCCAATGTGAGCAAGAAAGGGGAATGTGAATACCAATCTCCATCTCCGCTGAAGCTGCCACCTGCAGTATATTTCTTTAATCACCCTAACACAAGGCCTCATTATTTTCTCGATAAAGAAAATAATAAAATAAAGCCAATAAAATGTCTTTCATGATCAATATTACGTGCATTACCAACAACAAAGCAACATTGAATTATCATAGATTTCTACAATGTCTTCAGTAGTCCTCACAGACCTGCATACATTATTTTTCTTTACATAGCAATTGATTATGCTTGATTACGATGTGACGCAGGTATAGTAACTGTAGAAATCTATGAGCAGGTTGTTTTGTAGTAGCTTGCTGCCGACAGAGTGACTCATTATTGGCTAAGCAGGACAGATATTTCAAACATGCTGGTTTTCGCAGCAGGATTTCTCCATTTTCAGGCTATAATAATTCAAATTATTTAGACTATAGCCTCCCATTTTTCAAAATGTCCCTGTACAATTGAGTCGTCTGCATCTAAAGTCTGGTGCTTGTACTTTGTAGAGTCAATTTGCCTATTTAATGCAATGTTGAATGTGACCGTTGTGACTAATCAGTGATTACCACCTTCTTCTCCAAGCACAGCTGATTCTGATATTCTTTTTCTTAAAAATAAAAAAATAAATACATTTATCACATCTATTCACTTGCTTTAAAACTATGAAAGAAACAGACTTGTTTTTGCATTCCTTTGCCTTAAATGAACTCCTGTCAACATACATAGAACTTGAAAAGTGTATTTCTTCTTCTTTCTAGTCGCACACAGGTCAATACCAAAGTATGTGACAGAGAATTTAGATCAGATCTTAAACTTAAACACACCATACCTTTTGCTAATGACCGAAGCTTGAAACTGGCAAACTTGTGAACAATGCACTGCAAGTTTCAGTTACAACTCCTTATTGTGCAGTTCAATTTGAGCTTTGGAGAGTTTAAATAAATTATAGCTGTTCAAGCACATGCCTAAAAAGGAAAAAAATACTTCTGCTTGGAAGTCAAAAGTCTTTATTTCTGAAAAGTGAGATAAAGACTAGCTTGCTTTTTATTTTGAAGTGTTATACATATTATTGGTTTTATCAAAGTACCTGACTAACATCTAGGAAGTAATAATCTTTCACTCATCTGACACCAGCGATACCCCAGAGACGGGACTTTTGTTCATAGTGTCTTTGCTTGTGGAGAAAAAAGGTTCTGCTCACCAACATCAAACCAGACAGGCTCTCAACTCATTTCAATTCATCTCATCACAACTCAAATGCCACTCAAATCCTCAAAGGGCTTTAGGATTTGAGCAATGTTAACTTTTGTAGAGTTTAAAAACAGGAACTTCGCAGAGGTGAAACATGCTTTGAACAACCTCTTCATTGTAGCAGCTGAGCTCATAATATCAAATATGTGCTATAACCTCTGCTCTGTTGTGTTCGACCCATCCTTCTTTAGTTATCATGACATGACTTGGTGAACGCTTAATCCATCATATCATGATTACATCTGATTGAGTGCATGTCAACTTTGGACCTGATCATGATTCATTTAGGTTATTCTTTAATGAGCCATAATTGTTTGACTTGTGGTCTCAAGTCAAGCTCGTGATTAATTGCTGTATTAGCACTCATGTCACACTCTTGTGACATTAATTTAGTATCTACATTTGTTCTAATGCTCAAAGGTAGCTAGAAAAATATGAATTAGCTACTGTATTTCCTGTTAGCTGGCTCCTCTCTTAACAGATCTGACCTGTATAACGCATGGTGGTGTACATTATGTTCTCCAAGCAAAAAAACACATTTTGTACACACAAGTTGCATCTTAAGGAGATCTGAGCTTGACAAATTCATGGCATCAGTGACGTAAACTGGAACAAAAGAACAAATTCTAAGAAAGATTTATATAACTGCATAAGCTGAAAAGATTTATACTTATTACAGTAAGACCAACAAAAGTAAAAAACTGAAAATGTGAGCAATTAATAATATCCAGTGGTAATATTGTGAATAAAATAATGTAATAATTACATCATATCTAACATTAAGCTATGCAACACCACTTTTCAAGGCTGTATCTTTTCTGTCATGGTTGAGAGTGGCAATTTAGTGGATTGCCTCACAGTATATTTCTTTCTCTGTGTCTGTCTTCTATTTTTCATTTTCTGAAGAGCAGGAACCTAAGGCAATAAGGCAATGGCAGTTGGCATTGTCGTTTACAAGCTGACAGAATGTTGACTGGCCCAGTTGATTTGAAATTTAAGACTCAAGATAACAATAGCACCCTAGTGTCAGTGTTTACCAGGCTATGCGCTGGAATAGGTGTGGGCACAACGTAGCATAACTAGAGCTGGGCGATACTAACACAAATGGATATCTTCATAATTTTTTCTGGCATTTCGATTATGATATTCAGACAATATTATCTCAAACCAAATGGAAAAAAAAAACATTTTGATCGACTTAAGACATGCTATAAGTCAAGTAACTTCTGACAAATTTTTGACCCAAATTGCCTTCACAAGATCACAAACTCAGAAGTTTGGATGTTAAATTACTATTTGTAAGGAAAAAATGCAGCAAAACAAAAGTTTCGTGTAAAAAAAATTGAATACATTTTCAATATGCTTTCAAACTAATGAAACATTTGGCAACTAAGGCACTAATATGTGAGCAATTGACTGCAATATCACCTTCTACACTTTTTTGAACTGTCACAATAATGTTACTTTTTAAAATGTGTTTCTTAAAACAGCTATTTTCAAAGCATTTTTTACTATAAACAATATACTCGATATTCTATTTTTGCATATCATCAAGGCAACTGTTATCTAAAATTTTATTAATTGCACAGCTCTAAGCATGAAAAAGTGTTGAAAGAAATTAGGTGTGTATGTAGGTTTGAAACCATGGCTACCGATAAAATATGACTGAATTAAGTAAAGTTTTTAGTTTTAGAACTTTATGAGCTGTGACGTAACCATCCATACAAGGACTTGAATGAATACAGAATTATGGATAGTCACAAAGCTGATGTCAGCTAATACAGTATTTCCCTGCAACAAAGAAAATAATGTGCCGAACTTGTTCAGTCATGTGCAGAACTGAAATGTACATCTCAATATGTGTTTCTTTGTCATGCATAGCTTTGCCATTTGTTCTTGACTCATGTTTGTCCTTCTCACGCTGCTGCGTGTGCGTCTGTGTGTGGCCAGACAGCAGAGCCATCAATACCCCATGGAAGCACAGAAACAGGCATAAAGGCTTCAAAAAGCTCAAATGCTCCAGGGAAGGACGGCTGATACCAAAGACAGACTGACTCTAGTGAAATTTCAGATACAGGCTGTTTTGTACAATAAATCCTGCGATAATGTCTAACTTTGATTGAAGAGACGGGAAAACAGTGAATGTTCCTTTAAAATAAGGCTAGACAATGCGAGAAAATCTTGTTTTCATGAGGCCATAGCAAAAATGTC
The DNA here is from genome assembly GCA_038363315.1 of Mugilogobius chulae. Taxonomy (NCBI): domain Eukaryota; kingdom Metazoa; phylum Chordata; class Actinopteri; order Gobiiformes; family Gobiidae; genus Mugilogobius; species Mugilogobius chulae. The sequence continues at coordinate 123,669 of JBBPFD010000684.1, forward strand.
TTATGTGTTTTTAAGAATTATTTTCATTAACTATCTATAGCTTTATGTACTATGTTGTACACACCAACACTTTCTTGTCTTTGCTCTACACTTTTGACAGGTACAGTAGTACACATATTTGTTTTCTAATTATAAAATAGAATTTTAAAAGTTGTAACTTAAAACACATTAATTAATGGGTTACATAAATATTGTACATATAAACAGGATAGTGAATGTTTTAGCCTGTTTATAATCAGATAGCTCTTTATACTAAACACACATCTAGGACAAAAAACAAAAAAGTCCAAAACTCACACACGTCATGGGGACATTACATTGACTTACATTTATTTCATTCCTTTAACTTAGAGACTACTTGCCTAAACTTAACCTTCACCTTAATCTTAACCTTAAATTTTTTTTTACCTATTTCATTTGATGGATTTACATCATGGGACCTGTTTTTGGGACGGTCCCCATAAAGTGAGTGTGTATACAACTTTTGGTCCTCACAATTTGATGAATACACACACAGAATGATATATACACTGCACCAGAATTTTTAGTTCAATTTAAAAAAACAAATCACTATATTTTTTGTGCAGCCCAAAATCACTACAACAGTTATCTGTTTAAGATTCTGAAGATTGTTAGTTTAGAAAACAGAAATGTTCAGATACGACTTCGTCGATTTGGCATAAATATCTGCCAATGTTGGAACTGAAAATAGCTTTTATTAACTCTCAAAACATAGTTAACGCGTTCAAAAATTGGTCATTTAGTAGTTATGCAAATACCTTGAACTCTTAATGCAATAAGAGGGGAAATATTATGCCATTTTATGCTCAGTAAAGAGTCATCACTCAGTAAAGAGTCTGATTACATCTAAGTAAAGACCCAGCCAGTGATCGATGCTCAATTCATTTCAGAATCAATACTTGATCCCAGTATCGGTTCAGTCCATCACTAAATGTATAGTATTTAGTTTCAGATATATGATTAAACTAAATGAGATGTTTCAAACAGATTTGGATATTTTAAGATTTCCTGTCTCATCTTAAGCTAAATGTGTTACTTCAAGAGCTCATGAGGTTTAGTCATTTGTACAACTCCTGCATTGTTCCCTTTTTAATTAATATTGTATATGTGACTGAGCTCCCTTATGAAAGTCCAAATTTGAAATAAATACACTACCAACCATTCCTTTCATTTATACAGCCAATTTGAAGAAAGCACACACTATAACTCTGTGAGTATATGCATACTCTATCCCAACTCAGGGCTCTAGCTTGCAAACCTTGTCTTCATTAAATTGATTTTTGCCACCCACATTCTCCATTTTTTGCAAAATCTAGCCGCACTACACAACAAGAATGTGAGAAAATACACATTGATAAAAGAGCATCGTTGTGCATCCAGACCCCAAACCTCTGTTGGCATGGGAACAGTTAGTTAAGGTTGGTACGCCTCAGAGGTGAAAAAGCAGTGCATCCGCCCAGGGATTTGAAGGAGACAACCGCAGTACCACTAAGAAACAAAATGAGTTCTTCTTGGGTGAAAATGGTGATGTTATGCGTCGGCAAGCACCAGCTGTACTTGTGAATCAGGAAATAGAGCAATTGGGTGAAAAAAAACAATTGGTTTGGGTATAATTGCTACACATCTGTGACAATCTTGTGACAGCGCCTGACATCGTTACTTGCTGAGGTCATAACTTGAATAGGGACAAGTGACAGTTGTGTTGGAGTAAAAAAAAAAAAAAAGATAAAATTATACCTTTCCCAACGGAACATTTTACTGATATATTTAAAGTAGAATAACACTGCCTTATGCATATTCCAATTTTTCGCACCAGCTTTTAAATGAGCCCCATTTGTCTCTCTGGATCTTTGAAGACTTTTCCAATGACATAGTTTTCTCTATTCTGTCCTTTTATTTGACTCTGTATTGGGTTTCCATGGCAGCAGAACGTCTTGTCTGTGTCAAGATGTCCACAAAACAAAAAGATAGAAAGAACACATTGGTCATGAAAATTCGCTTCAAGTTTTTGACAACCAATTAGCCCTGTACCCTATGAAAATTGTAAAAAAAAAAAAAGAAAAAAAAAAAAGCATTTCTATTCTTATATTTAAAAAAAAAAAAGGAAAAGAAAAGAAAACATCTACTTATATTGCTATAATGATTGAAAATGACAATAGTGTGTGAGAGTAGGTGCGTGTTTATAGAAAAGAATGCCTTTATTGTCATTGCACAACCTGCACAACGAATTTAATAAGCCCACCCACAGAGGACATAAATTAAGTTCATAAAGTACAATACATCAAAAAGACACAGAAAACATTTATCACATTTTAGGCCAAGAACCACCTTCTTTTATGGTTTCAACTTGAGTTTGATTGACAGGGCTAACAGGCAATAACCAAAATATAAATGCTGATCAAAAGTTGCAGACGAAATCCTATGATGTATCTGGAATATATCTTTGGATCAGAGTTAGGGTTGGACATGAATGAATAAAATGAGTATGTATGGTGTCTCTATATTTGAAATACTTTGGTGTTCTATGTTCTGAAATTAGTGGTGGTCTTGTGACAGTATCTAATACAATGCACACATCCACTGGCTTTCAGTGCATCTACGCATAAGCATGTGAGGGTTTGTCTAGCTTCACATCCTCAGTGATCACAGGAGATAATACTAGTGGAGCTATATATACATCACTTCAACGTATGTTTTTATACAGCCCAAAATAACAACAGCAAAGGTCTCAAAATGGTAAGTGTATCTTAAACAGTAATCTTTAATCTTAGAGGGCTGCGGTTTCATGAGGAACATAGAGTAGCACATAGTTTCATTCAACAGGTTACTGCATTAACAGGCTGCTCTAGAATGCTCTGTTCCACCTTTTGATGTCATGAAGTGGTAGTTTATACTAGGGGTTGCACGAATACTCCATTTTAGCAATTGAATACAAGTGATTCACTGTGTACACTGCAATATCCTTTGTCACCCTTTGAAAATTTGTCATACTTTGTTTTTATAATTTTTTTTCAATATTTTCAGTTCTCGTGAAAAAAAGCAAAGTTTAACTAAAGCAAAAACTATTGCTGCTGCTTCAAAAGTGGCCAAATACAAGTCTGAAAACATATTCAAATGTTTTAATGAAGGTGTATGAACCACTACCTGTATTTTCAATTTATAACATCAATAGTGCAGTTTCCAATTGTGAGCAGCTTTAAGTGCTTAGTGTGTTTAACATGTGTGATGGAGAGAATATATATTATAATGAGGAAACAGCCTAAACAATTTCCACGTCTTTAAAACTCTTGTCACTCTGTCCCAGGTCACCCTTGAAAAGAAAATTTCAATCTCATATGCACACCGTGTTCTCTACTGACCCTGCTGTTGCTGGACTGGGATTTTTTTTTTTTTTTTTTAATTACCTTACATTGTCAAGTTATTTCAAATGAAATGATACAAGATAAGGTGATTCATGAGCATTAGTCATGTTTTGACAGAAAAGGGCTAAATGGAGAAAGGGTAGCACTCAAGTCAAGAGCGAGACTAAATTTGTTGGTTGCTGTGATACGGTCCCACTTTCTCTTGAGATTTGACCATTGGAGACCTGGATGTAGCTAACTGGCAGCACATGAATGTATCATAATCCCTCATCAGCATTTCATTTGCATAATGCAGCAGAAATCTGTTTTACTTTGAACTTGAGACTAAATTAAGATCCAAACAAGAATCAGCACCTCCAGGCTTTTCTTTGGTACTCAGGTAAAATGTAACTTACATGGGCAAAGTCATTGGGTCTTTGTGACTGGACTGACAGCTTCTGAGTCTTTGAAAAAAAAAAAAATCTTCTTGATTTCCATTAATTTACATATTGTTCTCCTGCTTTATTTTTTGTTCAAATAAAAATATCTTTATTCCTTCTTTTTCTCTCTTACAATGCTGTGGTTTGTGAAAAGCACCATAAATATTTATTCTGAGCATTAGTTTTTAGAAAACAATATACAATCTGACACAATAAGACTCTAGGGCTAAGTTTAAGATGAGGTTATGCATTAAACATGTTCTGATCAGAGCCAGCTCGATCTCACTTCTCCAGCTGTCAGTGAGCACTTGTGTCTGCAACTGTCTCCTAAGCTTATCAATGATTTCAAATTGCTCCTCTCCCTCAGATCTTGGCGGCAGAAGCAGCAGCAGCAGCCTCAGCATCAGTGGCAGCAGGAGGTCCAATCACCAATTAAAGCAGGAGTCCTGATTTCACCACTGAAATTCCCTTTGCAGGGTGAATCATTCTGAAATTTGCATATCGAAAAACCATCTTAAACATAAAATAAACCAGTATGTGCCACAGCAGTGCACATCAATCCACCCCCCATGTACTTACAGCTCAAGGCAATGCCATCTGCTTTCTTCTCACTGGGACCAAAACCCAAACAGGACAGAGCATTGCCAATCACATGATCAGGAATGCTACAGAGGAAACCTTAATGAAGGAAGCAAGTCATTGAACATCTGTTCCATTCCCACTGCTAAACAACAACTGGAGCAAACTCACTTCATAAGTTATTGGAGGTTGCAGGCAAATGTCAATGCGTGGCTGCTTTAGTCTAACATTTACAGAATAATCAGTTTTTCTTTCTAGCCTTATATCATGCCAATAACTCAACTTTAATTAGTTCTGCTTGAAATACTCAGAATCGCAGAAAGCTTATTAAAAGAGGGACCAAGTTGCAATTCTTCACTGAGCCATTTTTATTTGTTTTATTACATGAATTAATCTGTTATGAAAGGATTTTCTTTTCCCAGTATTCTGCTTCAAGATGACTAAACTGCTTTGCAAATTGTGCAATTAAATATGACTTACAAAAACATTTTTTGCTTCTTCTTTTAAACGTCACATTAAGCATTACATTAAATATTCACTGTTTTTTGCCAGTGTGTGTTTTAGCATAGCCTAAGCATTATCCATATTTTCCTTCATTAATAATGTCATTTAATCGCCCAATCAATCAATAATTTGTTTAAAATATATGTAATGGCAGAGAAGAGACTGCCACCTTTTCTGAACACCTCACACAAATCAGATTCTTGTAGGTCTTAGCTTACCCACAGGAGGACAGATTTAGCCTGGATGTTTTATACAGTGAAGAAATGAGCTGCTCCTATATTCAAGCTACTGCAGGCTTATCTCAGATATAATCAGTCCCATGATGTAACTGTCTCCAATGACGATGCCACGGACAGCAGAGTGCTCTTTGAGGCTTCCAAGTCTACGCCCCCAGGAACTATGTTAAGGAACAGTTTTTAATTTTCCTCTTAAGATAACAAAAAACATGATTGTCATTCATATCATGATCAAGCTTGTCTTTAACAGCCTTTTACAGACAAATCCTAATTAACATGATGCAAAAGCAGAATCACAATATTAGAGACAGAAAGATAAAATCACCAAAAGAGCTATAGAAACTGAAATGTCACCATGGTAAATATTTTTCTCCCAAGTCTCAACTGCTTGATATTCATACCCAAAAGCTGCAGCTACAACCAATAATGGAAGTAAAGCACGTTAAGCTAAATTGACAACAGCTCGAGCCAAACTTCTTAGACTATGACTCCGTAATCACAATTCACAGCTGCACAGTATGGATCAAAAGACAACGTGTTCACAATTTAGCTGAGCATTTTGGAGATACACATGCATGCAGAGTCCAGGTTTACTTATCAAAACTTCAACAATCATATCAAGAGCACTATTTCTGACAAAAATTAAGATTCAAGACTAATTTGATGCACAATATTGACATAGACCATGACATATTGGACTGCGTTCCAAATCACTCAATGACACATACCAATTTTTTTGCTTGTGCATTTTTAAATATATATATAAAGGTTTTCTTTTTTTTTTCAGCAATGTTGAGCAGTAATGACATTGGTCAATTGAATCAGATTATATGCTCAATTAAGTCAAACATTTTCTGGAACAAGTTACCGTATTACAGAGAGAACATGTGATAAAACAAATTGAAAAATACAACATATATAAAACTCATCTCAGTTTTCCCCTGGGCCATTCGGGTTTGCGTTAACATATTATAAATGACACATGCAATCAACTAAAGCTACTATCACTTCAGCACATCTGGCAAGGACTCCATCATTATATGCAACACCTTTTCAATATAAAAGCTTTTCTTGGCTGTCTCTTTGACTTTGCAAGATATGCCAGATTCAACCCACAATAATGCTTACAAAATCTTATGGGAATACATAGTTTTCTTATGTACTCATGCATGCAGCTGTGTCGAGTCCACTGGTGAGGGTAATGCTTCATTCTGCATGACAGGGAACATCTGTGAGTCTTTCCACACAAAGACTCAAGATTATGGTTTAGATACACGAGGATGTAACTCAGATCAGCTTGAAAAGTTTGGGGATTAGAGCTAAGCTCATTTTATTGCCCTTGGAAGCATCAGATAAGAAACAACAGCTGATCAGTGCAGGCAAAAAAACTAAATAATGATATATAACAAATTTATATTGGATTGTCTTGTCACTGCAATAGAATTGTCTCTGAATGCATTATTTAATATTATGTGATGGCTTGCTAATTCACCTAAAGCAGGAGTTTTAAAGTCAAATGATTGAAGTAAGAGTTTATCATTAAAAATAGGCCTGACTTTTTTATATTCTATATTAATAAGACTATTAGCCGATATAAGCTTAAAAAAAACATATGTTAAAATATGCCCTCATCTATTTTTTACGTCATGCACACACATTTAATTTAAAAATGTAAATGGGTAACCAGGGTCAAACTCCTCTCCAGAAAAAGTTTGGACAGTTTGTATGTTGCTGTAGATTTTGGAGGGTTTATTGTCACTTCACAAAATATTTGAATAGTGGGCCACTATCAGTAAGAATCAGAAATCATCATGGATGCTGCATAAAGCATTTGCATTAGTCACTATTAGTTAATCCAAGCAAATTCTAATTGAAAATTGCAACTCAGTTTTTTTTTCCCATTGCCAGCCACATAACCTATAAACTAAGTAACGACAGTAGGTTTCTGTATATCTGTGCTGTTTTAGAGTTCATCTTCTGATCATGTGTTTTAAATGAGCAATTTGCTTCAAATTAATGTTAATTTTGTGACTAAATAGAACTGAGAACATATTCTATATAGATTTTCTGTCTCAAGCGCAGAGCTTTAAGCATTCTTTGTGTGTTAATTAAACTAATTGTCATTTGGGAAATTAGATCCTTGGGTGAGGGATTAAAAATGAATAAATAATAATGGTGTACTAATAATACAGACGCAATCAAGACATAATGTTAGTTTTACATCTTTTGAGTGAAATGAAAGAAAAAGCATTATTTCATGATGGAATAAATAAAAATAAATAAATAATAAATAAATAATAAATAAATAAATAAATAATAAATAAATAAATAATAAATAAATAAATAAAGGGATCAGAAAAATGTAAGTATAGAACCATTATAGAAATCTCTATTCTAATCTCTCTTTCATATTATTTCTGTTAAGCATTAGTTTTTATCACAACTGCACAACTGTAAGCCTTTGGCGTCTGTTTAGCTTTACATTTCTTACTTTAAAGTGACGGGAACAAATAAATTGTTGCTACAAACCTACATTGAACAACCGCCAGACATCCAATCTTTTTCAGGAGAGTGGAAAATAGCTACTGGCAATAAAACCATGCAAACAATGTCGCTACTCTGCATCTATTTTGGTCCAGATGGATAGTTTGCCGATAATGCTGAAGTGGAGAACCAATTTCTGCAAAGATGGCACGCATTAGGTCTGCCACTAATAAATTACCTGTTTCTAAGTGCTCCTCAGTTGTTATTTTTCCCTTGGCAAAGTAACAAGGTTCTGAAGACTGCAGTCATTATTTTTTTGTGTGAAGATGGCATATTAATCAAGATGCGTGAGAGAGACTGGTGAAAAGGTTAGAGCGGAATAATTGATAGATATGGAGGTAGTCATCTACAGCCAACAGCAACATGACAGACGCTGTAGAGAAGAAGTGAGCTACTTTTTTTAAAGGTGTTTTCAGTTCAGCAAGATAAATATTGATTATTGTAAGAAGGTTAGAAATAAACAGATTTTGTGATTAGACTGGATTTTAGAAAGGAAATGATCATTGTGGCATGCAATGTTATAAAGTTCAGAGTGTGACAAGGTAGAAAATTTTGAAAAAGAGTGGCTAGTCTAGGGGAGTTAGTTGGTGTGGGAAAAGGGGTGTATAGGGCTGTACACAAATATATTAATAGCAACAAAAATAATACAATTGTAAGTTGCATAACAATATTTTTCTTGCACAAACAAACTTCCAGTAATGCACAACCCACTTAATACTAATGGTGGGAAATATGAACCTGAATCTCCAATGTGTTTTTGTGAACAAAATGAAAAGGTTTTCATAATTATCAATTCCATTACAGTATTATGTGAGAGTGTTTTGGTACGAATGAATCACTTTATTTATGTGTGTAAATGGTTCTCTTTCTTTGCTACTATCAAGCTTCACATTTGCATTTCATAACAAAAAAAAATAGACACAAAGCATGGTAAATTAACACAATAAATCCAGATACTTTATGACTGTGCATTTATAATGTATTTATATCCAACTCACTTACTACAGTAAGGCAAAAGAAACCTTGACAGGCAGAGCAATGCCCCAGAACATTGTTGTGAGTCTCCAGAGCTAACCACTGCACGTGCACACTCCAAAAATGGATACGTAGCCATGTTAAATAATTTCTCAAAGCCCAAGAAGAACAATTGATTCAATTCTTACACAACCCAAGAGCACATGTGGTTCAGTGACCGGAGAGCCACAAAAGCATAGCCTAGCACAACATAAAGGCTACATGAGACATTCCAATCATGCGACTGGACGTGTCAGATCCCATGGTGCTTTTGCTGTTATCATAAAGTGCACATAATTCTAATCTTCTCTTGCCTTAATTCTTGCATACATTAATCCCTTATCATTCCAGTCTGGTTTTCTTAAAGCTGAATCTGCTTAAATGAGGACAAACATTTTTCTGAACTCTGAATAAGAGACTCTCCAATTTTAGCCTCTGGTGATGTACGATTGACTCCAAAAATTAGTCAAACAAAACAACAACAAAAACAAAAACATGGTCGTAATAACAAGGGTAGAGACCATGTAAATGTTTGAATGCTTAATGTTCTAGTAGCGTGGTAGTTTTTATTTTATCAGATGGATGGTAAACAAAAATAAATTTAGAAACATGGTAAGGACCCTGCAGCAGGAAAAGTGAGAGGTTTCTTTTGTCTACTGTGGTCAATGTACTCTTCACCTCTACCTACAGCACAACCCTGATGTATGTGACAGGTAACAATGTGATCATAGCACGCTCTGTGAAGGATTTGAACATCTTAGCTCTCTACCGCCGAGCAGCTGGTCTTCTGTTTGTGTTTCCACTCGAGGAACGGGAGAAAGGAGCAGGAAGGAAAACACAAAAGAGTGAGAAATTCCTCCGACATGTTTCATAGAGCATTTGCCATCCATAATGTCACTACGGTACATATCTCAATGGATAATCGTTTTACTGACTCCTTGTGGCAGGAACTATAGATAGGTATGTAGAATTATTTGTGCCCTCAATTTGTGACAAAATTTACTTTTGATAAAACTGTTGGACATGATGATCTCTTCCTAAAACCAGCACCTGCACGGATCACGGGTCAGTGCAAGTAAAGAGCTCAGTGAGGGAATTCTGAAGGGTCAGAGTGCATTAACTGAGAATGAGAAAGGTGTGTCCCATCTGCAGGTTAAAGACTGACAACACATGTTCACTCATTATAGATTCTTTCTCTTAGAGACACAATCTTCTAAGCTCTGGTGGATACGCATTGCTCCCACCACACATAGCACAGCAAGAACAGACCAGTTAATCCTAGGGATTTCGACGAATTATAAGGAATGGAGTTAGTTAGGCAGATCCAAGCCCAATAATGGACAAATCAATCATTTTGTGTTTTGGCTTATATTTAGATTTGCATTAAGTGATGGACTGATTCCATTTATCTGACTTACTTTTGATCTATTTCTAAGAGACCGTGGAGGATATTTCTTGTTTCTGTTTGTAAATGTTTCTCCCTATTTTTCCAGTGACCTTAAAGTTGTCAGAAGTCGTCTGTGAAATGCATCTTCTTTACTACTTTCCAGTGTCTGGGAGTGGTATGGGATAGACATTACTCTTGTTTACAATCTTTTGGTCACATACAGTGATGTGCACATGATGCCCATGTGAGCTGAGCTGCATCTTCACGGAATACATCATGCTCACTGTTATGCAATAATTATGAAATTGTACAACTGGAACAACAAAAGAATAATTTTATGACAAGCTGAACTAGATACAATTTGGAACCAACACACCTTTCAATCATCAGATAAATAAAATAAGCTACTAATTACCTCAAGATAAAGCAAACAAGATCATTTGCGACATTTAGCTCACAAATCCGAGTCAATAAGATCAACCTAAAGACGATGAAAGAAGGCTTGGTTAAAAATCAATTTCTGATTAAAAATGTTGCATAATCGCTGGTTATAAACACGTTTTACGGTCCAAAGAGTATCAAAAGCACACCTTGAATGAGACTTCAATGATTTGAAGCCTGTTTGAACACGGCAGGTGAGTTGGAAATGAGAATGCACACAGGATAGAAAAGATCAGCAACAACCACCTTGTGACAGCACATCACTGGCTGTATAAGAAAAAAAAAGCAAGACTATAATGAAAATAAATAAATAAATAATAGTGCAAATTTTTGTCAAGTATCAGGCAACACAAAATGAACAGTCGACAAAAGCACACTTAAAAAAGATTAGAACTGCATATTAACAATTATTTATACTACACATATTTAACTGACTTTTGAATGTTTCATCTGGTTCTGACATTGTTTCCCATCAAAACCACAGCTGAAGATTTGTCTGAAAGATATTTTTTCTCTCTAAGCCTCAGAAAACACTTTTCAGAATGTCCTAGATCTGTGATGTCATAGGTAGATGTCTGAAATTTTACATTGTTTTTAAATCCATAAATTCTAAACTAATTTGAGCATTTCTGCAGCATTAGAATATTAGACAACAATATTTGATTGTTTTATCCTGTGTAATTTTCTTTGGCAGAACTTAAAGTTTGCTTTTAATATTTGATTCATGTTGTAATTACCAACTGTGTTTATATGTTGTACCTTGTTTATCTGCCTTTGTTTGTAAAGCGTCTTTGAGTGTCTAGAAAAGGCTATACAAATAAAATGTATTATTAATATTATTATTGTTATTCCTGATGTAGGAAGCATTGTCATGTGTGCTTTACCTTTTATTGATTCTGTTGCCTTAAGAGACCATGGATAAACAGATATAAAAAGAGCAGTACAAATATTGTCCTCTTGTCAATGTGAGTTTCATTCTAACATCAAAAAGTCCAATGACCAAAAGAGAAAGATACGAGAAAAAAGTATGACAGCCTTGACAACAAATACTTTAGCAATTCATTAGGAACCTTTGTGCATGTATGTGAGAATCAAGCTAATCCATTAGCACAGCGCATTTGAATAAAGAATGACTCACCTCACGCAGGGGCTTTGAGTGATGTTTCTCTGTGAGAGACCGAGACGCACTGAGAGCTGTGAGAGCAAGACGGTGCACCAGCATCGCACCACTGTGGCAAAAGCTACTGCTGCTACTGCTACTGGCAACTGCTGCGAGAGAGGAAAGAGAGAGAGAGAGAAAGAGAGGAGCGACAGAGAGAGAGAGTCCCACCTACATCCAGTACATACAATGATATAAGGCTGCTTCAGAGACGAAGAAGAAATTTACACTGATTTCATTCAAGCAAAGACTAATCATTATAAAGTGCAAGAGATTAAATTATGCAAAAGTTGTGGATGAATGGCTTTGGTTTTAGAACCGGGAAAAATGTGGATGCACGACACTCCTACTTCCAAATGCCAAAGACAAGACTAAAATCTGTATATAGATAAATAGATCTATACATACAAAATATATATATTTACATTCTGAGCACTAATAACAGTAACTTTGTTTTAAATGTAATGTACTAAGATTTAGTTTGTGTTTTAAAGTAAAAAGTAAACATAGATTAACTAATAAATTTAAAAAACTAAGTGAATCGTCATATATAATATATATCCTAATATACGTATATAGATATAGATATACCTATACATATACTTATACATATACACCAGGCCATATAAAATGATGCAGTTCAGACTGAAATGGAGCACTAGTGCATTCACTTTAAGTGTCACATCTTTGCCTTCAGTCAGACTGTGCAGAATCTCATGAATGGGGAATTAGAAGAATGGTTTTCATTGTTCAAAGGCAAAGCAGGCAAGAGGCTCTGCAGTGCTAACCATTACAGATACACAGCTATTTGATTTGAGCGTAAAGAAACATTTTATTCACTATGTAACAAGATTTACATTTTGTAGAGAAAGTATTCTTGTTGTGCCTTGTTTCAATATCAAATTTTGATTCTATAGATTTGGCAATAAATAAACAAAATCATTATAATCATAGTCATAATCATACCAATAATCACATATTTCTGATCATAGTTACCCATCCTGGTACTTAGTTTTGAGCAGCAGGTCTCTTACAGCTGCTTGGACAATGACTTTGCGCTAACTCTTATTTCAGTTTTAAAAAGTAGAACAAGGGTAAGTGTTTTGGCTGCCTGCAAACACCTTCTAAATCATGTGAGCATCTATAGCCACAGGGACCGGCTGTTCTTGTCTTCATGTTCAATAGAAATAGGTCAGAGATCCAGTTCTTGGATGTCTAAAGCCTTAAAGCGAGAACTTGACTGTCTGACAGTGGTTTGAACAAATGTTGAACATATCTCTCAAACAGCTTTAAGTCTTTAAACAGTAATTTATTACAATGGCATGCATTGAAAATAAAATGAAAGTTATGAACATTGTTGTGTTGGCTGACCACAAGCTGCTATTTGTAAATTATTTTAAAACATACATTTATTTTACTTTTTTATGTGTAGCATTCAGTACAAACTGACTGCAATGCATCTTTTATATTGTAACATGATCATGCTGTTCTGCCTTTCAGTTTACTCTCTATTTGGAATTTGGCTTGACAGATTGAGGAGTTGCTTTCCTTTTATGTCAACAAAACAAATATCTATTTTTGTTATATTTTGTCTTTCTATCTTTCTTTCGTGGAACCCAGGAGTTTGGAAACTGCTTTCACATTTTTACCAATTAGCTTTTTGTACAGAAGTATAATAGGCCTCCAGGCTAGAAACCTGCAATGTGCAATTTCCCGATTTAGCTAAGTTCTGTAATTGTTTGTGCCTGTTAAAAAAAAAGAAAAAAAAAAAAAGAAAGAAAATCACATTTTCTTTCATTAATCAAGTAAAACACAAATTTTAGTTTTGTGTTAATTTGACAATACTAAATAATAAAAAAATAATAAAAAAAAATCTATCAACTTTCTCTTTTACAATCCATTCCAGTCTTGCAGTGGAGGAGTTTCTTTATTACTGCTCTGCTGAAGGTCTTTCAGTAAAAGGAAACCATTCACATCAATGTCAATAGTGTAAATTTAGATAGATGTGTTTGATTCAATCTGCCTCTTTTAGTTCCAGAAGAGAAACAAATGACTCATCTGGTATGGGAAGGGTCCAGGTCCTCTGTATTAAAGGGCATCAGCGATCAGCAGCCTCTGAAACAACGTGTGAATGGAATTCCTTCTTTTCAAGAAAAGTTGCCCATGAAGAAGATTTTTCTTCTAAGCTGGCTGGACTAGAATTATGTTTTTAGTTTTTATTCCCACTGGCCTATTGTTAGTTTTAAAAATGTTTTAAGCCTAATCTTACAGGGCACATATTATGCTTTATTTATTTATTTTTTATATTGAACTAATTCCAAAACATGGGTGCTTGGAAACTAAATGCTTTCCCTTGCATTTAGACTCTAACCACCAAGAGTCCAGTGCTGAGCCAGCTCGCTATATAGGTACTATAGGCAAATGCTTAAGGCGCAGAGTGGTGAGGGCGCCAACTGATACCCCCGAGATGCTGAGCTCAAAGAGTGATTGACGTCTGATACATGCATCTGATCATTCACAGCACAAAGTCAAATCAAAGACCCTGGATACAGTTTGAAGAGAACATATGATGCCAAGCATGTTTATGCAGCGTCCGCTAATTGCATAATTTCAGCTTCTGTCTGAGCACGAGGGATATCTGGCTTTCTTCGGCCAAAATACGATATACGTTAAATGTGTCTTTAGATTGCTGTGTGGTTAAATAAAGACTTAAGCAACTACCGGTATATAAATCCTCACAAGCAAATATTTAACAGCAAAGGTCCAAAAAGCCTCACATCATCAGCCATTTAGCTCAAATGGATGAGTGAGTGATCTGCAGTGCGAAGAGTCTGGGGATCGAAACTTGTGTCAGTATTTTTTAATTTTTTTTCTCATCTTTAATTTTGTGTGTAGAGATAAAATAGTTACATGAGAGTATATGCTTCTGTTTCATATATATGTAAGCAAAGTGAATTAAAAGACATCTTGAAGTAAAAGTTTGGTTCACACTGCGCTGAGCTGAAGTGAATGCCATGTTTCTTGAAGTAAACAGGATTGGGCACACTGATTGTTATTCTAGAACTGGGAGAAGCTCTGGTTTATATTTACAAACCGGTAAATGTAAGCTGTTACTCTGACACATACATCACATAACCTCTGCAGTAGAATGTTGTGTTCAGTGGTGTTGAACGCTGAGACCAAAAGAACCAGAATTTAGATCGTCAGCAGTAAATAGCAAATCACTTGCAACTTTAAAAGGTGCAGTTTGAGTGCTATTGTAAGATATAAATTGAGACTTGAAAACCAAAATTGTCATGTAGGTGATGACGAGACTGTTTAACAACTTTATCTAGTATTTTGAGATAAAGGAAGGATTTGGAATAGGTTTGTCTCAAGCAGGTCAGGATAAAGGTTAGACTTTTTCAGATTAACAACTGCTTAGTTGAAGAGCTTAGGTTCATAATGAAGTAAACTTGTAATACTAACGCTGAATGTACACAGACTGCAAGGCGGGTTCGGTCCGGGACACGTGCAGGTTTTTGCAAAGTGCCTGTAACACCAGATGCTGTCAACTGCGGTCCGGTTTCGTCCAAAGCCACGCTGATTCACGTAGATTCCCGCGAGAACGCTAGTATAATGAATTGAAAACCGCCCCAGTCCGCTGCGGTCTCCGGGAAAAATAGACTTCATGCGGATTCTTTCCGCTGACCCGCGCGGCTCACACACTCGCATCCGCATTCCTCGGAGGTCCGTGTATGGCGCAATGGTTATAAGCACTTTTTAAGTTCTGCGGGACCCGCGCAGGTCCCGACCCGCACCGAACTCGCAGTCTGTGTACATTCAGCGTAAGAATATGATCTAAGGAGACTTTCTTTGAGGAGTCTACTTGGGATTGGATCGAACACGCAAGTTGAGGTTTTAGAGGACATATGGCTGTTTGATTTAGAGCTGCTAATCTGCCAGTGGATTCAAATGAGACCCTAAGGGCAATTTCATTTTGTTCATCTCTAATAGTAATCATTTTTTAATTTAAAATGTCAGAAAATCATTTGAACTGAATGTTCTACTGCGCTGTGCCTATCAGTCTGTCTATGGTGCTGAAGAGAAACCTTTGATTATTTATTGTTACTTCTATTAGATTGACTAGTATTGACTACGCAAACATCAAACCTGATTACAAGACAACAGGCAGGTTTCCCATGCTTCCAGAGATTGCTCTGTGTGCGATCAGAGGTACGGTCGTTCTAATTTCCTAACCATTTGTTTATGTGAACGCAGTTTCTCAGGGTACCATGGAGCAGATTGCCTTGGCTTAACAGCTTTCTTTTTTCGCGGAGCTAAAGCATCAAGTTTTCAGGGAATCCATGGTGCTGCTATCACCCATTTGATCACTTGCATTAGCATTGAAAATCTCCTTAGCTCTTTAACATAACAAGTCAATTATAATGCTCTGCAAAATTCTAAAATAAAGAAGCTAGAAAAGACAATCCATGCTTTTATCTATTCCTGGACTGACTAAAGTAATGCACTTCATGTTAGAGTAAACCAGTATGCTCTCCCAAAAATGTCAACTTTTGACAAACCATCAGTCACATCAGTTAACTCAGCTGCGTAACATGTAATCAAAGTCACAATATATAAGTTGGATGAATTTCAATGTTTCCTCACGTCTTTTATATTGGTTCAGCTGCTGCCTGACGAACTGTTCTGATACAAACCAATTGAACTTATGTGCAGACGACGCACCAGGCAATGGCTAGAGATCAGTGGGCACAAACAAAATAGTTGGCATCAGAAACCAACAGTCTGCAGATAACATTTGAGCATTGGCCTTTTGATCCAGGCTTATTTTTGTCCTGCCAGCACGACAGCTAAAAACTGCAGAAAGAATAGCATTCATGCTGTGTGTACATGAAGACAAAACAATTACTATTTGTTTCTAAAATCTGTTTATATAGTTAAACTGAAAGTTAATGTGAGTCAGAAAGACAGACAGGCTTGTCAAGGATTTTTAGGGGGAAATCTAGTTATTTTCTGTTTACTCTCCACAATATCACAGTAAATATTGTACCGTGAAATTAAAATTGTGATATGATCTTGCAGTTCCTGTCACAACAGCAGGGTTAGATGGTTCAATGTCTCTTCTTATTTCTTTTAGAGCTCAGCAGTCAGCAAACACTGATTAAAAAAAAACTTTATTGGAAATTCTGAAAAGTATGCAGTGCTATAATATATTAAACAATGGACATTATAAAATACATATAAATACCATTATAAATTAAACAACAGCTAATATATATATGCTTTTTTCAATTACGCCAAGCTGTGAAACATCATAAGTCAAGAAAAACATGTTAAAACAATATGCAAGACATATCTTTTCTGATATGTCCAATAAATGCATTATGAAATCATGCAAGCACATTTAAGGCATAATTGTGCAGGAATTTGGGTACCTTTTTATATCCATAGATTGGTGTTGACCGTAACTCAAAAGTAAGGTTACCTGGATGCTACTTAGATTCAATGATTGAAGATGACAGAATCTTCTGGCTTGGATAGAGATTAATAGTGCATTGGTTTGTATGCATGTTCTGCGGAATGAATCAAATAGATGTGGACACTAAGTCATTTGAACTTGCACATCTATCAGCAGACACAATGCATTTTATTTTTTCCCCCTTGATTTATGTTTCAGGGTGTGCAGAAAGCTCACAACTGTTCTCCAAAACGATATTCCAGATGCAGTAGACTCTATAAGCAGATGAAGCAGAAACATGTTTCAAGTAAAGATGTCACACAAACTGTCCAACTATTTGAAAGATTGACAATATTGTGCTGATGTTTTATCATTCAGTGCTGAAGTGTGATGAGATTTTATTGTGAGTAGTACAAATTGATTGTGTTCACTCACAAAAAGAGAATGGGTCCAGTCACTAATAGAAACCACCACCAGAGCCTGTCATATACTTCACAGTAGAATGTTTTGTTGACCATTCTGCTTTAAAGTTGACTAAAAATTACTTTGCCAATTACAAAAGTTAATTTTGCTTTGTGATATAACAAATCTAATTTTTTTCTGCTCGAACACAGCAGTAGTTCAGTTGTTACAGTCACGTTCAAAGAAACTGACAGATTTGTTTTTTGTCATTGGTCTTGTGTGTTATGTGCTTGACATTCTTAAGTCAAGCCCTTTTATTAAAGTTGGAGTGAAGACATGCCATGCTTTTTTTGCTTGCCTAGAAAATCCAGATTATATATTTAAAATACATCGTCTGGTCACCATTTTTATCTCCCAAGTTTGAGTGGGCATGACTGACAGAGACGTAAACTCTTCCTAAGTATTGCAAAACATGAGATCCCAGGCAACTTTTTTTTGCCTCAATTGACTGTTACTAGTCATTTGCTTTTATTAGTTAAAAAAATAACAGTAAATAAATAGCTGGGTATAAAACTACTTACTAGTATATATGAGGTGAAAAAGGTCTCTGCTGGTGGTGCTGAGGATGAGGAGGGCTGCAGAGCTTCATCTTTAGGAGGTACACCATAGAGAAATGTATTTAGGAGAAAGGCCTGAGATGATAATGTTCCAAACTGTGGGTAAACCGGTACACATGGGTGACTGGAATGTTTCAGATTATTAGTGAAATGCCTGCCCAGATCAGAATGTGTGCTCTTGAAGAGTTCTCATTATGAGAATAATACATCAGGCTTTGATAATACATCAGGCTTTGACCATATTGAATATTAACAGGGTAAACTATACAATAAATACTTGACTCAAAAATATAAATTTCTACTGGAAATAAAGTGTAGTCAGTAGGCCTACTGTACCTTACTGTGTTGCTTTTTCTTCTTTGAACTGCAAATTTTTGGATTGTTGGTACAGTTTTCAAGGCTGGTGACATATTTGGCTTTTGATTAATTTTCAATACTACCTCAACCCTTGAGGATCATCAGTTTTCACAAAAAGCATAAATACATGATTGTTGGTTACCATCGAAACAGGTCTTAAAGCCGTGCTGAATAGATGATAAATTGCAAAACTGTGAAAATATTTGACATTTAACACAGAATGTGTACAATTTTAATAGAATGGGATTTAAACACTAAGCCACATACCATGCCCTTGTATGTATTATGACTGGCTCTTATAATAATAAGCATTAACAGGAAAAGGTTGAGGAAATGTCCCACCTGTGGAACAATACCCAAGAGGTGAAAACATGACACTTAAATTATGAGCACACATATTTGTTGTGACCCAGGCCACATTACACACTTCAAAAATGTTAACAATCCTCCTGAAACACAGACTTTCTTTCTAGAAATGGTCCAGTCAGAGCCTAAAACCATTTAATAGTGCTGGGCTAATTAGGCTCACCAGAGGAAAACGCTTCAAAGCTTTTAGTGATTGGGTTGTGCTGAAAAATCTAGCTAATTAATTTTTTTTTTGTGTCTCTCAGAGCAATTTGAGGCCCACAGAAGCATGTCTGTTTATTAACATTTGAACCAACTCCATTGTATTGTCTGTTTACCTTGCTCCTCAGAAAAACAAAACAACTTAGCTTAAAATCACATTCCCATTGGGACTATAATAAAGTTGAATTTGAAGTTGAATGTGACTTTCAACTGATAATGATCATGATGATGATGATGATGATGATGATTTTCAATTCAATTTATTTGTATAGCCAAAATCACAACAGCAGTTATCTCAGCGGACTTAACAAGATGTTGATTTGGCAAACAAAATTTGTCAGAAAATCAAACAATGATGATAATGATGATGATTTCAAACTGATGATGATGATTCCTATTTATCTCAGTTCAGTATCTCCCACATTTCTGAATTTTTAGCTACATCATAGCAATGTTCTCTCATCATTAGTTTACTCAAGTTGTACTTGGACTGATTCAGGCATGTTTGCGTGTCTTGTGCTTTCTTGAAACTCCTGAAAATGCTCAAGTGCTTAGAAATTCCTGATATCACCTACCCCTATCCTCACTTGTTTGTGAATTTTTTGTAATGAAGAGGGTGGGGCTTATCAGTTTTGAACAGGATGTGGGATCTGTTACATTTCAAAGCTGTTTTAGATACATTTTGTGATTGAAATAAACAAACTGCAAATTATCTAATAGTTTATTGTGGTGGAAAGTAAAAAAATAATCCTCAACATTGAAACGTGGCGTTTATTTGACGTCGCCAACATATAAAAAGATATCTCGAAGAATACATAATGGCTTCTAAAACATGGCTTTTTCTATTGCCAAGAACAAACCAAGCCCCAGAACTTCCAAGCCTCATGGGTGCTTTTGTATAGTTAATTTGATGCACCACATTATTATGTTCATGGGAAACAAAGT
Source organism: Mugilogobius chulae (assembly GCA_038363315.1). NCBI lineage: Eukaryota > Metazoa > Chordata > Actinopteri > Gobiiformes > Gobiidae > Mugilogobius > Mugilogobius chulae. The sequence continues at coordinate 143,684 of JBBPFD010000684.1, forward strand.
AGGTCTCCTTTAAATATTACGCTGTGGAGTCCCAACATTCTAAATGCCACACATCCATTTTTTCAAAAATTATGCAGTGTGTGCTATTGAAATGTCACTGGAAAAAGCAAGGATGTAACAGTTCTGCACCTTTTGAGTAGAAGTCAATATACTGTCTTTCTATTGTTATTTGTTATTTTAGATTCATATTACAGTACCCAAATAAATAAAGTAAAATTATGTAACCAATTATGTTATATTATATTATAATATTATATTAATTATGAGCCATCTTGTGCTCTAACGCCTCCCGTTACACAGACGTGCCTTGTACACCAGCAGCAGTCCACTGCGGTCCGTTATTGCCCAAAGCCACGCGGATTCACGTGGTTTACCACGAGAATGCTCGTATTATGAATTGAAAGCCGCATCCGACCGCTGCGACCTCCAACAAAATAGACTTCCTACGGATTCTTTCTGCACACTTGCGCGAACTCTTGGACAACCACTCGTACTGCACCGGGGTCTGTGTACGAGGGCGCATTGGTTTTAAGCACTTTGTAAGTCTTGCAAGAGTCGTGCGAGTCACGCCTCGCACCGACCCAGTGTACGGCAGGGGTAAGGACATCAGGGATTGGCCTCCTGCTGGTGCCCAGAGTCAGGACAAGATATGGAGAATCAGTGTTCCAGTTTGAGTTGCGAAGTGTATGAAAGGTGCTTTATAAATACAGTGCACAAAGTTTCCGTGAAATAATGTTTGATTTTGTGGTCATAATAAGAGAAAATGTAGAAAAGTTCAAGGGGTGTGAATACTTTCGCAAGACACTGTAAATGTATTATTATTATTATCATTATTATTAAAAAAAACACACACCACACACAATATATATATATATGTATATATATATATATATATATATATAATATATAATATATATTATATATGTATATATAATATATATTATATATATATATATATATATATATATATATAATTATATATATATTATATATATATATATATAAAATATATAATATATATAACATACATATATATACTATAAACGCAATACATTTCTCAGTGACAATGTTCTAACTCAAAAGGCTTCCTTTTCTTTCACCAGTGAAATTATCAGAAAAAAATTCTTCTTGGGTTTCTGTCCTATTAGCTTGAAAACGTGACTGTCGGGGAGTTCTAGGAAATGTCTGTTTGTCCAACCCCTGACCAAGTTTAAACACATGCCATTACCAAAAAGGACTTGTTCTTCATGTATAGCTATGTCTTCCATCACAGGCAATTTTCTGGAGATGAATGTTTAAGTGGCTCAAGTAATTAACTGTGAAGGCCTGACATTCACACATTCAGCCTTGATTGATAATTGACTGGCCTTTCATTCATAATTATGTCCCTGAAGATTTTGCTGTCCATAGTGGCGATGGTGGTCTTACTCTATAACTAACATTATCTGAGTCTTCCACTGACAGTAAGTTCATATTAACGTATCAGGTCACTGTGTCATACTTGAAAAGTAAACTATATTAAAACAGCCATCACTGTCATGGTAAGCATCACATAGTCACTTACACTTCACTATCAAATAAAACGCAGCATATGTGTGGCTTTTTTCCTACACTAATTAGGGACTGATGTGCCATGCTGAAATGTGGCCAACTCTGTGGCACAGATCATTGTTTTGGTTCTCAATAATACCATCCCCAAGTGACCTTTCAGGTCAGTAAAGTTCACAGAGCATAGTGCACAACTTTCACAATAAACCCCACAGAGAACTATTCAAATGTTTTTTCAAAATATTACAAAAACAGTGTCAGGCTTTATTTCTTTCCACTTATTCTATTAGACCATGTTTGTGCTGTAATTGCAGGTGGTTGAAATTGAACATGCAACCCGTCAACAATTTCAGAGCACTTATTTTTTTTTTCATTGTTTTATTTTATTAATTTTTCTGTGTGTGAGAGGTGATATCTACGTGGAAAAAATTGCACTCCCCTTATCTGTGTGTATTTTTTTTAATATAATGTTTTAATATCTATGTATTCTCAATTTCTACAATACTCAGATTGCAGTAATATAGCCAAATAATAACAAAAAGTATATATTTAAAATTCCTGCTTGATCGTATATCCACAAAAATGCAATATATATAACTGAGATAAAATTTATGACACCCTCACATCTATTTCTAATTAAAATGGCTCAAATCACACACAGCGTATTGTATTTGGTGAATGAGACTTGCCCTTTCTAAACCTCATTTCACATTTTGTTGGTTAAACCAGCAGGCCCCGGGTCAGCTCATCCACCTGAAGGCAGAATATGTAAAGCTGAAAGTGCATATGACAGTTTTTTAATATAATCCTCTTTGAATATATTTGTAGATATGATAAATATTGATTTTGTTCCATAAAAGTTGCCAAAACGTATAAAAAACTTGATAAAACCATGCACTTTCTTGTGCTGTTTATCCGTTGCTAGGGCGCCCCCTGGAGCCGCGGGGATGATGTAGACGGAGGGGAACGCAGCATCAGTTCAGGCTGTTTTACATGTAAAACTAAGCATCTTTTTTATCAAATATCTGCACTGTCGCCTGGATTTGTAAAGAGCTAATTCTAATTGTTATTTATAGTTAAATTAGATATCAGAGTGCCATTTTGTGTGTTCACCTTTATTTTATTTTTTTTATATAGTTTATTGTTAGAATGATTCATTATTGTAAGTGGACAGACTAATAAGAGTTTGCTGAGTGGACACATTGTTTATTGCTTTCCAGACCAGAAAAGCTTTTTTAATGAAGGAATAAAGAAACCCAGCCTTCCACACGTGAATACAAAGCCCAAACACAGCTTCATCTGTGAGTCACATGTCAGAGGAGTGTTATACACCCGAGAACTCAAAGCATATGGAACTCAAAGCATTTGCACTGGTCAGACGCCCTTCTGCGCTCGCCTCCCGCACGCCCTCGTCAATGAGCCTCCCAGCACCTGAATACCCTGTTTGTTCACTACCTGTGAGCCCTTGATGGTCAACATGGCACATGCATGTGCCAAACTATTACAGTAGCAACAACACAGCACATGATCTCCTTCTCAGAACGCGCCTGGCTGGCATGACTACGCACGTGTAACGAGCCTTTCAGGTCAAATAACTCTCGCAACAAACTTTTTACTCATTGTGGATGTCTGACGATGTATGACGATGTCCGCTAATGTCCCGGTGAAGCTTAAAACACATGTCTGACGGAGAAATGGTGGAAAGCCAGATGTTCGTATCCACATCAGGGCTCTGCAGATCCACGGTAAAAGTCCGCTGTTCTGTTTCTTTCCACGTTAAATCCATTGGCCCTGACGCATTGTCTAAATCCATGAGTTGAATAAATCCAGTGTGCATTTCCAGCAAAGCATTTGCGTTGTTCTGAGAGTCAAAAACATGCTCAGTGCAGGAAACAGCCGCTGGAGTCTTCCTGTAGGCGCCGTTTCCTGCTGCTGACCAAATCTTATCGTTTTGAGTGATATGAAAAACACTTCTCTTCAAAAATAGGTCTACAAAGTTGATATTTCCAAGTTTGCCAAGTCGAAGTCCCGCTACTGTAAAATCCACGTGACATAAACAGTGTGTGAGACGCTGCTGCAGCCGGGAGGAGAGGAGAAGGAGGCGGCGCTGCTGGTGTTCCGATAAAAGTTTCTCTCCTCATTTATTTAGCACTCATAAACACATTTCAAGCAATTTTTTTGATAAATGACAGTGTTGCCTAATACTGAGGGAGGTGAAAATGTCCTGGCAGGAGCAGTAAGACTAGGAAACACCGATGTTTATAACATAATATTACATTGAAGTCAATGGAGAATTACGGACGTTAGTCAAGTTTCTCCCTCCACCTACGTCACCACCCTCTTCACAATAAATAGTATTTTTCTGCTAAACAATAAGACATTTTGAGAAACAAAGGTTAATATCTTGGTAAGCATTACTGTTGCTATGGTTTCTTGAAAATGGTCGCTAATCTGTCATATGGGCTTTAAACTGTCCTGGAACATGCAACTTGACAATGACACAAAACACACCAACCAAGGACTGACTAAAATGGAATGGCTAAAACCAAGCCATCTTAGTCCCAGTGACTACAAAAGCAAACTTCAGATTTATTTATTTGCATATGGTTGCATAAATGCCACTATACATTCACACTACTCATTTCATTTTTATTTATTAGTGTAGTGTATTAGTGAAGCTACAACTTTGTTTGATGTTATTTAAGTAATTTGTCTGCTTTTCTCACTAGTAACATGTAAAAGCGGACGTTTGGTGGTCACTAGAGCCTTAAAAGATGCATAAGTTTGCTAGCCGTTAGCAGTTTTATACACAACTTTTATCTACAATAAAATACTAAAAGGTTTGTAGACGCAACAATAATTTGTAACAAGGCTCTGACCTTTGCTAAATGTGATCGGTAGGTTCGTACCAGCTGACACTTTCTGGATCTTTCATAATTGCATTTTTGCCTGCTAATGCTAACGTCTATAGGAAAATCAACAGGAGAACGCTCCGGACTAGCTTAAAGGGATTGTACCTGATTTTTGCGTCCTTAAAAATGTAAACAAAAAGAAATATTTAATTTTAAGCTTCTTACTTCAGTCTACATGATTCGCTCACTTATGTGATAAAGTGAGGTTTGATGTCCACCCCTCCAGGGGTCACTGGCTATAAAAGGAGGCAGTTTCCACTTCCTCTGCCTCTGGCCTTACACACCCATGGCCCCTGTGTGGCTGTGTCCTCCATTTTTCCCAGGTACAGTGTCTAGTTTTGATGTAGCATGGAGCTCATTTGTATTTTAAATTGTAACTAGTGTTTGCTTAATTTAGCCCAGCAGTGTGGCAGTAGCTCTGGGCTGGGACGAGTCAGAGTGGAGTCTCTGACCATGTCTGCACCAGTGCATGTGTGGGAGTGCCACTTGCCCTGCTGAGTAGTTGTGCACCTAGCCGCGGTAGGTTTAAATGCAAGACAAACTACTATGAGCCTAGGCCATGTTTTCTGAATATAGTTTAACTTCCTAGATGAGAGCTGAGATGGAGCCAGTGCTGGCGCTGGGACTCTGTGGCCTTGCCTTTACATCTGTCATTCTGCCTTTTTGTCTGGATCACACCTGTTTGAAACAACATGACATTAACAGACTCTTTTAACAAAACTGTACTACCTAAACTTGATGGAACCAACTATTTATTCTAACTTATTGTATCTAAATAAATGTTCATATATTTTTCTACAATGGACCATGCCTTTCTTTCTTAAATGACGAACCTGTGTGCCTTGAGCTAGTTGTGTTTTTCTCCTTTTAAAAAGGAGTGGTGTTGTTGGACACTGTATAACTGACAGAAAGCTAATGTTAAAAAGAGGTGATAGAACCCTCGAAATGCCAAACTTAGCTAATGCATTCTGAGCTTTAGAATGTTTTTTCACAGCTGTTAGCAGCGAGGTGAGTCTCCATGCTAACAACAGTTCGCCACAATGCTAAAAACAAAAACAGAAAAAGTTGGACACAGACGGAATTTTATTAGAAATTGACAGGACTTTGCTGACTAATTTCCACCTGAATAAATACACTGACAAGATATCAGTGCTAGGGGGAATTTGTTTTAAGATATATTTTTGCAAAAAAAATCTAGTATAGTCCCTTTAAATCTTACCGAACTAGATCAGATGCTAAGTGTTCGACAGCATCAGAGTCGGACTGCTCGTCTACTAATGATATGTCTATGTTTGCTTTCATGCAGTTGTTACTGCTGTATGTATGTGCTGTTGCTGTTGTGGTTTAAAACTGTGTCTTTTACATGTGGCCTGAAGCAAAATGTAAATCAGTAGATTATTTCATGTTTTAGATTTAGAATTTTAATTGGGAACATGTATATTTTTTTTCCTTTAATCTTGTCTAATCCTCAACATTCAATAATTTATACACCTCCTTCGCATTTTTTTATGTTTTCATCCTATAGTAAGTCACAATATTGGTGCCTTTTGGGCTTTGTCTTATCAAAAGGCACAAACAGTAAAGCCTTTGACTTACAAGGGAGCAGATGAATAGATTAGTGAAGCCTCTCCCCAGTGTCTCAGATGTGAGTGAGTCCAGTTCTGCTCCCAGCACAGGCTTATACAAAGCCTGAGGAGTAAAAAGTAAACAGAACTGTGTGGAGATGTACCAACCCACATCTACTCTCATCTCTGTTTAATTTTTCCATCTATGCATTTGAAAGTTCCGATTGAAAACCAACTGTTAAGAATTTTCTGTCAAATCGATTTTAAACAATAATTTTCCTGAAAAGAAAGATGAAACATGACTAAGGGGATCTGCCCAGCTTAGGGCTGTACTACTGACAAAAATGAAGCCTTCTTTATTTGATGTCCCCAGAAGCAGTAACAGTACAGATTTGGCTTTGTTCAAGACATACAATCTAATAAGGCTGAGAAACTCAACGCATTGTAAAAAAACTGTAAATAAATACACAAATACATACTTCTTTATTCATAACTTTATGTCCTGTATCCAAGGCACTATAGTTACAAGTTTGAACAAATTAAAATAAAAGTTTTCTGCCCAACTCAAACCATGTAAAAACAACGTTGTCAAAATTATTGAAAGAGTCTGGTCTGCATCCTCATTTTCATCCCCAATACAATACTACAGATGTTTGTGTAAGTGAAATATTTCTACTGACTAATTGATGATTAATTTTGTCCTTAGCACAAGGTTAGAGAAATGCGCTGCCCTCAGTACGTGAACTCTTTAAAGTACAAGTACAAATCGTCTGTACACAGCTGTACATTGGATGTACTTAACATTAATTTAGTTTGTTTGCACGCACACCATCTTTATAGAATTAGATAACAGTTGTGCATAGTTTAAATTGAAAAGACTCAAATAAAAATGTGTGTTAAATTTCAAACAATGATAAAATTATGAATCATGCACTGGTTCAAAGCAGGATATGATATTTTTAGTGCTGTCAAGCAATTAAGGAAGAGATTAATTAATTATGATCTGTAATTATAATTAATTATGATCTGTAATTAATTAATCTAATTAATCAATTTTTAATCTCACCTAAAATTGCTGGAAAAAACACTAAACTTAAGTGTTTTTGTTTTGTTTTTATCCAATTTGATTAATTACATTATTGTTGCAGATAGTAAATATTAATATATTGCAAAAAATGAAGACATTTGTTGCTAAGTTGTCAAGTGGAACAACCCTTATATCCACTTTGCAACTCGCAAATGGAAACAGTAAAGTTAAAGATTTCAAAATAGATTAATGTGATTTAAAAAATTACTCGATTAATACGTCTGTAATTAATTAATCTCAATTAATGCACTAATTTGACACCCGTAGATATGATATCACATTTGTGTGTCTGGTATGTTCCTAGAGCATTCAGCAAGAAACGTAACAGCTCAGGAAAAAATGGTTAAACATTGTCCTCATGTGACTGTTTGAAAAGCTATAATTGCCATAAGCGTGTCAATACCACGCTATTGTAAACAGCGTGTCATATGAACGCCAGAAAAAACGAGCGTGTAATTGCACGCCAAAACAGGCAGAGGGCGTCATCGTGACACGCAATTTGTCATGGCGTGTTATTTTACGAAATCCATGAGAACACGTTGGAAAAAATGCACCTACATGAAAGACAAACATAATAGTTTAAACAGGGTAGCTGCGGAGTCTTAAAAGTATTGAAAAGGCATTGAATTTCATAGAGCCAAATCCATATATAAGATATGTGGTAAACACAAGGTGGTGGGAACACCTTTCATTTAGCGCCTTCGCGGTGACTTCACAGCACAACAACAGATGAGAAAATGATGGGAAAATGTCGGTACAGCCCATTGTGGCAGAAAAATCCGAAATACAACTGGGTGGGACCTGTTCCAGGGAACGACAGGGAAGTTTATTGTCGAATTTGTCGTAAAGCGTTTAAACTGGCGACGATGGGACTTACAGCTTTGGACTCACACATGCGGAGCAATAAGCACGTAGTAATGTCAAAATGCTGCCAGCAACAAGGACCGATAGGGCACTTTTGCGTGCCGTCGGGATCTTCTGGAGTGACGCCAGCAACAGATAGCACCGTGGCTGCGTCAGCCACTACAACTGCGGCTACTACGAGCACCGCGGTCGTGAACCGGCTAGCCTCAACATCGCATCAGCAGCCTATGAACTTACAATCATTTTGTGGATCCACTCCAACCCTACGGTCGGAAGTTATATGGGTTTTAAAAACCATGACGGATCATCATTCATACACATCGAACATGGACATAGGGGATGTTTTTAAAACGATGTTTCCTGACTCCCAAATAGCTTCAACTTTCACTTGTGGTAAAGATAAGACTTCGTACATTGTGAATTTTGGACTTGCTCCATTCATTACAACGAAATTAACTGAACAAATTAATAAAAGCCCCTGTTTCACCATCATGTTTGACGAAAGCCTGAACAAGACCACCAAAAATAAACAACTAGACCTTCACATTCGCTTTTGGGAAAATGACATGGTCCAATCCAGGTATTTTGGATCAGAGTTTATGGGCCATTCAAAAGCCGAGGACTTGATGAAACATTTCAAGGTAATATTTTAGCTGGTTGATCAGTGTGGTTGTGGTGCGAATGTGTATTGATACTGTTAAAATACATAGATCATAATGTCCTATGACAGCAATTCTCAAATTGTTATGTTAGGTAAACTTTTAATAATTAGTTATCTTAATGTGATTCTAGCTCCATGTGATGTTCTAACCTCTAACTTTATAAAGCCTTGCTTCTGTGGACCCCTCACTTAGATCAAAAACAATAGTAATTAAATTTTAATTTTCATTATACTAGTGGTACTGTTTATATTTTTATTTCTGAATTTTACAAATTTGACCCCAATAACTGTATGATCCATGTATGCAATGCTTTACCTATGTAATTTATATTTGAGACCACAAACTAGGGCTAGGCAGTCCAATAATTTGTTTACTTACATTTATTGTATTTAATTTCAGGAATGTGTACGCAACTTAAATATGAGACAGATGTTATCCGTCTCCATGGATGGACCAAGTGTCAATTGGCGTTTTTTTGAGATGCTACAGCAGGAGCATGCGGAGCAATTTGCAGGTGCTCAGTTGGTCATGGTAGGGAGTTGTGGCCTTCACACTCTTCATAATGCTTTCAAATTAGGATTTGTGAACTGGCAAATGGACAAATTCCTAAGAGCTTTACACACCATTTTTCATAACGTGCCAGCCAGAAGAGAGGATTTCTCAAAATTAACCAAATCTGATGACTTTGCTTTGCCTTTTTGTGGTCATCGATGGATTGAAAATCTTCCTGTTGCAGAAAGAGCGTATACAATTTGGCCAAACATAAAAAAATACGTGGACTCTGTTGAAAAAAAGCAGTTACCTAACCCTGGAACGTCCTCATTTGACACCATCCAACAGGCAACAAAAGACCCCCTTATTCCTGCAAATTGCAATTTTTCATGGCCATATCCAGAACTTTCACACCTTTTCTCACAAAGTATCAGACAGATGCCCCCGTGCTTTCTTTCTTAGGAAATGATCTGGCAGAGTTGATAATGGTAAGATTTATTTAATATATACTCCTCACAGATCTAACACCTCTTCAAATGGTGCGGTTGCCGGTCACAGACAAACAATCCTGGGTCCATGCAAAGGCAGTGGACATAGGGATTGGAGCAGAAGCTGTCATCAAGGTAAAGGTGCAAAACTATGGAGGTAAAATGCATTTGGGTCAGACAAAGAGAGAATAAAATTAGTTTTTCTTGTTAATTCTTAGGAGCTTCAGCGTCAGTGTAGGTCTGTTGGAGAGCTTACGATTCTTCAGTTCAGGCAAGACTGTATAGAGGGCCTGTCAAAATCACTGAAGAAAATTCAGGAGAAAAGCCCATTGTGTTTTCCAGCAGTCAGGCAGTTATCATGTCTCAATCCGGCCATGATGAAAAGCCATCCTGAGAGTTGTCAGGAAAAGATGAGGTGTCTAGTCAGAAAGTTTCTACAGGATAATCAGTTGGCAGGAAGCTATGCTGCTGGTACATCAATTAACAATTTATCAATATTATGTGTTTGATGTATGAAATGTCTGTTTTGTGTAAAAAAAAAAAAAAAAAAATCCCCAATTTTTGTGTTCTAATTAATATATTTTGTTTTTATAGATGATTTTGTCATCCAGCAGTTTGACAGTTTTCTAACCCAGTCAGCTACAAATCAGGACGTCATCAACTTTAATCCTGCCAGTGACCGCCTTGACACTTTTCTTCATTCACATACCAGTCAGGTGTATCCTGAGCTCTGGGCCTTTTGTCAAAAACTTCTGGTTCTGTCTCATGGGCAAGCAACTGTTGAGAGAGGATTCTCTATCAATAAACAGGTTCAGGTCTGCAACATTCAGGAAGACACAGTAGTTGCACATAGACTTGTATGTGATTTTGTTGTGCGCCATGGTGGAGTGGCCAAAGTTCCAATTACACAGGAGCTTCTTACACTAGCTGCAGGAGCCAGGAGCAAATACAGGCTTCATCTCGAGAGTGCAAAAAAGAAGACAGAAAAAGAAGCACAAGGACAAAAAAGGCTGGCGATAGAGAAGGAGCTGGAGGAACTGAAAAAAAAAAAGAAAAAGGCCATCCAAGAAGTATCAGAAAGGCTGCTTCTGGATGCTGACAAGCTTGCTGAGGAGGCTGAGAGCATTAGGTCTGGAACTAAAATGGTTGAGCTTATAACAAATCTAATTATTTCAGGAGAAGTCACAAAGATAAGCTTAAAGACCTTAAAAAACTAAATCAAAGCATTGAGGAAAAGCATGAGAAACTGAGACGGCTTAGTAACTCTTGTTGAAGTGTCTGTTCTGACATTTTGTACATTTCAGGTTTAGTACAGAATATACAATATTCTGTTATGGATTACAAGAAGTCCTTGTTTTGATTTTCATTTCAATTTAAAGCCACTCAAGTCCTAATGTAGTCCTGGTTTAGTTCTGGACTTGATAATTTTAAGTCCTAGTCTTGGTTTAGAGCTGCTCAAGTCCTGATGTAGTCCTGGTTTACTCCTAGTCTTGGTTTAGAGCTGCTCAAGTCCTGATGTAGTCCTGGTTTAGTCCTAGTCTTGGTTTAGAGCTGCTCAAGTCCTGATGTAGTCCTGGTTTAGTCCTAGTCTTGGTTTAGAGCTGCTCAAGTCCTGATGTAGTCCTGGTTTAGTCCTAGTCTTGGTTTAGAGCTGCTTAAGTCCTGATGTAGTCCTGGTTTAGTCCTAGTCTTGGTTTAGAGCTGCTCAAGTACTGATGTAGTCCTGGTTTAGTCCTAGTCTTGGTTTAGAGCTGCTCAGTCCTGATGTAGTCCTGGTTTAGTCCTAGTCTTGGTTTTGAGCTGCTTAAGTCCTGATGTAGTCCTGGTTTAGAGCTGCTTAAGTCCTGATGTAGTCCTGGTTTAGTCCTAGTTCTGGTTTAGAGCTGCTCAAGTCCTGATGTAGTCCTGGTTTAGTCCTAGTCTTGGTTTAGAGCTGCTTAAGTCCTGATGTAGTGCTGTTTTAGAGCTGCTCAAGTCCTGATGTAGTCCTGGTTTAGTCCTAGTTCTGGTTTAGAGCTGCTTAAGTCCTGATGTAGTCCTGGTTTAGTTCAAGACCTGACCATTTTAAGTCCTAGTCCTGGTTTCGAGCTGCTCAAGTCCTGATGTAGTCCTGGTTTAGTCCTAGTCTTGGTTTCGAGCTGCTCAAGTCCTGATGTTGTCCTGGTTTAGTCCTAGTCTTGGTTTCGAGCTGCTCAAGTCCTGATGTTGTCCTGGTTTAGTTCTAGACCTGACCATTAAGTCCTAGTCCTGGTTTAGAGCTGCCCTTGTCCTGATGTAGTCCTGGTTTAGTTCTGGACATGATCATTTTGAATCCTAGTCTTGGCTTAGAGCTGCTCAAATTTTGATTTAGTTAAGTTCTGGTTTTAGTTTGTGGTATGAAAATAGATATCAAAATACCAATACGGGTTCCAGTACCAAAGCATTATTTCTCCCTAAATTGTTTTTTCCTAAATAAAAATGTTTGTTTCCAAATCATATTCTTTCACCTTTATTCCCACTACAATATTGGCATTAATTTTGGCAAAATGAGTATTAAAAAGGTATTAAAAAGGTATTGAATTTTACTACACCGGGCCTGTAGATACCCTGTTTAAATTATTATCTGATGAGCATTACATGGCCTAAATTATAATATGGACAAAAGTGCATTTTTTGACATGTGGTTTGTAAACTTCAAAGTTCGATATTTATGTTATCCCTGAAACTCAGAAAAGTCTATCATGCAAAATATAAAGCTTAGATACTGACTTTTCCATAAATGCCCTTGCCACCTTTGGAGAGCCCCTTTTTCGTTCTGGCCCACGGACTAATGATAGAATCTTCAAACATCAACAACAATCGACAAAGCCCTTTAAAACAAACAAACAAACAAAAATAGCCAAACGACCTAAGCCCCAAATATGAAGTAGATAAAAATAAGCAATATTATGTCTCACAGCTGAACAATGGTCAATGATTTGGACACATTTTAAATTGTATTTTATCATTAATAAAGATTTTAAACATAAAAATATGCTAAAAGTCCATATTTTTGTCAGTAGTGGATATACTTTTTGTAAATCGAACCTGGAAAAAAGTTCAAATATCATCTTTTTTTATCGTTTATGATGTCAAAGTGGTGCTCATAAGCAAACCCATCCAAAAAACTCAACCCGCAACTGTCAACGAAACAAACCCAAAGTCACAAAGCAGACTCGGCAATTCTGCATCATTTTAACATTAACGTTTAGTAAACCCCTTCTTCTAAAATTTGTAGTAAGATCGGGCAATTAATTGAAAGATCACTATCCAGTCGTGTCAAATCATCAAGTATTTAGGTTTGTGTTCAGAACAGGGACCGCCACAGCTACCTCTAATGGAGTTGGAGCAGAAACCAGACTTTGGAAGTAGAAATGTGATTGTTTTCTGTGTTAAATGGCGGAGATTAGACATTGGCTTAGTTTATATTCAGAAATCATTACCAAATGCCATTTTTGTTTTGTTTTTGAAAATGCAACCACCATATGCTTTTAAAATCATACTTGTCCAAATGTGTGCATGTGACCCTTATTTCCTTGTTTTTGAACATTTGCAAAGCATCTGACCAGTGTTAACAGATTTTTCTCAGTCTGGCAAAAGTAAATGAGTAATATAATAACTAGGCACCAAATGTTGCGTTACTTGAAGCAAAAACATGATGGAACTGTATTTTACTGTGTCTATCAACCTCAAAAGTCAAAATTATCTTTTTTAATTAAATGATATTATTGTACATTTGTTCCACCTGACAAACAACACAAAGATTCAAAAGAAATTGTTGTAAAATGTATTGATTTATTTTTTTGTCTGTAGATTTTCTTTGCTGTAAACACTGGGTGACTCATCGCACCACCACATTCTCGATAGTGCCAAGGCTCAGCCAACCTGCTTTCATCTGACAGAATTTATTTATCAAACTTTCTGTCAGGTCGAAACAGAACTTGTCATTTCTTCCACATTTGTGTTTAAAAATCCCTCATGCCCAAGGTTTCCTCTGTTAACGCTGCCTACCAGAAGATGCTGTAGTGCTTACAAATGTGAAAAAAACCTGTTCACTTGACTCTGATGTTATTAATCATAATTTAAAAATGTGCAGTGCAATCCTCTGTTTTTTCTCTTATAGCCATTACTATTCGCCTACAAAAACATAACTTATGAATAATTCAGTCAGTGTGAGCTGGAACAAATTTATTGACCACATTTAGCAGAGATCAGAGCTTCATTACAAGTCATTGATGGGTTTACAAATCTTTTAGCGTTTTATTGTTGATAAAATGTCTGATCATGTGCCTCTTTTAAGAATGAAATCACCACCAAATTGTTTTACATGTTACTAGAGAGAACAGCAGACGAATTACATAAATATTACTAATCAAAGTTAGAGCATACTGTATACTTTTTTTATCTATGGAGGAAGAGGATAAATTAGTCACATTAGACACATTTTGTCTGTGAATGTATCATTTTGGGAGATAAAAACATAGCCACAAGAACAGAACAGAAAGATTTAATGTCATTGTCACAGGAGTACAATGAAATGACGTTTGGAGTGAACCTCTGGGGCCGCTGCACTTTTGCGCCGCCACTCGCTCCTCTGAACATGAAATGCAAAGTATACATACATAAACATAACAAATAACAAAGCACAGGACTCTTGGTCATGATTTTTTGTGTTTGGCGTGGTCTGGGAATAAAAGAAGACATCATGGACAGGGGACGGTAGGAGGGTCTATGGCAGAGACTGTTACTTTTAAAACTGAGACACAAATCAGCCAAATTTGCGTATGATTTTGCTGGAATTGCATGTTTCAGTTGCCTGACCAGTCAGCCCCTCCTACATTCTTTTACATTCTGTTTGAATGCAGAAGGGTCTGGAACCTGACGGTTAGCCAATAAAGTCGTCTACCAAAGTTAAGACGATCCAATCAAGCACGGCGATTCTGACACGTGACACTAAAAGTCGGAAGTTGCTTGCAAGCTCCATTTCAAAAACATTCAAGAAGGCGAACTTCGGTTTCGTGTTTCGGTTTGAACAATGAATGTATCAATTTCTTAAAACCTGAGCAGTAAACCGTGTGTGAGGGGCTTCAGACAGAAAAAATCCTCGTGCTACATGTTTACAAAAACATCGTGTCGCTGTTTTGATGGAATTTCCAGGTTTTCTGCGATTGGTTGACTCAGTGCTCGGAAAGGCTGCCAACCCTCCCTCAGGGTTTGTAAAGTGTCTGTCAAAGCGTGTAGGGACTGGCTGGTCAGGCAAATGTTTCAGTGCATTTTATCTTTAAAACCCAACTTTTGTCTTCTCATTTGTGTCATCACATACCGGAAGAATATAGCTGAACAAAACCGCTTCTTGAATTTCAGATTTAGATTTATTGTGAAAATAAAAAATAAAACCCTAGATGGCTTTCACTGCGATGATGTCATAAGGCCAGATGGTGGGCAATACAGCTTTTTTCTAATAATAACATTGCACTTTGTCATGAAACATTCTAGCTGCCCTCTGTCTGGATTAAATGTTATTGGCCTGTTCAATATTGTGATGCTATGTGAACAGAACTTTTATTATGACCTATGCAAACAAACAGTTTATATAGTTCCTTTAAAATATATCTGAAATGTGATGCTTGATTGAAATCGGTTAAATCTACCTGTGCCTTACTCAGAGCATTGCCGTAGATGGTCAAAAGCGGTGGAAAAAGGTGTTTTTGTTTGAGCGTGCAGTGCTTTTATAAGAAAATAATGTGAATCACAATTAAAAAGCAANTTATTCATATGTCAATATGTAATTTAAGATAGATTGGTGTTGTTTTCACTCTGCCTCTTTATTCTCAGAAGAGAACCAAATGCATCTTCCATCTGTAATGGAAGGTTCCACTGTTTCCCTCTTTGTATTTATAAAGGTGTCATTCATCGATCATCAACCTCTGTAAACATTAAAACGCTGTAATGGATATTCTTTTATTTTTCCAAGTATAAATTTCCCATTATAGAAGATTCTTTTCTAAGTCTTGGTTGGACTTAGAATAATGTTCTTTAGTTTTTATCTCCATTCAAGCTATTTGTGTATTATTTTATATAACAATTTGTACTCTAATCTACTTAGTGGTATCTATATAATCCAATTAATTGTAATGTAAATTTATTTTTTTATTATGTATACTAATTCCAAAAACATATGTGGTCTGGAAAACTCTATTATATGCATTTCCCTTTCCATTTTAACTTTAACTCATTCAAGGGGCAGGCTGTGAGTCCAGTCTTCCTATTTATAGGTTCACTATATGGCATATATGCTTTTTAAGTCGCATGAGTGTTTTGTAGCGCCAATCTGATTAATCTTCCCTGTATGCATTGAATGATTCTCAAAAGAGCTGATCTTGTAACACGTACTTGACACATGCGCATTCTTTGTGATACAATTTCATTCTTAAGCTAACGAATAATCAAAATGACCTCTGGATTACTATTTTTGAAGTATGAACTATGAATTCCCAAAGTCCTGTTTTATGCAGTCCGTCCGACATAATTTGCTTTGTTTTCATTTCATTTTTCTTCTTGAGCACAGGGATAATCTGGCTTTCTTTCTTTCCGGCCATATAAAATATATAATATACTGCTTATAATTTGCTTGGGGTTTTCTGAAATTTAAATACTTGTAAGCCACTTACGGAATAGTAAGCTCCTCACAACAAATTATGTAACAGCAAAAAGGTCACAAAAAGCCTCACATCGTCAGTATTAGTACTCAAAATGATGAGTGAGATGATCCTGTATTGCGAAAGTCTGAGGAGATCGGAATCTTTTGTCATAATTGTTTTCAGGTAAGTGTTTTTCTCGTCATGCGTTTAAATTTGTGTGGTAGATGATATACAGATGTATCAGTAGTTATCAATGAGAGTTATATGGTCTTCTTTTCATATATGAG
Organism: Mugilogobius chulae; assembly: GCA_038363315.1. Lineage (NCBI taxonomy): Eukaryota > Metazoa > Chordata > Actinopteri > Gobiiformes > Gobiidae > Mugilogobius > Mugilogobius chulae. The sequence continues at coordinate 160,248 of JBBPFD010000684.1, forward strand.
TGCTTAAGCAAAGTTGAAATAGTAAATATACATCTGTTGAAGTTGAAAAGTAAGGTCAACTACACCCTGTTTGGTGCACACTTTTTTTCTTTATAATTGTTTTGTCTTGAAATATCTGTGCGCGGTGATTCTATAGTGAATTTCTATGTTTTCTTTGAAGTAAAACATGGAATTTTTGATACAAATTACTGTGACATTGGTCACAACATGTGATTTGTTATTGTTCGTTATTGAATCTTTGGTGAGTAAATGCTCTGTGTGTAATTATTTTTATCAAAACCGGTTATACTGTAAGTCAGTTCCTCTGACACAATACATCGACATAACCTCTTGTGACAGTAAGAATGTTGTGTTCAAGGTTGTTGTTTTGTAATGCTGATGTACCAGATAGAAAATCCAGATTTTTAGATTCGTCAGCTTCAGTAAATATGCCAAATTTTCTTTTGTACTTTTATAAGGTGCTTGCAGTTTTGTAGTGTTTATTTGTGGATAGTTTTTTTTTTAAGATTATATAACTATTTGATAGGACTTTGAAAACTTATCATAAACAGCTATGTAGGTATGACTGAAGACGGTTTTTTACAACTTTATTTAATTAATGTTTGAGTATATATTTATAGTGTAAAAGTATATAGGTTTGCTCAAGAGGTCTTAAGATAAAAGGTTAGACTTTTTATCAATATTAGACTTTATACTGCTGTAGTTGAGAGGATCTGTATGTCATAATGAATTTAAAATTATGTACTATTATTTTAAACTTCTGGTTTGTTCCGGGGGATCACCGGGGTGCAGTTTTAGTCATAAGTTGCCTAGTCCTAATATCAATTATATATATTCATTGATAAGTTTATTATAAGTTTTTCAAATCTTGATTTTATATAATCGTCTTTTCATTATTCATTAACTATGAGATAGCATTCAAGGCTATATACTACTGCATTTAAATATGCATCCCAGCAATTGCTTCAAATACTCCCGCAGTACTACCTAAGTTACACAATTTAGTACTAATAAACTCCCTACCGATATATCCGTAACCCCTTCCCCCTCGTTAACAAACCAAAACACATAAACTAAATAACTCACTAACTTCTAGTGGTTTAACTTACACAACAATTTAATCTTATTGAGTGAACTAATGCTTATGTTTAGTGCCTACACTATTTATCTAATATCGCCATACATAATGCTAGGACGTATAAGAGTAAAGTTTTTTCCACCAGTCATAGACATACTAAACGGATATGACTGAATTGCAACGGCATCAGCACCATAGTCTGTACACGCATTATCTAACAGAGGAATATGGTTGATGCCTCATCACACGTTCACACAATCAAAAGGAAGTAGTTGATTGCAAGGGGTCATTCGAAACCCCATCAAACGTGTCACACAGGTCCCATGAAGCGCAGAGTTCCAACAGGGGCCCAGCTAGGCCGACCAACGCCCGTGGCAGGGAGGCTGCCTCAGAGAAACACGGGGGGAGAGACCTTAAATTTGCGTTAAAAGTGATTAAATAGTTCAAGAAGAGTAAGATAAAAGTACATAAATAAAACGTATGATCAATAGCCAGCCTAAGACCTTATAATAAAAAATAAATAAATAAATGCAAGGTAAACTAAAGTAATAAATACTAATCAAAGGCTAAGCTAAAAGATGGGTCTTGAGCCTGCTCTTAAAACCTGAATGTTCTCTGCGGCCCTGAAGGTCCTCCGGCAGATCGTTGTTCGAGTTAAGAAACGGCGACTTGTAACACCAGATGCTGTCAACCGTGTCGGTCTGGTTGTTCGTCCAAAGGCCACGCTGATTCACTTGTAGATTCCCGCGAGAACGCTAGTATAATGAATTGAAACCGCCCCAGTCTGCTGCGGTCTCCGGGAAAAATAGACTTCATGCGGATTCTTTCCACTGACCCCGCGGCTCACACACTCGCATCCCGCATTCCTCGGAGGTCCGTGTATGGCGCAATGGTTAAAAGCACTTTTTAAGTTCTGCGGGACCCGCGCAGTCCCGACCATCACCGAACTCGCAGTTGTTACATTCACCTAAGAATATGACTAAGGAGACTTTCTTTGAGGAGTCTACTTGGGATTGGATCGAACACGCAAGGTTTTAGAGGACTTTATGCCGGTTGATTTAGAGCGCTTATTTCTGCCATTGGATTCAATGTAACGACCCTAAGTGGCATTCCCTATTTGTTCATACTCTAATTATGTAATTTCATTTTTTATTTAAAATGTCGAAAAATCATTGACTGAATGTGTCTACTGTGCTGTGCTTATCAGTCTGTCTATGGTGCTGAAGAGAACCTTTGATTATTTATTGTTACTTTATTAAGTTTGACTAGGATTGACTACGCAAAACATCGAGCCTGATTACAAGACAACAGGCAGGTTTCCCATGCTTCCAGAGATTGCTCTGTTGTGCGATCAGAGGTACGTCGTTCTAATTCCTAACCCTTTGTTTATGTGACGCAGTTTCTCAGGTTGGAATTGCCTTGGCTTAACAGCTTTCTTTTTTCGCGAGCTAAAGCATCAAGTTTTCAGGGAATCCATGGTGCTGCTATCACCATTTGATCACTTGCATTAGCACTGAAAGTCTCCTTAGCTCTTTCACATAACAAGTCAATTATAATGCTCTGCAAAATTCTAAAATAAAGAAGCTAGAAAAGACAATCCATGCTTTTATCTATTCCTGGACTGACTAAAGTAATGCACTTCATGTTAGAGTAAACCAGTATGCTCTCCAAAAATGTCAACTTTTCTGACAAACCATCACAGTCACATCAGTTAACTCAGTTGCGTAACATGTTCAAAGTCACAATATATAAGTTGGATGAATTTCAATGTTTCCACACGTCTTTTATATTGGTTCCGCTGCTGCCTGACGAACTGTTCTGATACAAACCAATTGAACTTATGTGCAGACGACGCACCAGGCAATGGCTAGAGATCAGTGGGCACAAACAAAATAGTTTGGCATCAGAAACCAACAGTCTGCAGATAACATTTGAGCATTGGCCTTTTGATCCAGGCTTATTTTTTTGTCCTGCCAGCACGACAGCTAAAACTGGCAGAAAGAATAGCATTCATGCTGTGTGTACATGAAGACAAAACAATTACTATTAGTTTCTAATATTTGTTTATATAATTAAACTGAAAGTTAATGTGAGTCAAGACAGACAGGCTTGTCAAGGATTTTTAGGGGGAAAATCTAGTTATTTTCTGTTTACCTCTCCACAATATCACAGTAAATATTGTACCGTGAAATTAAATTGTGATATGATCTTGCAGTTCCTGGTCACAACAGCAGGTTAGATGTTCAATGTCTCTCTTATTTCTTTTAGAGCTCAGCAGTCAGCAAACACTGATGAAAAAAAAAACTTTTTTGGAAATTCTGAAAAGGTATGCAGTGCTATAATATATTAAACAATGGACATTATAAAATACCATATAAATACCATTATAAATTAAACAACAGCTAATATATATATGCTCTTTTTCAATTGCGCAAGCTGTGAAACATCATAAAGTCAAGAAAAACATGTTAAACAATATGCAAGACATATCTTTTCTGATATGTCCAATAAATGCATTATGAAATCATGCAAGCACATTTTAAAGCAACCAGCATAATTGTGCAGGAATTTGGGTACCTTTTTATATCCATAGATTGGTGTTGACCGTAACTCAAAAGTAAGGTTACCTGGATGCTACTTAGATTCAATGATTGAAGATGATAGAATCTTCTGGCTTGGATAGAGATTAATAGTGCATTGGTTTGTATGCATGTTCTGCGGAATGAATCAAATAGATGTGGACACTATGTCATTTAAACTTGCACATCTGTCAGCAGACACAATGCATTTTATTTTTTCCCCCTTGATTTATGTTTCAGGGTGTGCAGAAAGCTCACAACTGTTCTCAAAACGATATTCCAGATGCAGCAGACTCTATTAAGCAGATGAAACAGAAACATGTTTCAAGTAAAGATGTCACACAAACTGTCCAACTATTTGAAAGATTGACAATATTGTGCTGATGTTTTATCATTCAGTGCTGAAGTGTGATGAGATTTATTGTGAGTAGTACAATCGATTGTGTTCACTCACAAAAAGAGAATGGGTCCAGTCACTAATAGAAACCACCACCAGAGCCTGTCATATACTTCATAGTAGAATGTTTTGTTGACCATTTTCTGCTTTTAAAAGTTTGACTAAAAATTACTTTGCCAATTACAAAAGTTAATTTACTTTGTGATATAACAAATCAATATGACTTTCTAATTTTCTGCTCGAACACAGCAGTAGTTCAGTTGTTACAGTCACGTTCAAAGAAACTGACAGATTTGTTTTTGTCATTGGTCTTGTGTGTTATGTGCTTGACATTCTTAAGCCAAGCCCTTTTATTAAAGTTGGAGTGAAGACATGCCATGCTTTTTTTGCTTGCCTAGAAAATCTAGATTATATATTTAAAATGCATCGTCTTGTCACCATTTTTATCTCCCAAGTTTGAGTGGGCGTGACTGACGGAGACGTAAACTCTTCTTTAAGTATTGCAAAACATGAGATCCCAGGCAACTTTTTTGCCTCAATTGACTGTTTACTAGTCATTTGCTTTTATTTAGTTAAAAAAAAATACAGTAATAAATGGCTGGGTATAAAACAACTTACTAGTATATATGAGGTGAAAAAGGTCTCTGCTGGTGGTGCTGAGGATGAGGAGGGCTGCAGAGCTTCATCTTTAGGGGTACACCATAGAGATAATGTATTTAGGAGAAAGGCCTGAGATGTAATGTTCCAAACTGTGGTAAAAACCGGTAAACATGGGTACTGAATGGTTTCAGATTATTGTGAAATGCCTTCCCAGATCAGATGTGTGCCTCTTGAAAGTTGTGTCATTATGAAGAATAATACTCATTAGGCCATCAGGCTTTGACCATTTTGAATATTAACAGGTAAACTATACAATAAATACTTGACTCAAAAATATAAATTTCTACTGGAAATAAAGTGTACTGTCAGTAGGCCTTACTGTACCTTTACTTGTTGCTTTTTCTCTCTTGAACTGATAATTTTTTGGATTGTTGGTACAGTTTTCAAGGCTGGTGACATATTGCTTTTGATTAATTTCAATACTACCTCAACCCTTGAGGATCATCAGTTTTCACAAAAGCATAAATACATGATTGTTGGTTACCATCGAAACAGGTCTCAAAGCCATGCTGAATAGATTGATAAATTGCAAAACTTGTGAAAATATTTGACATTTAACTCAGAATGTGTACAATTTTAATAGAATGGATTTAAACACTTAAGCCCACATACCATGCCCTTGTATGTATTATGACTGGCTCTTATAATAATAGCATTAACAGGAAAAGGTTGAGGAAATGTCCCACTGTGGAACAATACCAAGAGGTGAAGAACATGACACTTAAATGAGCACTTACATATTGTTGTGACCACACATAGCGACATTACAGGTACACTTCAAAAATGTTAACAATCCTCCTGAAACACAGACTTTCTAGAAATGTCCAGTCATAGCCTAAAACCATTTAATAGTGCCTAATTAGCTCACCAGAGGAAAACGCTTCAAAGCTTTAGTGATTGGGTTTGTGCTGAAAAATGTAGCTAATTTATTTTTATTTTGTGTCTCTCAGAGCAATTTGAGGCACAGAAGCATGTCTGTTTATTAAACATTTAACCAACTCCATTGTATTTGTCTGTTTACCTTGCTCCTCAGAAACAAAACAACTTAGCTTAAATCATTTCCCATTGAGACTATTATAAAGTTGAATTTGAAGTTGAATTGTGACTTTCAACTGATAATGATCATGATGATGATGATGATGATGATGATGATTTCAATTCAATTTATTTGTATAGCCAAAATCACAACAGTTATCTCAGCGGACTTAACAAGATGTTGATTTGGCAAACAAAATTTGTCAGAAATCAAAACAATGATGATAATGATGATGATTTCAAACTGATGATGATGATTCCTATTTATCTCAGTTTCAGTATCTCCCACATTTCTGAATTTTTAGCTACATCATAGCAATGTTCTCTCATCATTAGTTTACTCAAGTTGTACTTGGACTGATTCAGGCATGTTTGCGTGTCTTGTGCTTTCTTGAAACTCCTGAAAATGCTCAAGTGCTTAGAATTCCTGATATCACCTACCCCTATCCTCACTTGTTTGTGAATTTTTTGTAATGAAGAGGGTGGGGCTTATCAGTTTTGAACAGGATGTGGGATCTGTTACATTTCAAAGCTGTTTTTAGATACATTTTGTGATTGAAATAAACAAACTGCAAATTATCTAATAGTTTATTGTGGTGGGAAAGTAAAAAATAATCCTCAACATTGAACGTGGCGTTTTATTTGACGTCGCCAACATATAAAAGATATCTCGAAGAATACATAATGGCTTTCTAAAACATGGCTTTTTCTATTGCCAAAAACAAACCAAGCCCCAAGAACTTCCAAGCCTCATGGGTGCTTTGTATAGTTAATTTGATGCACCACATTATTATGTTCATGGGAAACAAAGTAGGTCTCCTTTAAATATTACGCTGTGGAGTCCCAACATTCTAAATGCCACACATCCATTTTTTCAAAAATTATGCAGTGTGTGCTATTGAAATGTCACTGGAAAAAGCAAAGGATGTAACAGTTCTGCACCTTTTGAGTAGAAAGTCAATATACTGTCTTTTCTATTGTTATTTGTTTTTTAGATTCATATTACAGTACCCAAATAAATAAAGTAAAATTATGTAACCAATTATGTAATATTTTTATAATATTTATTATTATATTTATATAATTATGAGCCATCTTGTGCTCTAACGCCTCCCGTACACAGACGTGCCTTGTACACCAGCAGCAGTCCACTGCGGTCCGTTATTGCCCAAAGCCACGCGGATTCACGTGGTTTACCACGAGAATGCTCGTATTATGAATTGAAAGCCGCATCCGACCGCTGCGACCTCCAACAAAAATAGACTTCCTACGGATTCTTTCTGCACACTTGCGCGACTCTCTGGGACAACCACTCGTACTGCACCGGGGTCTGTGTACGAGGGCGCATTGGTTTTAAGCACTTTGTAAGTCTTGCAAGAGTCGTGCGAGTCACGCCTCGCACCGAACCCAGTGTACGGCAGGGGTAAGGACATCAGGGATTGGCCTCCTGCTGGTGCCCAGAGTCAGGACAAGATATGGAGAATCAGTGTTCCAGTTTGAGTTGCGAAGTGTATGAAAGGTGCTTTATATTACAGTGCACAAAGTTTCCGTGAAATATGTTGATTTTTGTGGTCATAATAAGAGAAAATGTAGAAAAAGTTCAAGGGGTGTGAATACTTTCGCAACACTGTAAATGTATTATTATTATTATCATTTTATTAAAAAAACAACACACACACAATATTATATTATATATATGGATATATATATATATTATATTATTATTAATATATATAATATAAATATATATTATTTAATATATAAAATTATATATATAATATAATATTATATATTATATTTATTATATATATAATATTTATATATATATATATATATATATTATAAATATATATATATATACATACATACATATATATACTATAATACGCAATACATTTCTCAGTGACAATGTTCTAACTCAAAAGGCTTCCTTTTCTTTCACCAGTGAAATTATCAGGAAAAAAATTCTTCTTGGGTTTCTTGTCCTATTTTAGCTTGAAAAACGTGACTGTCGGGAGTTCTAGAAATGTCTGTTTGTCCAACCCCTGACCAAGTTTAAACCATGCCATTACCAAAAAGGACTTGTTTTCATGTAATAGCTATGTCTTCCATCACAGCAATTTTCTGGAGATGAATGTTTAAGTGGCTCAAGTAATTAACTGTGAAGGCCTGACATTCACACATTCAGCCTTGATTGATAATTGACTGGCCTTTCATTCATAATTATGTCCCTGAAGATTTTGCTGTCCAATAGTGGCGATGGTGGTCTTACTCTATAACTAACATTATCTGAGTCTTCCACTGACAGTAAGTTCATATTAACGTATCAGGTCACTGTGTCATACTTGAAAGTAAACTATATTAAAACAGCCATCACTGTCATGGTAAAAGCATCACATAGTCACTTACACTTCACTATCATAATAAAACGCAGCATATGTGTGGCTTTTTCCTACACTAATTAGGGACTGATGTGCCATGCTGAAATGTGGCCAACCTCTGTGGCACAGATCATTGTTTTGGTTCTCAATAATACCATCCCAAGTGACCTTTCAGGTCAAGTAAAGTTCACAGAGCATAGTGCACAACTTTCACAATAAAACCCCACAGAGAACTATTCAAATGTTTTTTTCAAAATATTACCAAAAACAGTGTCAGGCTTTTTCTTTCCATTTCTATTAGACCATGTTGTGCTGTAATTGCAGGTGGTTGAAATTGAACATGCAACCCGTCAACAATTTCAGAGGCACTTATTTTTTTTTTCATTGTTTATTTTTTTATTAATTTTTCTGTGTGTGAGAGGTGATATCTACGTGGAAAAAATTGCACTCCCCTTATCTGTGTGTATTTTTTTTAATATAATGTTTTAATATCTATGTATTCTCAATTTCTACAATACTCAGATTGCAGTAATATAGCCAAATAATAACAAAAAGTATATATTTAAAATTCCTGCTTGATCGTATATCCACAAAAATGCAATATATATAACTGAGATAAAATTTATGACACCCTCACATCTATTTCTAATTAAAATGGCTCAAATCACAACACAAGCGTATTATTTGGTGAATGAGACTTGCCCTTTCTAAACCTCATTTCACATTTTGTTGGTTAAACCAGCAGGCCCCGGGTCAGCTCATCCACCTGAAGGCAGAATATGTAAAGCTGAAAGTGCTATGACAGTTTTTTTAATATATATCCTCTTTGAATATATTTGTAGATATGATAAATATTGATTTTGTTCCATAAAAGTTGCCAAAACGTATAAAAAACTTGATAAAACCATGCACTTTCTTGTGCTGTTTATCCGTTGCTAGGGCGCCCCTGGAGCGCGCGGGGATGATGTAGACGGAGGGGAACGCAGCATCAGTTCAGGCTGTTTTACATGTAAACTAAGCATCTTTTTTATCAAATATCTGCACTGTCGCCTGGATTTGTAAAGAGCTAATTCTAATTGTTATTTATAGTTAAATTAGATATCAGAGTGCCATTTTGTGTGTTCACCTTTATTTATTTTTTTTATATAGTTTATTGTTAGAATGATTCATTATTGTAAGTGACAGACTAATAAGAGTTTGCTGAGTGGACACATTGTTTATTGCTTTCCAGACCAGAAAAGCTTTTTAAATGAAGGAATAAAGAAACCCAGCCTTCCACACGTGAATACAAAGCCCAAACACAGCTTCATCTGTGAGTCACATGTCAGAGGAGTGTTATACACCCGAGAACTCAAAGCATATGGAACTCAAAGCATTTGCACTGGTCAGACGCCCTTCTGCGCTCGCCTCCCGCACGCCCTCGTCAATGAGCCCCAGCACCTGAATACCCTGTTTGTTCACTACCTGTGAGCCCTTGATGGTCAACATGGCACATGCATGTGCCAAACTATTACAGTAGCAACAACACAGCACATGATCTCCTTCTCAGAACGCGCCTGGCTGGCATGACTACGCACGTGTAACGAGCCTTTCAGGTCAAATAACTCTCGCAAACAAACTTTTTACTCATTGTGGATGTCTGACGATGTATGACGATGTCCGCTAATGTCCCGGTGAAGCTTAAAACACATGTCTGACGGAGAAATGGTGGAAAGCCAGATGTTCGTATCCACATCAGGGCTCTGCAGATCCACGGTAAAAGTCCGCTGTTCTGTTTCTTTCCACGTTAAATCCATTGGCCCTGACGCATTGTCTAAATCCATGAGTTGAATAAATCCAGTGTGCATTTCCAGCAAAGCATTTGCGTTGTTCTGAGAGTCAAAAACATGCTCAGTGCAGGAAACAGCCGCTGGAGTCTTCCTGTAGGCGCCGTTTCCTGCTGCTGACCAAATCTTATCGTTTGAGTGATATGAAAAACAACTTCTCTTCAAAAATAGGTCTACAAAAGTTGATATTTCCAAGTTTGCCAAGTCGAAGTCCCGCTACTGTAAAATCCACGTGACATAAACAGTGTGTGAGACGCTGCTGCAGCCGGGAGGAGAGGAGAAGGAGGCGGCGCTGCTGTGTTCCGATAAAAGTTTCTCTCCTCATTTATTTAGCACTCATAAACACATTTCAAGCAATTTTTTTGATAAATGACAGTGTTGCCTAATACTGAGGGAGGTGAAAATGTCCTGGCAGGAGCAGTAAGACTAGGAAACACCGATGTTTATAACATAATATTACATTGAAGTCAATGGAGAATTACGGACGTTAGTCAAGTTTCTCCCTCCACCTACGTCACCACCCTCTTCACAATAAAATAGTATTTTTCTGCTAAACAATAAGACATTTTGAGAAACAAAGGTTAATATCTTGGTAAGCATTACTGTTGCTATGGTTTCTTGAAAATGGTCGCTAATCTGTCATATGGGCTTTAAACTGTCCTGGAACATGCAACTTGACAATGACACAAAACACACCAACCAAGGACTGACTAAAATGGAATGGCTAAAACCAAGCCATCTTAGTCCCAGTGACTACAAAAGCAAACTTCAGATTTATTTATTTGCATATGGTTGCATAAATGCCACTATACATTCACACTACTCATTTCATTTTTATTTATTAGTGTAGTGTATTAGTGAAGCTACAACTTTGTTTGATGTTATTTAAGTAATTTGTCTGCTTTTCTCACTAGTAACATGTAAAAGCGGACGTTTGGTGGTCACTAGAGCCTTAAAAGATGCATAAGTTTGCTAGCCGTTAGCAGTTTTATACACAACTTTTATCTACAATAAAATACTAAAAGGTTTGTAGACGCAACAATAATTTGTAACAAGGCTCTGACCTTTGCTAAATGTGATCGGTAGGTTCGTACCAGCTGACACTTTCTGGATCTTTCATAATTGCATTTTTGCCTGCTAATGCTAACGTCTATAGGAAAATCAACAGGAGAACGCTCCGGACTAGCTTAAAGGGATTGTACCTGATTTTTGCGTCCTTAAAAATGTAAACAAAAAGAAATATTTAATTTTAAGCTTCTTACTTCAGTCTACATGATTCGCTCACTTATGTGATAAAGTGAGGTTTGATGTCCACCCTCCAGGGGTCACTGGCTATAAAAGGAGGCAGTTTCCACTTCCTCTGCCTCTGGCCTTACACACCCATGGCCCCTGTGTGGCTGTGTCCTCCATTTTTCCCAGGTACAGTGTCTAGTTTTGATGTAGCATGGAGCTCATTTGTATTTTAAATTGTAACTAGTGTTTGCTTAATTTAGCCCAGCAGTGTGGCAGTAGCTCTGGGCTGGGACGAGTCAGAGTGGAGTCTCTGACCATGTCTGCACCAGTGCATGTGTGGGAGTGCCACTTGCCCTGCTGAGTAGTTGTGCACCTAGCCGCGGTAGGTTTAAATGCAAGACAAACTACTATGAGCCTAGGCCATGTTTCTGAATATAGTTTAACTTCCTAGATGAGAGCTGAGATGGAGCCAGTGCTGGCGCTGGGACTCTGTGGCCTTGCCTTTACATCTGTCATTCTGCCTTTTTGTCTGGATCACACCTGTTTGAAACAACATGACATTAACAGACTCTTTTAACAAAACTGTACTACCTAAACTTGATGGAACCAACTATTTATTCTAACTTATTGTATCTAAATAAATGTTCATATATTTTCTACAATGGACCATGCCTTTCTTTCTTAAATGACGAACCTGTGTGCCTTGAGCTAGTTGTGTTTTTCTCCTTTTAAAAAGGAGTGGTGTTGTTGGACACTGTATAACTGACAGAAAGCTAATGTTAAAAAGAGGTGATAGAACCCTCGAAATGCCAAACTTAGCTAATGCATTCTGAGCTTTAGAATGTTTTTTCACAGCTGTTAGCAGCGAGGTGATCTCCATGCTAACAACAGTTCGCCACAATGCTAAAAACAAAAACAGAAAAAATTGACACAGATGGAATTTATTAGAAATTGACAGACTTTCGCGACTAATTTCCACCGAATAAAACACACAAGATATCAGTGCTAGGGAATTTTTTAAGTATATTTGCAAAATAATCTAGTATAGTCCCTTAAATCTACCGACTAGCTCAATGCTAATGTTCAAACATCAGAGTCGGACATGCCGTCTACTAATATATGTTTATTTTGCTTTCATGCAGTTTTATGCTTTATGGCTGTTGCTGTTGTGGTTTAAAACTGTTCTTTTACATGTGCCTGAGCAAAATGTAAATCAGTAGATTATTTCATGTTTTAGATTTGAATTTTAATTGGGAACATGTATTTTTTTTAATCTTTAACCTCCTTGTAATTATACCTCAACCATTCCAATACATTTCCAACCTCGTTCCGGCATTTACCTCCTATGTTTCATCCTATAGTAAGTCACAGTATTGGTGCCTTTTGGGCTTTGTCTTATCAAAAGGCACAAACAGTAAAGCCTTTGACTTACAAGGGAGCAGATGAATAGATTAGTGAAGCCTCTCCCCAGTGTCTCAGATGTGAGTGAGTCCAGTTCTGCTCCCAGCACAGGCTTATACAAAGCCTGAGGAGTAGAAAGTAAACAGAACTGTGTGGAGATGTACCAACCCAAATCTACTCTCATCTCTGTCTAATTTTTCCATCTATGCATTTGAAAGTTCTGATTGAAAACCAACTATTATGAATTTTCTGTCAAATCGATTTCAAACAATAATTTTCCTGAAAAGAAAGATGAAACATGACTAAGGGGAATTGCCCACTTAGGGCTGTACTACTGACAAAAATGAAGCCTTCTTTATTTGATGTCCCCAGAAGCAGTAACAGTACAGATTTGGCTTTGTTCAATTAAAACATACAATCTAATTAAGGCTGAGAAACTCAACGCATTGTAAAAAACTGTGAATAAATAAACAAATACATACTCTTTATTCATAACTTTATGTCCTGTATCCAAGGCACTAGTTACAAGTTTGAACAATATAAAATAAAGTTTTCTGCCCAACTCAAACCATGTAAAAACAACGTCAAAATTATTGAAAGAGTCTAGTCTGCATCCTCATTTTCATCCCCAATACAATACTACAGATGTTTGTGTAAGTGAATATTCTACTGACTCATAGCTATCTTGGTATTGTTCAGTTCATTTTCTTATTGACCAATAATTAATTTTGTCCTTAGCACATGGTTAGAGAAATGCGCAGCCCTCAGTACGTGAACTCTTTAAAGTACAAGTACAAATCGTCTGTACACAGCCGTTCATTGGATGTACTTATCATTCATTTTATAGAATTGGATAAGAGTTGTGCATAGTTTAAAATGAAAAGACTCAAATGAAAGTGTGTGTTAAGTTAACAATGATAAAATTATGAATCATGCATGGTTCAAAGCAGGATATGATATTTTTAGTGCTGTCAAGCGATTAAGGAAGAGATTAATTAATTTTGATCTGTAATTAATTAATCAAATTAATCTATTTTTAATCTCACCTAAAAATTGCTGAAAAAAAAAAAAACCCACTAAACTTAAGCGTTTTTTTTTTTTTTTTTGTCCAATTTAATTAATTACATTACTGTTGCAGATAGGAAATATCAATATATTGCAAAAAATAAAGACTTTTGTTGTCAAGTGGAACAACCCTTATGTCCACTTTGCAACTCGCAGATGGAAACAATAAAGTTAAAGATTTGAAATAGATTAATGCGATTAAAAAAATTAATTCGATTAATATGTCTGTAATTAATTAATCTCAATTAATGCACTAATTTGACACCCCTAGATATGATATCACATTTGTGTGTCTGTTATGTTCCTAGAGCTTTCAGCAAGAAACGTAACAACTCAGGAAAAAATGGTTAAACATTGTCCTCATGTGACAGTTTGAAAAGCTATAATTGCCATAGCAATTATCAGAAAGAAAAAATGCACCTACATGAAAGACAAACGTAATAGTTTAAATTATTATCTGTTGGGCAGTTCATGCCTAAACTATATTATGGACAAAAGTCTCAAAAGTGCATTTTTTTACATGTGGTTTGTAAACTTCAAAGGTCGATATTTAATATGTATGTTATCCCTGAAACTCAGAAAAGTCTATCATGCAAAAATTTAAAGCTTAGATACTCACTTTTCCATAAATGTCCTTGCCACCTTTGGAGAGCCCCGTTTTCGGTATGGCCCATGGACTAATGATAGAATCTTCAAGCGACAAAGCCCTTTAAAACAAACAAACAAACAAACAAACAAACAAACAAACAAACAAACAAACAAAAATAGCCAAACGACCTAAGCCCCCAAATATGAAGTAGATAAAAATAAGCATATTATGTGTCACAGCTGAACAATGGTTAATGATTTGGATGCATTTTAAATTGTATTTTATCATTAATAAAGATTTTAAACATAAAAATATGCTAAAAGTCCATATTTTTGTCAGTAGTGGTATACTTTTTGTGAAAGTTCAAATATCATCTTTTTTTATCGTTTATAATGTCAAAGGGGTGCTCATAAGCAAACCCATCCAAAAAACTCAACCCGCAACTGTCAACGAAATAAACCCAAAGTCACAAAGCAGACTCGGCAATTCTGCATCATTTTAACATTAACGTTTAGTAAACCCCTTCTTTGTAGATTTGTAGTAAGATCGGGTAAAAAATTGAAAGATCACTATCCAGTCGTGTCAAATCATCAAGTATTTAGGTTTGTGTTCAGAACAGGGACCGCCGCAGCTACCTCTAATGGAGTTGGAGCAGAAACCAGACTTTGGAAGTAGAAATGTGATTGTTTTCTGTGTTAAATGGCGGAGATTAGACATTGGCTTAGTTTATATTTCAGAAATCATTACCAAATGCCCTTTTTGTTTTGTTTTTGAAAATGCAACCACCATATGCTTTTAAAATCATACTTGTCCAAATGTGTGCATGTGACCCTTATTTTCTTGTTTTTGAACATTTGCAAAGCATCTGGCAGTGTTAATAGATTTTTCTCAGTCTGGCAAAAGTAAATAAGTAATATAATAACTAGGCACCAAAATGTTGCGTTACTTGAAGCAAAAACATGATGGAACTGTATTTTACTGTGTCTATCAACCTCAAAAGTCAAAATTATCTTTTTTAATTAAATGAAATTATTGGTACATTTGTTCCACCTGACAAACAACACAAAGATTCAAAAGAAATTGTTGTAAAATGTATTGATTTATTTTTTGTCTGTAGATTTTCTTTGCTGTAAACACTGGGTGACTCATCGCACCACCACATTCTCGATAGTGCCAAGGCTCAGCCAACCTGCTTTCATCTGACAGAATTTATTTATCAAACTTTCTGTCAGGTCGAAACAGAACTTGTCATTTCTTCCACATTTGTGTTTAAAAATCCCTCATGCCCAAGGTTTCCTCTGTTAACGCTACCTACCAGAAGATGCTGCAGTACTTACAAATCTGAAAGAACCTGTTCACTTGACTCTGATCTTATTAATCATAATTTAAAAATGTGCAGTGCAATCCTCTGTTTTTTCTCTTATAGCCATTACTAGTCGCCTACAAAAACATAACTTATGAATAATTCAGTCAGTGTGAGCTGGAACAAATTTATTGACCACATTTAGCAGAGATCAGAGCTTCATTACAAGTCATTGATGGGTTTACAAATCTTTTAGCGTTTTATTGTTGATAAAAATGTCTGATCATGTGCCTCTTTTAAGAATCAAATGACCACCAAATGTATTGTTTTACATGTTACTAGAGAGAACAGCAGACGAATTACATAAATATTACTAAATCAAAGTTAGAGCATACTGTATACTTTTATTTATCTATGGAGGTGGAGGATTAAATTAGTCACATTAGACACATTTTGTGTCTGTGAATGTATCATTTTGGGAGATAAAAACATAGCCACAAGAACAGAGCAGAAAGCTTTAATGTCATTGTCACAGAGTACAATGAAATGACGTTTGGAGTGAGCCTCTGGGGCCGCTGCACTTTTGCGCCGCCACTCGCTCCTCTGAACATGAAATGCAAAGTATACATACATAAACACAACAAATAACAAAGCACAGGACTCGTGGTCATGTGATAGGATTTTTTGTGTTGGCGTGGTCTGGGAATTAAAGAAGACATCATGGACAGGGGACGGGTTTTTAAAAGCTGAAGACACAAATCAGCCAAATTTGCGTATGATTTTGCTGGAATTGCACGTTTCAGTTGCCTGACCAGTCAGCCCCTCCTACATTCTTTTACATTCTGTTATGAATGCAGAAGGGTCTGGGACCTGACGGTTAGCCAATAAAGTCGTCTACCAAAGTTCAGACGATCCAATCAAGCACGGCGATTCTGACACGTGACACTAAAAGTCGGAAGTTGCTTGCAAGCCCTATTTCAAAACATTCAAGAAGGCGAACTTCGGTTTCGTGTTTCGGTTTTGAACAATCAATGTATCAATTTCTTAAAACCTGAGCAGTAAACCGTGTTGAGGGGCTTCAGACAGAAAAAATCCTCGTGCTACATGTTTACAAAAACATCGTGTCGCTGTTTTGATGGAATTTCCAGGTTTTCTGCGATTGGTTGACTCAGTGCTCGGAAAGGCTGCCAACGACCCTCACGGTTTGTAAAGTGTCTGTCAAAGCGTGTAGGGACTGGCTGGTCAGGCAAATGTTTCAGTGCATTTTATCTTTAAAACACCAACTTTTGTCTTCTGATTTGTGTCATCACATACCGGAAGAATATAGCTGAACAAAACCGCTTCTTGAATTTCAGATTTAGATTTATTGTGAAAATAAAAAAATAAAACCTAGATGGCTTTCACTGCGATGATGTCATAAGACCAGATGGTGGGCAAGATACAGCTTTTTTCTATTAATAACATTGGGCCTCATTCATGACATGTTCTTACGAACAAATTTGTTCTTAAGGGCTGTTTACGAACATTTTTGGCATTCACAAAATTTGTTCTTAACGGAAAATGTTCGTCTGTAAGAACAAATTCTACGAACACAGAGGAGCACTCGTAAGAACAAAAATCAGCTGTTTCAGAATTTTATTTCTTATATAGTTCAGTCAAAAATTTTAATTCCTACATGATTGTTGGTTATGTATTTTTATAAATTATTATATGTAAAACAATTTTAGAAACAAAAAAGTCATCACTCATGCTAAAAATGACTCCTTTAATAAACCTGCAGCAGCCTGTCCCAGCCTCAGAGCCTCTGTGTTCTGACCCTCACAGGACTCAGGACCCTGTGTCCCCCCAGGACCAGAGCCTCTGTGCTCTGACTGTGCACCCCGCTACAGCTGCCACTGCCCCCTTCCCCCACACCCCCACACGCGCGTTCTACCGCGACGTGAAACGCGATATAAACAGCAAAAGCCCAGCGTTATTTCAATACTTCTGTGACTTGAACATGTTTCCTCTGAGTGTGTTCGTGTGAGTTTGGACATTTTTGAAAGACGCTGACGTTTTTAATCAGCGAAAGCGCTGCTGCCTTTCTTCCTCCTCCTCCGCAGCAGCGCTTCCTCCGCCCAGCTCCAGCAGAAATCTTGTGAATGACGCGCTGTGTCCGGCCCATTTTTGCCCTATAAGGAAGTATGCATTATTCATTTTTATGTAAATAACCGTTCGTAGCTGGAGTTTGGTGAATTTGGCGTAAAGGCTGTTAGGAAGGAATTTGGCTCGTTACGAACCCGTCATGAATCACATTTTACGAAGATTTTCATGAATGAGGCCCATTGCTCTTTGTCATGAAACATTCTAGCTGCCCTCTGTCTGGATTAAATGTTATTGGCCTGTTCAATATTGTGATGCTATGTGAACAGAACTTTTATTATGACCTATGCAAACAAACTGTTTATATAGTTCCTTTAAAATATATCTGAAATGTGATGCTTGATTGAAATCGGTTAAATCTACCTGTGCCTTACTCAGAGCATTGCCGTAGATGGTCAAAAGCGGTGGAAAAAGGTGTTTTTGTTTGAGCGTGCAGTGCTTTTATAAGAAAATAATGTGAACCACAATTAAAAAGCAAATTGGCACAGAAATTTGCTCACAATTAATTTTTTTAAGCCAGGTTACAGTAGTACAATTTGTGGCGAATAACAGTGTTACCATAGAGAGTAATGGACTTGCAGGGTGCAGGGCTTGTTGTTTCTGGTTGCTATGGTTCAGAATACACTTGGTTTAATGATGTTTACTTCACATCTCTGTTCCGCAAAATGGTATCTCAAATGTGAAAATCCTGCGGTGAAGCAGCTAAGTCAGGTCAAAAAGTTTGGTGCTACAGAAGTTTCAGTGACAGTGGTGTGAATCTCACTGAACTGAGTTTTCTGTGTTTTTCTCTGCCAAAGGACAATTCAACAATTGGTCTCATGTAACAGTATTGCCATGAAACTGTGGCAAGGCAAGTTTTTTGTAGATTTGCATACAAAGTAATTTAAAGTGAACAGAAAAGGACGCATTAAAACCCTAAATACAAAACTAAATTAATTAATTAAATAAACATTTAAAACAAATATTAAAGTTTAGTAATGTATTTTTGTAGTTTTACAGGGTTTCTAAAGGACATTGGAAAGCAATATAACCTATCAATTACCGGTATACCACTGGCATATAATTTGTAGTATGTGTAGCATGTATGTTGCACTAGCTAATGTACTGTGTCAGTAAAAGCCAGGAAACAATGCCTTGATAACTAAGTTTATGAATTTGGTTAGGCTAGGTCAGAAGAATAAAAGTTCGGCTCTAGGAGTGGAGGAAGAGACTGAGACGAGGTATTAGATTTGCTGGTACCATATATTGAGTTGACAAACAAGAGAAAACATTAAACACTGACAAAACATTAACTGAAGTGAATGGCCATGACACGGCGACACGGTGGCGCAAGCGGTTAGCGCTCTGGCCTCATAGCAAGAAGGTCCTGGGTTCGACTCCCGGGCCGGCCAGGGCCTTTCTATGTGGAGTTTGCATGTTCTCCCCGTGTCTGCGTAGGTTTCCTCCTACAGCTAAAACATGTCCATTAAAGCCTCCCCTGACCCTTCCCCCAGGCTCCCCTGCAAAAGAGATTCTGAATCTCAGTGGGACTTCCCTGGTTAAATAAAGGTCAATTAAAATTAAATTAAATATTTACAATCCAAGTTCAGAAACAGGTACAGGCTTTTCAAAAGTGTTTTTCTTTTTGTCAGACAGGAGTGTTTCTTTAACTGCTTTACATGTTACATGACAGTAGGGGGTGCAAGTTCCCCCTAATGTCTGGCAAAACCGTGTAAGCAGCCTACAATACACGTCACCATACCAACCAGGGGCGCTTCTGAGGAAGGCTACAGGAAGTAGCTGAAACATGTAAAGCAGGTAAAGAAACACTCCTGTCTGACAAAAAGAAAAACACTTTTGGAAACTTAAGACAAGAAGACAGAATGAATCTCTTCACAGGTACCGGCGTTGCAAATTCCATGATTCCTATGAAAATGCTTAGCGCAAGAGTTTCAATTGTCCCAAGCGTGGGTTACGCAACAAGGTTTGTGGCTTGTTCGTGGCCGTAGTTCTCTGAATACATTAATGGGTACGTGTGGTTGTGAAAGTGCGAGTGCGAGTGAGGGATAGTTCAGTTTGTGTGGCCACGAGAAGCAATTAAACAGGACAAAGAGTTCAAAAAAGTTCAAAGGCGGCTACAGGAGCCTCCTACCAGCCCAACCAGAGAGAGGTTCCTGGGTCAAAAATCCTGACCAGAATGGTGCAGGTGTGTTGCCTTGGGTTCAGATAGGCTCAGATCCTTAGCTCGCCATCCAATCTGGTCAATTTCGAAGTTTCTAGCGGACTTGCGCTCTTTTTGTTAGTGGTCTGAACCCGGTAGTCAGCTCCTGTAGCATATCACCCAAAAATCATCCCCTCGCTCTCGCAGCGCATTTAACTTCCGGTTTATATAGACCAGGGTGCCCAAACTTTTTCCTTGCTGGGCCAAAATTTGCTGATCGTTTTTTCGCAAGCCAAAGGGTATTGCATTGAAGAGTGCCAAGGGCCAAACATAATTTGTTCGGCATTTAAAAAACACATTTTGAGAAGAGATGAAGATTAAAATATCTTTTATTAACACATTTTAAGAGATTGCACATGAATTTTGTCATTTGACAGTTTTTTCAACACAAAATTGAATCAAACAGTTAGCCTAACAAACCTGAACAACCCTTCGCGGGCCAAATTGAACCCTCTGGTGGGCCGAATTTGGCCCCCGGGCCCCACTTTGGGCACCCATGATATAGACTGTGATTGGCGGCGCACAGTCTCATGACTGCGTCAACAACGCGATGACGTAATAGTAAAGATCATAAAAAATTGTATAAAAAGAAAGGAAGAAACGGCTTTTGAGGCAAGATTTTCACCTGGGTTACATATGTGTGTCCTCTTTGACTGATTTAGAGGGCTCAACACTTTCTTTAAGTAGATTCATTGCCTAAAACTAAATTAGAAACAGATTTTATATGTTAACAGCTGGGTCATACTTTACTGGTCTTTCTGTTCTGGTAGGTAGGGAACAAAAAAAATCAAGTTAATGGAGGACATGACCTTTCCAGATTTAACATTATTCACTTCCATTTCATTCTTCAGGGACATCAAAACTTCAGTTTTCACACAACAAACATTAATTTCTAATCTTCTCTTGCACGTCTCTCTTTTTATTAGTAGCCTATTGGTGCATAAATGTTGATCCTTTGACCCACATACATTGTCTGTAGTCTGACTTTTAATTTATTAGAAATGTAAAGAGACACATACCAGCAGATTAGTTGATACTTGAGCTACTCTGCCAGGCTCAGGACTGAAAATAGTGCCACAGACACAAGTGTGTGTGGGGGCTCTGAAATCATCATGCTGAAGGAGATGTGGTGTATTGTCTCTGCTTGTGCACATGTCACAAGGGTCAGCTTGCTTTAGAAAACTCATGACCATAATAATATTGGTTACACAGATAAGTTTTGTGGCTTGAAATAGAGCGTGGAAATGAGAAAGTTACTTAGTAATCGGGTTGTATAATAGAAAATTATTTGATAAAAGGAATTGATGAGGAGAGATTGTAACAAACATTAACTAACACTAAATCAACTTTTCTTGGCTATAATGCTGCATTTATGTGCTCACGGAAACTGGTCCAACCTCTAACAGGAAAGAGAACATTTGAAAGCACCTCCTCTGCTCTCTTCCTGAGCAAAAGAGTTGGATTCCACATTTTTGAGTTTACGTTGAGTGACAGGGCTGCTTATATTGGAGCAGAGCCCTGACACAGATTGAAAGAGATTAAGTTTTATTTCACACACAAGTTATGCTTCACAAGACAAAACATTTTAGGCCTTACAGCATAAAGGACTGTACCACAATTCAATAAAAAACTTAAATCATTTATTTATCAGCAATTTACCACCAAGAAATGGCACAATTCCTCACTAAGTTCTTGTGTTATAATAAGACATCAATAAGAGGTAAACTTCCTAAAACAAGTCAGTGGGAAGCTATTTTGAACAAATGGGCTTCGAACGATCCAACTGAACAGAAGAATGTCCTGTGGACTGTGAGGGAGGGCAGATAGACTGGAATTAATGTTATGTAGATGGAAATAGGCAGCATGAGTGACGTTATTGATGTGTGACTGGACGGATAGAGAGCTGTTGAAGATGACACATAAACTCTTGCCTATTGAGTACTATTGAGTTTCAATAGAGAAGAATACGTTTGAAAAAGGGCAAGAAGAAAAGGTCATTTTTTATTTCAAATAGGCAGTTCAGCAAAGAGAGTAAAACTCAATAAAACAGGAAAATATAATAATGAATAATGCTGCATTCAGACTGGACAGCGTTTCAGCATCTAAGTGTCTAATTGCAAGCGTTAAAACTTATTTTGATGCATAAAATTTGGCGTTGGGGGACAAAGACACTTTTAATGCCCAGATGCGCTTCTTTACGTTCCTTCCTGTTTTTTGCAAAAGGCTTTGCTTTGCACCTAGACAGAACACATTGAGAGAGAGAAGGAGGGAGAAAGAAATAGAGACTTGCTGCCCTAATAAAGTATAGCTTACCCAATAGCACAACATTCTCTTCCTCCAGACAGTCCTTTTGCTGTTTCTGTACTCCTCCAGTGTCTTGCCATACCGTAGTGGTTTAAACACAACAGCAAGCAATTTAATTTTTTTTTTTTTTTTTTTTTTATTTATTTGAATTAGGACAGTGCATATTAATCAATGTTTCAGCAGCAGCTTCAACATAAATATGCCGGAATTAGCAAGAATGCTAAATTTCATTCGTTGTCCTAAGGCAGGATAAAACACATACATTACATAAAACACAAATTTACATGCACGACACATTTCTGACACTAGAATAAATTTACAATATAAACGACAGGTCAGAGTCTAAAGTGCCCAAGAAAAGTTCATCTGTGGCTGCAGGACTGGTTTGTTTTCAGCCATTGTTTGAGAGATGTTTTGAAGTTTGAATAATTACTACAGTTTCTAACCTGCTCTGGCAGCGTGTTCCATACTTTTGTGCCTCTAATAGACACCACTGTTTGGCTAAATTTAGTTCTGCGCCTTTGTACAGTGCTGTCTCCTCTAGTTATTGCCCTGGTGCCCATTCCAACAATGTTTTTTTACTTATAAAATCTGTTAAGGGGGAGGGGCAAGCCCATTCAAAACTTTAAACACCAGGCAGGCATCCATGAACATCTGATAATTTTCAAAATCTAAAATGTTATACTTACTTAAAATATTACAATAATGATAACGTAAGGGCTTCTTGTCTAAATTTTCAGTGTTCTCATATACAGAGACTTGAGGGGCTTTAAAATGCTTTCATTTGTTTGAGACCACGTGATTTGACAATAAGTTATATGACTAAACACCATTAAATGCATATAGGCCTTTGCTGATTCAATATTTAGACAAGGCCTTATGTGTTTAAAATTTGACAGGTTAAATTTAATAATATTAGACATTTTCTTTACATGATGCTTAAAAGTTAAATTAGAATCAAAGATTACGCCAAGGTACTTGAACTGTTCAACCACTTCTAATGGCTCTCCATTGACCAGAACTGATGGTTGATCACACCCTGTTGGCTGACGTGAAAAAAACATACAGACTGTTTTCTTAGTGCTGAGAGCCAGTTCTTTGGAGCCAGTGAGAAACTGGCACCATGGCTCCTGAAAGGATTGCAGCAGCTTCGACTTTTGTTTTGCATGAACATACAGAACTGTGTCATCTGCATATAATTGTATTTTTATATTCTTGCATACATTCGGCAGGTTATTAACATACAGACTAAACAAGAGTGGCCCCAAGACTGAGCCTTGGGGGATTCCATTTGTACATGCGAGAAATGAGGATTGATAATTTTTAATTTGTACAGCTTGTTTTCTGTCAAGGAGAAATGATTTCATCCAGCAGAGGCACTTTTGGAAAAATTAAAATAAGACAACTTGGCAAGAAGAACATTGTGATTAATAGTGTCAAAGGCACGTTTCAGGTCAAGGAATACTGCCCCCACAAAGCCTCCCTTGTCCAGCAGTTGTTTAATATTTTCCAGGAAATAACAAGTGGCTGTATCGGTGGAGTGATATTTCCTAAATCCAAACTGCATTGGATGGAGAGTAGTTTGGCTATTGTCAAGGTGTGTAGTTAGTTGTGTTACAACCCATTTTTCTAGTATTTTTGATATAATTGGTAAGATACTTATTGGTCAGTAATTCTCTGGCTTTGTTTTGTCCCTGACTTAAAAACAGGGATAACCCTGGCAATCTTCCATGATGTTGGCACTATGCTATGTTTAATAGATAGATTGATCAAATGTGCAATTGGGCTTGCAAAGACATCTTTATATTGTTTAATTAAATGACTAGAGAAGCCAAACATGTCTTTTGCTTTAGAGTTTTTCAGAGTTGAGATTATTTTTAATACAGCAGGCACTGAAATTGCCTGAATACTAAATATTGGTTTACTGGTGTCTACAGATTTGCATTCAATATCTGAACATTTCAATTGTCTTGTTAAATCTTCAATTGAGCTAATAAAGAATCCATTAAAACTATTAACAATAATATCCAAGTTGTCATTTAGGTGCCATTTATTTGAAGCTGGAGCTCTCCAGTATTGTGATCTTTTTTACGTCTTAATAGTTTATTTAGTTGTTTCCATAACAGTTTTCCATTTCCATTTGCCCTATTAATTGAATCAATAAGAAGTTTGCCTTGGCTTTACGCATCTGTTTAATAACCTTATTTCTAAGAGATGTGAATATCTGACGGTCACTTGTCATTTTTGTTTTCAAAGATTTCTTTAATGCATTGTCTCTCTCTTTCATCAAATTCCTAATGTCATTATTAATCCATGGAGGACTTTCTCCAAGTTGTTTGGATACTCCTTTCTTTGTAAAGCGAGCCAAAATAGCATTGACCCATCTAACGAGAGTATCAGAGCTTTCCTCAATGTCATTATTTTCCATTACAATAGACCAATTTAGTTGTTCAAGTTCATTTTTCAGATTATGTTGTGCACTTTTTGGGATAAAAGTGTAGGGACTACTTCTGACAGAGCTGGTTGATCGCTGCCTCTTAATTTTTCTTAAACAAAAAATGAAATTGTGATCAGAAACACCAGATAGGAAATTAAATGTCTTACTAATTCTTTCAGGTTTATTAGTAAAAATTAGATCAATAGTAGTCCTAGACAAATTTGTCACTCTTGTTGGTCCATTTATGATTTGTGTCATTGTGTGTTTATCAACAAGTTGCTTCAGTTTCTTCCTGTCTGACTTATTATCCCAGTTGATGTTGAGATCTCCTAAAACAATATTTCTCTTGCGGAATTACAATAATTTAAAATAGTTTCGAGCTGATCATAAAAAGAGTCCTTAGTGGAGGGAGGCCTGTATATACAATCACAGTGAAAGACATTGTAGAGTGTAATGTTACATTCAGACCAATACATTCAATTCCTATTTCTCCTGGCCATTTAATTAATAGATCGATGTGAGCACATTGTCAGTCCAGATCATGTCCCTTGTTGTTTGTTTGGCCGTGTCACCTGATTTTCAGAGCAACAAACTACCAAGTCTTTGAAAAAAGTCCAAAACAAGCAACTTTTCGTTAATAAAAGTTATTAAAAGACTTTCTCTCCCCTTGATGTGAAAGGAGAACTACATGCCAATAATGTCTGTTTGGTGGATGCAGGCGTTCAACGCTTGAAAGTTCAGCAGAGCCCAACTCTTGCATTGATGCCTGATGAGGCGGCCAAGCAGCAGATGCCTGAACAAGCAAGTTTACATTGACTTAACATGTAAACTGGACTCTCTGACGCTGTCCGGTTTGAATGCAGCATAAAAAGTTCCCAAGGAGAGAAACCTGGGGGATACCAAAATACCACATGAGGAATTGAGAGTAGAAGGTTTAAGTTGGATGAAGAGAAGATGTCAGAGTTGATGCCAATGGAGAGACTGCTGAGAAATATAGCTTGAGAAATTGTACCATGAGGATGGTGTTGTGGCCAAGGTCAGCTGCAGTGAGAAAGTCATATTTTAATGGAATGGTTTCAGTGCTGGCACGAGGTTGGAAGCCAGATTGTAAAAGTTAAGAGTTTAAATAAAAATGAAGTAGAGAGTTTTCTTAACAAGATGTCAGCTTGAAATGTCATTTTTAAAATGGGAGTCAGTTAAGCTGCTAGGGGTTGATGCCTGTTTTCATTAGGTTTTTATGACTTATTTTTAAAGTAGAAGTGATTGCTGCAGTTTTGAAAGATGTGGGAACATAGAGAAGATGATGGCAGCAATCAATGGGAGGGGTGAGAAGAGAGGAAGATGTTACTTGACCTGTTTCTTTTTGCACTGCACCAGTGATAAACAGTATTATTCTGCTTGTATGAACCTGTCCTGGCTGACCCACATGAGAGAGTTGGATTCAAACAAGAGCTTTGACTTTGTGCTTTCATTATTTGTGAATTAGCTTATGTGGAGTACGCTTTTTTTTTTTTACTTTGACCTCACTAATGGAAAGAATAGTGCTGCCGTATTTTTGTTATTTTTGGTTCCTGGCATAGTGGTTGAGCATGCATAATTGTGAGAGTCTAACTGTCAATCTTGGAACTTCTGTGGTTGGTACAGATACAGAAATTTATCTTTAATGTCACGCTCATAAGAGATTATTCAATTTTTTATTTCTATTTCATTAAAGTAGTTATTTAGCACCTCAGAACTTTAGAGCATGCATGGTCTCAAAGTCAGGTTCCAGATTGTAATTTATGCCATGCACGGCAAAGAGGAAAACAAAGGAAAACTAAATTACATTTTTTAGTGTTTTGAAGGCTAAGCAGCAGCTTGACTTCGAATGAGATAATATTGCAGTAAAGGATGTAATTAATTAAATGTGGGGTGTGCTTTGCTATTTAGACTGAGTGGAGTGTATGGCAGCAGACTAAAATTCTATCAGATTAAGAGCTCAGGGAAACCTTTGAGTTCAGTTAAATAGAGCTAAGTGTGTAATCCTGCCCCTTTTAGGCCTGTTTAGTTCTGGTCCACAACCTGCAGCAGTTTAGATCAGAAGTATATATTCCACATGACTCTCCCATATGCTTCTCATTGGTATTTAAGTCACTGTGCCGACACAGTTTGAAGTACTGTAGAGGACATAAATTTCTTCAAAAATATAACTGTACAACTAACTATTTGTGATTGAATTCCAAAGTAAATAACTGTGCTTAGTAGAAGATTGTAAGTGTATTTTAAGTGACCAAATGTGGCAATCTGATGTAGGCTACTAGGTGTTTTAGGATCTGGTGAGATTCAGGGCTCAGCCAGAGGATATACTCATGTCAGTGACATACATGAAACGGTGGGTGGGTATGGGGCCCTCCCCACAAGGTTTTTGAAAGAACCAACGTTATTTCCTGCATTCTGAAGCATTTTAGGAGCTCTTGGGAACAGACAAGTGCAAGTATCATTGGCACATGTATACCTGATATTTCTAAATTCTAACAGCTGAGCTGTTCCGGTAACTCTGGGCACTGCAGTTACTTTTAATGTGTAGACAATATTATATTATCAATATACTTGACAAGGAAATAAAAAATACTTTTCCTAATCCAGTTTTACAACAGTCAATCTATCATTTTAAGAGATTTGATTCTCTGTTCACTCTGTGTTGCTCTAGCTCCGCCTCCTTCATCTCCCTCTCACACACCCGCTGCTGCTGTTGCTGTTGCGCTGACAGAGACACAAGAGGATTGTGTAGGCCTATTTCTCACTTTGGCCAGAGTCATACATGAAATAAACCTAATGAACCACTTTGCGGATTCTATTTAACAAAGTTCAAGTGTGAAAAACTCTCCGCTGGACTGCGGTGTTTGTGAACGCGCGTATAGAACTATATTTTTCCCGGTCAATTTTTAAAGTGTTTAGAACTAATTATCTCCGCCAATATTGATCCTATCACTACGAAATAAAAACTGGGACGGAGTATTTTTCTCTCTCAGAATATATCTGCTACAATCTGTGTGTGGACGAGACATTTACTACAGCTGCTCACATTACGCAACTTAATGCTCGTGTGTCCTGTGAGCAGTGGGAAATCATTTGGCACAGTCTGAGCCGCGTCACTTCATTCATTCCTCAGATCGCCGAGACGTTTATTTTGCTTAATATATAGCGGATGAGCTCAAAGCTCCATGCATAAAAGAATGTAGCTGCTACATAACGTGATTCGTTTGGTCTATGCTCAGGCAGGCAGAAGCGCTTGTAGGTGAGAGGAGACGCGAGGAGGAGGCGCGTAAGTGAAAAGCTCCTTCTTAAGTACACGCCTCCTCCTCGCGCCTTCTCATGTCTCCCTCACCTATAGGTGCCTTTTCTTCCTTGAACGTCTCCTCGCGTTTCCTCTCACCTCTGCGCGCCTTTTCCTTCTCCTCTCGTCTTCTACACATGCAGCCTTACGCACTGCTCCTCTCTGGTCAACAGACTGGCGGCTCTGAATCAAAACTGAGGTGCAAAATTTTCAAATGAGGGTGCAATGCACCCATCGTAGACCCGGGCCTGTGCTCCAGGCTGCTAAAGCCCATCTCAATCTCTCGCTGAGGGAAGGCCTTCTTCTTTTGTTTCTCCTTTTTGACAGA